>WOAB01000699.1:600000-1012563 GCA_027886185.1 Rheum nobile
ATCTAAAAGGAAATAAAACTAAAGTATCGAAATATAAAAGAATAAAAATCGGAAAATAAAAAAATAAGAAAACTCGGAAAAGCTTCGCGGGTCGCCTCCGTGTGCTTCCGCGGTCGCGGCACCAATTCCGCGGTCGCGGAAAATAGGAATCTGCTCTTGACTTTGCACATCACAGGAATTTTCCGCGGGCGCGGCCAGATTTCCGCGGTCGCGGAAGTGGCACTCGTTTGCTCCGCGCTCCGTCTTTCGCCGCGGCTGCATCGTGACTTTGTCCTTGATCGCGGTTGGTCGCGGCAGCCCTTATCTTCTCCTTCCTTGCTCATTTGTGTGGCTCTTCTTCTATCCTTCTTCGTCTCCTCAGGTGGTTTACTCCTCGTCTTCTGGATGTCTTCAATTAGCTTCTCCAAACCACCATATCCACACTTCTTTTCTCCAACTCCATATTCCACAGTTGTGCTCTAAATCCCTACAAATGGCACCCTAAACACCGGTAATGATCCCTAGTTAAACCCTACAAAATAGTGCTGATCATTCACCAATTGTTCAAAATATAGTGTAGACATTTTCATTAACTTAAGTCCAAAAATTAAGTTTCCTCTTGTTCTTCTTAGAACTCCCACCCTCCTCCATCATGTTCACAGAGAAAGATCTAGGAGTCTCCTTCTCCTTTGGCTTTTCCCCCCTCTTGCGCTCTTAGAGACTCCTCTATGCGCATGTGGCTACCGAATTTCACAATTGACAACTCTTCCTTCTTATGCTGGAGCATTGTTTGAAATCCTTCCATGAAGGTGGTAAATTGTCGATTATACTTGACACCGAAATGGATTTGTCCATCTTCCTATTGTGTTGCGCAAATTTCCCTAAGATACGGAACAATATTTCTCCATAACCGGCCATGAATCAAACATCTTGTAATTGTTAAAATTACTCACGAGGAACTTCTTGCTAGAAGTATCGTTGGTCATGTACTTCGATTCCAGGGCATCCCACAACTCCTTTGTAGAGTCCACATTCTGGGAGATATCAAAGAGCGAATCTTACATACCATTCAAGATGTGACCACGAAATATGTAGTTGTCATTCTTCCACTTGTTCCTTCAATGAGACTCCTCCAAGGGCCTGTTCTCCTCATCCGTCGGCAAGGAAGTATCGAGAACATACACCACTTCGAGCATTGTAAGGAGGAAGTACATATTCTTTTATCAATGTGAAAAGTCCACATCTTCGAACTTCTCCGATTTCCCGAACTTGGAAGTCATATCACGCACCGATGCAGCCGCCATTGATCAACCAAATTATTGGTTTTAAATTGTAGAAATGGGTATTATTGATGATCAAAGTTTGATCGATACTTGGATATCAAATGAATCGTGTGAGGCACTTTCCAAAACTAGTAATTCGACCCTTATGATTTGCCTTAGGGTTACATGAATTCCGATCTAGGATAAGACAATCGAACCTCTTGAGTTCAAGGCAAGAATCACAAGAGAAAACTTAGAGTTTTCGATTTTGGGATTTAAGTTGACACACAAATAGATGATTTTCTTAGTAGACCATAACATGCTCCCATCATGCCCTTATATAGAGTAGGGATCGGCCACAACAATTACAAGTCGGTTGGGGTGGTTAAAAGCAGTTAAAGATGCGCCAAACCGCGGACCATGCACTCCTTTGCGCCACCGAGAATTAATTTATGGAATTATAACGCACGGACTTCAACTAAAAGTTGTAAGCATTGCACGAACTGTGCACCCATAATGCACAGACTACAACACGTTGTTAAGAGCACAACACGGTTTGTGAACAAAACGCGGGACCACTACACAAACAATATACTCACCAAAGTTACACAAAATCTCGTGCCAGGAAATGCACGGTTTGTGCACTAAGGTGCACAGTTCATGCATAGGTAATTCGGAAACCTAATGGTTTTCTATGTCATTTTGATGCATGTTGTAATCTCCTAGCAAGGTTCACTGCTCCTAGAATGAACGGAAATAGGGAAATGGATCGCCTTGACGTAGTCCTCTTTCTAACCTTAAACAAAGAATGACAATGTTGAAATGCATTCTTTTATCTAGTACATAAACCAAACTTTTGAAGGATTTCTAGAATGAATCTCTATTCAATCTGGTCATAAGCTTTTTCCATATCTAATTAAATTGCAATATATTCTTCAGTACCTTTTCTTGATTTAAATGAGTGGAATGTTTCATGGGCAATTAGGATATTGTCTTAGGCTGCTCCGTTTGCAAAAAATGCACCCTGGAGTGGGTGGAGTAGTTTTTCCATTGTTTTTCTAAGTCTTTTGGTAAAAATCATGGATATGATCTTGTAGATAGTCGAAGAAAGACTAATTTGTCAGTAATTGTTTGTTGAATTTGGGTTTTCTCATTTAGGTATAAGAATAATGAATGAATGGTTAATTGGTTTAAGAATTTTTCCAAAAAGGAAAAAGCTTCTAACTGCTTGAATTACTGATGGGCCTATCCCAATATTTTTGGTAAAATTCAATAGTCATTCCATCCGGTTTCGGTAATTTGTCTTGCCCAATTGCAAAGGCAGTGTTTCTGATTTCATCATTGGCTACTTGTTTTGTTAGCTCCAAATTATCTTCTTGTGATATTTCTGTTTGTATTAAATCAATATATTTTCTTATAAAGTTGTCATTTATTGGGGCACTTTTAAATCTTTTTATAAAACCATTTCAAATTTCATTCGTGATGTTTTGTTCTCAAATTATAGTGGTTCTCTCTTGTGTTCGAATTTCCTTCATTATATTTTTGTTTCTCTTTCCCGTTGTTATTTTGTGGAAGTAGCTCGCATTTGTATCATTGAATTTGATATGTGTTTTGGGCGAAAAAGATCGAACCGACCTGAATCGCTTAAAGAAGGGCAACTAGACAACAATTAGATTAACAATATCTAGATAATCCAAATCAACTAGAGATGTAAACGTAATAAGATTAAAGTAATGCAAAGATTGGCTTATCACCTCCGAACAAGAGGTCGGTCGAATCGAAGGAGCTGGACGCCGGCCGTTTAGATACCAAAACACCGATTCGAACTAGTGAACTCAGATGAATGCTAAAATGGGAGAGTAGTTGTCTGTATTATGTCAAAGAATGCTCGTGTCCCCGTTACAATGATTTCTAACCCCTTTATATACATTTAATCTCCAAAAAGATCTGGATAAACTAGTCGTTTCTTCCTCCGTGATTTTCGCTCGCTGGCTCTTATTGCCGGATTGCCATGATCTCGTGGTATTTATGTCTAGATGTTGCAGGTTTGTAACCGTTATATGGAAGAATATATTGGCCTCTGTGATCTGGGTTTTTTGTAACGTCTCCGATCGTATCGTTGTTATGACCCTTGCTTTGTCGTCTGATAGCTAGTCGCTTAATCGTTGGTCGCTTCAAAGCGAAAAGATCACTTCGCTTATTGGGCCGCTTCATTCGAGGGTCCGTTAATAATGTGGCCCAACAATTGCCCCAAGGAATCGAGCCAGGCCGGAAATGGCAGTTGAGGGGTGGTTGGATTCCATCTTCTTCTGTTTCTCTCTGGACGTGATTTTTTTCCCTGCTGATTTGCTGCAATGGATCGATGACGTGTTGCCTTCTGATTGGTTGATAGATTTGACCGCAGTTTGAACAGTTTCCCATAAATGGCCGTCACTTCCCTTTCTTTTCACCATCCGCTCTCTTGTTTCTTGAAAGGTTTTCTGCTCCAAAGGTAAGATTTTTTTCTTTCCGATTTCTTTCTGTTTGCACCATGTCGTTTCCGAGATCAAAGAAGTCTATATCTTCTTCTTCTGGCGTCGGTGGGAAAGGTAGGGAGTTCTCCCCCTCAAATCTCCTCAGTTCAGAAGACTCCGTGGCCAGAACCCTAACCCAATCGGAGTTGGATGTGATCCTAGAAGTGGGTCAATTCCCCTCTGAGATGTTGTCTCGACTCCCTTTACCCCAAGAGCGGGCCGACTGGTGTCGCGACGGGTGGGTTTGCTTCTTCGAATACCCCTTTAGAATCGGCCATTCCTTTCCTTTCTCGAGTTTGGTGAGGATTTTTTTGTATGTTCTTAACCTTTCCCCATGACAGGTGAGGTCGCATGCATGGCATCTCCTTAGGGAAGTCGACCTCTTGGTGTCTAGTATTGAAATTGATTTTGATTTCGATGCTCTTTGGTATTCGTACTACTTGAGTAGTCGTGGTTCTTCCCGCTTTCAATTGTGACTTAGGCCAGATAGGAAACCAATCGCTTTAAACCTTAACGTGAACGATCGTGGATGGAGGTCGCGATTTTTCTTTGTTGAAAAGAAGTCGCTTGAGGGGGGATTCGACTGCTCTTTCTTACGCGATGTTTGCAGGACTACATGTATCGTGTTAATCTCCGAATTCTTTATGCTTTGATGCCTTGTTAACTGGTGCTTACATGTTTTTTTTTCAGTGCCAAGCCCAGAGGAGAAGGCAGATTCCGACTTTGCTGCTGTTACTGAGGTTCTACTTGCCTTTTCAGAGGCCAACAGGTCGTTCAAGAACGTGAATTTTTTAGCCCTTCCTCCGAGTATGGTGACTCCGTCTACTTCTGTCACTAAAGGCACCTGTTCGTTCCTTCAGGTATACATGTGGGTGGTCTTTAGAGTGACCATATGCTTATTCGTTTGTACTTGCCTAGCAGTGTCCTGGGGTGCGAGGTCGAGTGCTCGTTTGTCCGGAAAGAGTCTCTTGGACCAAAAGCTAGTGGCAAAAGCATCTTCGTCGGCTAAGTTCGAAGCCAAGGCTCTTTCTTCAGCTAAGATCGTCGCCTTAGACTCACCGTCGTCTAAAACTTCGGGGGCGAAAAGGAAGGCAACAGGCGCTCCAGAGCTTTCAGTAGGCATGGTGAAGAAGAGAGATTTGGAGGATCTGCTTCACACTCTGGACCCCGAGGCTAAGAAAGAGACTGGCAATTTGCATCCCGTCGATTGTATTGACGAGGCCGGGGCGGCCGCCTGGCGAGTAAGTAGAAAAAAGCTTTGTTTGAAGTGCTTCTGCCAATGTACATGCTTTCAATATTTTTTACATGCTTTGTTGTTTCACAGGCCCTTCAGTATTCGCTTGTCGCGTTTTCTAATGTGCAAGAGTTGAGCGACAGTGCTGAGAAGCAGATAACCGAGGTTGAGGGCCAGTTGGAGGTGGCTAATGGGCGTGTCAAGGCGGCCGAGAGCAAGCGGGCGTCGACCGAGAAGAAACTGGTGGAGATCGAGAAGAAATTGGTTGAGTTGCAAGCCCGTTTTGGGAAGCTGGAGAGTAGTTTCGACGATGTCCGTTTGAAGGATGCTCAGGTCGCCACTGATGTTGGGACGTATTTTTACCTTAAGTCCCATATTGAGATGATGGAGCAGTATGCCTTGGGGGCCCATTCGTCTTGGAAGATTGAGGACGCGAGGGCGAATATGGATCTTTTGTACCCTAGTGGCAATCCTGGCGATGAGCTGTTCAAGTTGATGGGACTCGGTGAGGACGAGCATGGAGAGGAGGTTATTCCTGTGGTGGTCGAGGAAGCTGTTGGGGACGTGTCGAAGGGGCTTCCTGAGGCGACCGATGGCCAGAATGTCGTCCCTGTTGAAGTTGACGAGAGGTCAGGCGAGTCTTGATCTTGGTTTTAGACAAATGACATTGTTTTCTTTTGGTGTTTGTGGACGTTTTAGTCTAATTATTTTAGGTAGTATGTTGTGCCCCATCGTGGAGATGGGATGGACAATGTTTTGGTGACCCGTATGCCATCGCGGGTCGCGTATTTTGTAAACGCTTTAGTTGTTTGTGATGTACCTTGTGTTTGTTTTGCATTTGTCTTGCGTGTTCTGTTTTTGCAGGTGGATTCTGACGTTTCGCGCCTTGGCCATAGTGTGTGGTCGTAATGACCTGTAGTTATAAGTATTAGTGTAGCATGCTTTTTGTTTGTCCAGGGAAGAGTAGTTTGTAATGTATAAAAAGGACGAGTACCTGGGATAGGACAAGCCTTTTGTAAAGTGTAGTGTTTCGTTTTATCCCTCTATTCCCTGTGTATCAATCGATTTGTATGTTGTAAGCGATGTTTTATGTATAGTAAGGATATCCTCTTGAATGTCAAGTTTTGTCTTTGAGGCCTCTCGTTCCTGTTCAGATTTTGTTAAAAGTACACAAAAGAAAGGTCTTGGGGCGACCGTTGGGGAGTAACCCAACGGCCCTCCGATGCTTAAGTCAGTGATCGGAATTCAAACGAATGTAATTGAATAGATGTTAAAAATATGGAAGGGAAAAGAGTTCAGAAATGATACAACTTTAAGTGGATCGCGTTCCAGCTTCTGGGGATTGGCTGTCCGTCTTTTGTTTATAATCGATATGCTCCTTGTCCGACGACTTATTTGATGAGGTAAGGTCCTTCCCACTGGGGTGCTAGCTTTCCGTTGGTTGGATCTCTGGTGTTTTGGAATGTTTTCCTTAGGACCCAGTCCCCTAGCTTGAAGACTTTGACTCAGACGTTCTTGTTGTAGCTCCGGGCAACTTGTTGTTGGTACTGGACCATTCGGATCCTAGCTTTTTCTCTGGTCTTGTTGATGGTGTTGAGGTTGTAAGCCAACTCGACGTCGTTTTGTTCTGGAGTTTGGAGTCTGTATTTGGCAGTTGGGACGAGTAGCTCAGCGGGGATGACTGCTTCGCTTCCATAGACTAGCGAAAAGGGGCTTTGTCTTGTTGCATTTTTAGGCGTCATCCTGTCGGACCATAGTATTAAGGGGAGCTCGTTGGCCCATTTGCCTTTTGCCCTTGTGAGGCGTTTTTTGAGATTGTTGATGATGATCTTGTTGCTGGACTTTGCTTGACCATTGGATTGTGGGTATCTTGGCGTGGACGTGACTAATGTGATGTTCCATTGTTTACAGAAGGATCGTGTCTGGCTACCGATGAATTGGGATCCATTGTCGCATACGATTTCTGAAGGGATGCCAAATCTGCATAGAATACTACGTTTTATGAATGAGATGACGTGTTTTTCTTTTAGCTCTCGACACGCTTCGGCCTCTATCCATTTAGAAAAGTAGTCAGTCATGGCCATGAAGTAGATGCGTTGTCCCGACGCTGGTGGTAATTTCCCGACGATGTCCATCCCCCATCGCATGAAGGGCCAGGGAGCTAGAGTCGGATGGAGCATCTCCGATGGCTGATGCGTGACAGGTGCATGTCATTGGCAAGCATCGCATTTCCTGACATAATCAGTCGCGTCTTTGTTCGATGTGGGCCAGTAGTAGCCTATCTTGAGAGCTTTGCCGGATAGGCTACGTCCTCTAGTGTGGTTCCCGCATTCTCCGTCGTGAAGGGATTGTAAGACGCGTCGTACCTTGGTTGTTTCGAGGCAACGTAGGTATAGGCCTGTGACAGATCGTTTGAACAATACGTTATCTTTTAAATCAAAGGTTACGGCTTGTACCTTGAGTCTTTTAGCTTCTGCTTTGTTTGTTGGGAGAGTTCCATCTCTGAGCCACTTGATGTAGGGGATGGTCCAATTGTCTTGGTCGCCCACCAAGTCTTCTTCTGTATGGTCGCCTACTTCTGCTGAGACGACTTCTTCTAGGGGTAGCTCATACGTCGTCTGGATGTCGTCTGGATTGGGTGTCTTGAAGGCTTTGGGGACAGCTGGTGTGGTGATATGTGCTAGTGGAATGTTGCGGAAGTCGTTAGGATGCAAGGTGGAGCCAAGGTTTGCTAGGACGTCGACTTGTGTGTTGAGGTCGCGTGGGACTTGTCGGATGGTGAAGCTTTGAAATTTGCTTGCCAACTTTTTGATGATATCTAGATATGCCATCATTCTGTCGTCTTTGTCCGCATACAAACCTTGTACTTGGTTGACGATTAAAAGGGAGTCGCATGTCACCTCTATGTTCAGAATTGCGAGATCGTGTGCGAGTGTTAACCCGAAAATGAGGGCTTCATATTCTGCTTCATTGTTGGTCGCGTCCCATTCACATCTCACAGCTTGGGCTATATGGTCCCCTTGTGGTGATTTTAGCACGACACCTAAGCCGACTCCTCTTATGTTTGACGCTCCGTCCGTATGGAGTTGCCATCTGCCCCTGTCTTCTTCGACTTTTAGTTGTTCGACCTACTTCATTGTAATAACCCCTGTTGAATTCCTTAGGTTTTGATAAGTGACAAACATTCAACTAATCTGGGTACTAAGTGTTTCAGGAACAAAGACAGTTGTCTCAGGGAACCATTGCAGCAAAGGATCGCGGGGAGGAACAAAGCTCTGTTCATGTGCTTTGTTACCCAGCAAGGAACTGAAGCGACGAACGAGATCGAAGCTGCGGATGGAAAGAAGAAATCCAGCGTGACAATTATGGAAACAAAATCAAAGAAGAATCACACGGTCAAGGATTGAAGACTTCGGCTGGAAGGATCTAGCCGTTGGAGAAGATTTGGAGAGAGAAGACCGATTCCTTATCTTAGGGAATCTTTCCTTAGATAAGTGAATTGGAGAGAGAAGAATCATATCTCATCCGATTATATTAATTTCGGGAATTCCTTCCTTGATTAATATAGACGGTTGGGATATTATTCTTCCAACAAATCCTATCTTCTTATAACCTTATTTGGAAAGATCTTATCTTGTTACAATTAGGGTTTTGCCGTGTTGTATTTATTAGAAGTATGGATTCATTTCTAAGTAACCACGACGACGGAAAACAGAGAGAACGAAAAAGAGAAAGAAAAGAAGTGAGGTGTGTGTAAGTCTTTGAGGGTTGAGTTCGATTCATCGTTGTAGAAGAGTCTTCGAGTCTAGCTGGTTGTTTAGAGGTCGAAGTCCAGGATACAAGTGTAATCGAACAAGAAATCAATAAGACAAGTACACGCTTCAAAATCCTCTCAAGCGGAAGCTTGAAGATAGTGGTTTTTCCTTGAGAAGCTAGTTTTGCTAATCAGGGTTTCCACTATACATCGTGAGTTCGTTCGTTATCTTTCTTGCTGTTTTTAATCCGCTGCATCTTCTGTGGGAACAAAGCTTTTGTTCCCTCAGATGTAACTCTAACAATCCAACAATTGGTATCAGAGCCTGGTGCTCTAGATTGTTCGTTTTTAGTTATAGATTTTGCAGGAAAGATGTCGTCAGGAAATGCCTTGGATGGAGACTCTCGAGAAGGTGATGTAGATGTGGTTCTCATCATTCAAGCCATGAAGAAGATATGGTCTCGAAACAAAGGCATTAAGGGTTCGGTCATGGTTCACAATGACATGAAGGAGGTTGTCTTCTTCCACTGTTATGACAACGGACACTTCGCCAAAAACTGCCTCAATAAAGCGGCAGGTTCTCCTCAGACCCGGAAAGAGGAACAAGCAAAGTGTGCAAAGTGGGGTGACTACAACTCAGATGATGAAGCATCTCCTCTCTCAAAGGATATCTGTTTGATGAGCTCAAACGATCACAACATATCAGAAGATGGTGCTCATAAATCCGGGGAGGAAGCAAGGAAAGGCTCTTGGCACCTTGACAGTGCGTGCTCAAGTCACATGACAGGGAACAGTGAGTGGTTCACCTCTCTTCAGCCAGCCTCAAGGGCATCGATAACTTTTGGAAACAAAAGTAAGGGTGAGGTTTGTGGTATCGGTAAAGTAAGACTATCTAAACACATCACTGTGAATAACGTAAATCTAGTGAATACTCTCAAATTTGACCTGTTTAGTGTGGCTCAACTATGCCAAAACAGAAAAAATAGAGTAGTCTTTACCACCGATGATTGTCATGTTGAGTGTCTAAGTACAGGGAAAATCTTACTCAAAGGGATCTGCGACAACAACGTTTACAAGGTCGACCCTGCTTTCATCCCTGACAAGGACCTTTGTCTGTCGTCTATTGCTGGGACAACATACTTGTGGCACAAACGCTTTGGACATGCTAGCCTTCAACTCCTTTCCAAACTTCACAGACAAGAGCTGGTGAACGGTCTCCCTAAGGTTGAAGCTATGAGAAATGATGTGTGTGATGCATGCATCAAAGGAAAACAAGTCAGATCCTCTTTCAAGTCAAAAAGGGATGTAAGTACTACTCGTCCTCTAGAATTAGTCCACATGGATCTTTGTGGGCCAATGCGCACGAAGAGTCGTGGGGGAAATGCATATGTCTTTGTTATTGTTGATGACTATTCCAGGTATACATGGACTCTATTTATCTCATCAAAGGATGAAGTGTTCGCTGAGTTTGAGTCATGGCTTAAGGCAGCCGAAAGAAGCACTGGACATTCCTTGGGGTCTATTCGCACTGATCATGGAACAGAATTCGAGAACTCTCAGTTCCTATCCCTCTGTAGGAACAGAGGTATTAACCACAACTTCTCTGCTTCCAGGACCCCACAGCAAAACGGGGTTGTGGAAAGGAAAAACAGGACTCTGGAAGACATGACGTGTACCCTCCTCATCTCAAGTGGTCTTCCTAGGAGTTTCTGGGCCGAAGCTCTGAATGTTGCTTGTTACGTTCTAAATAGAGCAACCATTCGTCCTCACCTGAACAAAACTGCCTATGAGCTTCTTAAGGGAAGGAAACCTAATGTGTCTCATTTGCGCACATTTGGTTGCAAGTGCTTCGTCCACAACAACGGGAAAGATTCTCTTGGGAAGTTCGATCCCAGGAGTGATGAAGGAACTTTTGTAGGATACTCTCAGCAAAGCAAGGCTTATAAAGTATTCAACAAGAGAACTAGAAAGGTAGAGGAAAGAATTCATGTAGTGTTTGATGAATCAGTTATGGCTGGTAACAATGTGCAAGAACAATCAGGCAGTGTTCCCTCCAATACCGAGCTATCCGAAGATGATTTCTTTCAGCTTGTAGAAAGCAATGTCAATGATGGGACCTCTCAAGATCAAGAAACTCAGAATGATCCTTCAACACCGAGAACTCCCAACTCCACCAACTCAGATGGAAATGAAGAAAATGCTCACCCACCAGAAACACCTCAAGTACCTCAGGGGGAACAGAGCCCAAGTCACGGCACAGCGGAGCCCTCTGAGGATAGCTCTACTGCTGACAGAACTGGAGATGTCAGTCCTAATACTGATGAAACTGTTGGTGAAAGCTCAAATGCTGGCAACGCTAATTCAGAGGAGTTCGACGTCAACAATCTCCAAGTTCCAAACTACCAGCAAAAGTGGGCTCATCCTGTCAAAATAATCGTCACAGACTATAAAAAGGGAGCACCTCAAAGCACTCGTTCCTCCCTACATAACTTGTGTTCTTTCAATGCTTTTCTCTCTTTACAAGAACCTAAAACCGTAGGAGAAGCATTGAAGGATCCTGACTGGATAAACGTCATGCAAGAAGAACTTCATCAGTTCAAAAGGAACAAGGTTTGGCGGTTAGTTCCTCGTCCAAGGAACAAAACAGTGATAGGAACCAAATGGGTGTCCAGGAACAAGCTGGATGATCAAGGTCAAGTCACAAGGAACAAAGCAAGGCTGGTGGTGAAAGGTTACAACCAGTAGGAAGGCATCGACTATGATGAGACCTTTGCTCCAGTTGCCAGGTTAGAAGCAATAAGACTCCTAATTGCCTATTCCTCTTTCCATGGATTCAAGCTGCAATAGATGGATGTCAAGACCACCTTCTTGAATGGAGTTCTCAAGGAGGAAGTCTATGTGGAGCAAACTCCCGACTTTGAGGACACCACCCAACCCGACCATGTCTATATTCTAGACAAAGCTTTGTACGGTCTCAAGCAAGCCCCGAGGGCCTGGTATGAAAGGCTCTCACAGTTCCTTCTGACGCACGGATACGTTCGTGGAAAGGTCGACAATACATTGTTCCTTCTGAAGGAAGGGAAGCATATTCTGGTGGTACAAGTCTACGTGGATGATATAATCTTTGGCTCTACATATGATAAACTGGTTCAGAAATTCTCTAAGATGATGGCCAGTGAATTCGAGATGAGCATGGTTGGAGAACTCAAGTTCTTCTTAGGTCTTCAAGTCTCTCAGGGGGATGAGGGAACCAAAGTGCATCAACAGAAGTATCTAAGGGAATGTGTCAAAAAGTTTGGAATGTCTGACGCAAAACCCTTCACCACTCCCATCTCTCCAAACAACCCAATGGGAAAAGACGAACATGAACAGGGAATTGATCCATCTCTCTACCGAGGAATCATAGGTTCGCTTCTCTATCTCACTGCTAGTAGACCTGATATTATGTACAGTGTATGTCTTTGTGCTCGTTTTCAGGCCGATCCCAAAGAAACACATCTCAAAGCAGTAAAGAGGATTCTGAGATACTTGAAGGGAACAGATGGTCTATGTCTGTGGTATCCAAGGGGAGGAAGCCTCGATCTAGTCGGATACACAGATGCTGACTTCGCAGGGAACAAAGTGGATAGAAAATCAACATCAGGAATGGCTCAGTTCCTTGGGCCGTGTTTAGTTTCCTGGGGGTCAAAGAAGCAGAACTCCGTCGCTCTATCCACTGCAGAAGCTGTATACATAGCTGTCGCTGCTTGTTGCACACAACTCCTATGGCTTAAACAACAACTCAGCGACTGCGGTATTCTTCTTAACTCTATTCCCATTCTCTGTGACAATACCAGTGCCATAAATATCTCCAAGAATCTGGTGCAACACTCACGTACCAAGCACATCGAGATAAGACACCACTTCTTACGTGACTGTGTGGAGAAAGGGTTGGTGACAATGGACTTCTGTGGAACTAAGGATCAAATTGCCGACATCTTTACCAAGGCTCTAAATAGGGAACCCTTCAAATAGTTCCGTATGGAACTAGGTATGATCTCTCTAAACTAAATGTCTATTTGTTCTGTTCCCTCGATGATTGGCTAAATTACTTGGTAAAGTGTGCAAGGTTAATCATCATGTCCTGATCTGCATCCATTTTCTTGCTCATTAGTTGGACAACTTGTTTAGACTCATGCTAATTCTTCACTTATGTGCAAATTTTCATGCATGATCATCCATGCTATCTTGGCTATACATGATTCAGCCTTCTTTCAGCCCAAAAGAGTCAACTTGATGCTCAGTTCCCCCGTCATAAGCCCAAATGATTGTTGCTTCTACAGCTTACCTTAGCCATCATGCTTGATGCTCCCTATGAGCCCCTCTAATCATCCACATCTGGGATCCTCTCATTCATGATAAACATTATTAAAAATTCTTGTATATATTTATGTGTGATGTTCTTTGTACCCTCTCTGGTAACATTACCCCCGCATCACACTCTTCTACTTTTTTGGAAAGTCAAGAATACGAATGGTCGCCTCTGTGGTCTGTGGATAGTTTTGACAGGTATGGTATGATGGTGTGAAGGCTGCTATGCTCACGGTCGTGTGAGCCTTCAGGGATTTGGATTGCATCTGCTATATGGTCTTTCTGAAAGTATCTTACTGGCTGTGTTCTTTGGCTAAATGAGGAAAGCAGGAGGCTGTGGTGTTCATGTTCCAAAAAAAAAAAAAAAAAACAAGGTACACAAAGAAGAGACCAAAACTTCTTTCCTCTATTTGTTGAGCCTGTGATGGAAGCTGATGCAAATGAGGAAGTACAAACTCTGAGTGGGAACAGAAGATGGACTCCATTGCTATTCATACTTTAGCTCTAGCTTCTGGCCCCAGTGGTACTTAATTCGTCTTTCTCTGGCTGACCAATCCCTCTTTTGTTCCCTAGCACATCTATCCCTTACTCTTCAAACTTCTTTGCTTCTGCTTCATGTGTTTGCATTGACTGGCATGGTGATCATGTATGTTATTCTTGCTCACCTTGTTGTTGTACTTACATGCAGTTTAAGTTTGTGCGGTTCAATCTAATGCAAATGGGAATGTTGCTTATCTTGCTATGGTTTTTTTCTCTCTCACTCTTTACTTATGCTTTTGATGATGCCAAAAGGGGGAAAATGACAGGTAGCTTTGGTTGAGGGGGAACAGTACATGGGTTATGTTGTTGTGTTGAGAGGGAACTATTATGGTCTTGTGTGGAGAACTTTTCCCCATACAACTGTCTTTATCTCGTTTGTGTATGCTTTATTGTCAAGGATGTTTGTCACCATCAAAAAGGGGGAACTTGTTGAATTCCTTAGGTTTTGATAAGTGACAAACATTCAACTAATCTGGGTACTAAGTGTTTCAGGAACAAAGACAGTTGTCTCAGGGAACCATTGCAGTAAAGGATCGCGGGGAGGAACAAAGCTCTGTTCATGTGCTTTGTTACCCAGCAAGGAACTGAAGCGACGAACGAGATCGAAGCTGCGGATGGAAAGAAGAAATCCAGCGTGACAATTATGGAAACAAATCAAAGAAGAATCACGCGGTCAAGGATTGAAGACTTCGGCTGGAAGGATCTATCCGTTGGAGAAGATTTGGAGAGAGAAGCCCGATTCCTTATCTTAGGGAATCTTTCCTTAGATAAGTGAATTAGAGAGAGAAGAATCATATCTCATCCGATTATATTAATTTCGGGAATTCCTTCCTTGATTAATATAGACGGTTGGGATATTATTCTTCCAGCAAATCCTATCTTCTTATAACCTTATTTGGAAAGATCTTATCTTGTTACAATTAGGGTTTTGCCGTGTTGTATTTATTAGAAGTATGGATTCATTTCTAAGTAACCACGATGACGGAAAACGGAGAGAACAAAAAAGAGAAAGAAAAGAAGTGAGGTGTGTGTAAGTCTTTGAGGGTTGAGTTCGATTCATCGTTGTAGAAGAGTCTTCGAGTCTAGCTGGTTGTTTAGAGGTCGAAGTCCAGGATACAAGTGTAATCGAACAAGAAATCAATAAGACAAGTACACGCTTCAAAATCCTCTCAAGCGGAAGCTTGAAGGTAGTGGTTTTTCCTTGAGAAGCTAGTTTTGCTAATCAGGGTTTCCACTATACATCGTGAGTTTGTTCGTTATCTTTCTTGTTGTTTTTAATCTGTTGCATCTTCTGTGGGAACAAAGCTTTTGTTCCCTCAGACGTAACTCTAACGATCCAACAACCCCTAAAAGTCCCAATTGTCATTTTGTAAGCAAGACGTGTTGGGCAATTTCTGTAATCTCTGTAAGAATCATTTGAACGTAATAATATACGTTTAATAAGATTTTGGGTCTTAAAGTATTTGGGAGCACTAAAAATAGAAAGTTTAATCATGACCTCGAACAAGACTCGCGACCAAAGGCCAAGAAATGCGAGCGCAGCAGTTCCGCGACCGCAGTTTGAAACCGCGGGCACGGTTTCGCCCAGGGCCAAACCGCGATCGCGGCTCTGAAACCGCGACCGCGGTTTTCTCTATTCGTCTTCTTCTCCAGCTTCTAGAAGACCGACGTTTGGCTTTCTCCACGAGCTCCTAACATCGGGGAGGGGAACCGGTTGGCTTGCCCGGTGTCGGGTGAACTCATGCTCCTCCATGGCTATAAAAGGGAGTCGTGGCAGCCTCTTCCTTCATCAGTCTCAAGTTCCATCTCTCTCTCTCTCGTTCGAATTCATTGTCGCCGGAGTTTCAGTGGTCGTCGGAGTTGTAGTGGTCGCCGGAGGAGTCGTTGGCAGCGTGGTGGTAGTGCGCATTCATCCAAGGAGTAAAGAAGTTGAGCCCTCGTCATCAGTAAGCCAGAGTTCGTCTCCAAGATGTCGTCTGGATGGGCATCTGCGACCGTGGCCCCATCCACCGTGACCGTGGGCTTGGCCTAGAAAACCACGACCGCGGTTATGCTAATCACGACCGTGGCCTTGCCCAGCAAGCGCGATCGCGGCCATGGTAACCACGGCCGCGGCTCTACCACCTAAGGCCGAGCTTGAGTCCGTTATTCTTCCAGAGTGTGCTCAGGTTGGGGTTCCAGATAGTCCTCCGGAGGAGGAGAAGACTGTTCTCGAGGAGTCGGTGATTCTCATATCCGATAAGATGGAGGATCTCAATGAAGACCTCGAGGAAGATTCTGAAGAGGATCCCGAGGAAGACCCAGAGGAGGACCTTGAAGAGGATCCTGAGGAGGACCCCGAGGAGGACCTCGAGGAGTACGATTATGATCTGGGTCTAGAGCACGTGCTTGTGGACGGAGAAGATTCGGGGATGCAGTTCATCTTCCCTAGTCCGGAGATTCCACCATTTCAGGAGTACGCACCTTTGTCCCCTGCTGCTTGGGAGGCACTTGGGGTGTCCGGTGTTGATAGGGTGGATTATGAGCCATTAGATGCACCAGTGGGTCCGCATCCTATCAACGCACCTAGAGAGCCAGTGATGAGCCCTGCGTCTCGTCACGTACACCATCAGAGTGAGATGGCTTCCGCAGAGGCTCGACGCCAAGTGGAAGAGATGACAGAGCAAGCTCGTAGGCGAGCGAAGCCGTGGGAAGTTCCTATGGATGTTCCCGCTCAGTAGGCCAGGGTCAGGCCCCGTGTGTTAGTGAAGCACATGGATGAGTGGATGGATTCATTGTAAGCTATGGAGGAGCTGGCTTACGATGCTGAGTCCAGTCTCTCTCTCATGCTGGATGACGTCCGCAAGCTCCAGGAGAACATTAGGCATGCCAAGCATCTGATCAACCCGCACTACTAGTTTGATGTGGCGGATTTTTGCCCAGGGTTTTTGGATCGGTTTTGCTATCCACCTGTACGTGGGGAGGGGCCGAGTGTTCCTGTTCCTAGGGAGGGGCCGGGTGTTCCAGGTCCTAGTAGCTCGAGGAGGCCAGCTCCGAAACCCGAGGACAGATCACCTTCGAAGAGATATCGAAGGTCTGATGAGTACAGGAATCTCTTCAAGGCACCTCGAGGGGGACAGTAGCCAGTTGTAGTGATCTTTTCTAGTTGTTGCTTTTCGTTGTTTTTAGAACATTAGCCTTCTAACAGTTTTGTCTCATCGTTTAGGAAGGGTATTGTAAAACTTTTAAAAGCATGGTTTCAGTTCTTTCATCAATAAAGTTTGCCAGTTTAATCTACTCCGAATCAATTACATATATTGTGCATCCTTAAGTGTGATATTAATGTTGTGAAGTACTTGAATAATTGATCGGCAAACAAATGGTGAACACAAGAGACACAACCCATGTTGGTGCTAGGCCGAGTAATAACCCAAGGTTGAACCTGAGAAGTGCCGCTAATCAGGGGGATGAGAGCGAGTCTGCCTCTCACAATAACCCCGCAGGCAATAGCCATGTTCAGGCTAACCCTCAGGTTGTCTTCGATACTGCGGCCATAGAGGCCATTCGTGGGATTGTTATGCAGGCGGTGACTGAGATAATTCGGCCAGCTGTACCGCAAGCACAAGGTGTCCTAGTCCCTCAGGTTGTCCCTGAATTTGAGGAGCCAGTGGACCCGGTACCTCAAGTCATTACCGTCAGAAATAGAGGGAACTACGGTTGGGCCTTGAAGGCCATAAGCTCAATGAGGCCTGACAGCTATGACGGTATCGGAGAACCAGTCAGGGTGGCATATTGGTTCTCGCACATGGAACGGTTATTCAGAAACGTCGATTGCACTGAAGCTGAGAGAGTGCACATTGCCTCTCTTCAACTTAAGGATGTGGCTAGAGAATGGTGGGAGAGCACTGGTTTAGCTGAGCATCCAGCGTTGAACTGGGGTATGTTTAAGACGAAGATGACTGACCGTTTCTTTTCCCGTGCTATGATGAAGGAGAAACATAAGGAGTTCATTTACCATAAGACCGATGGGTTGAAGGTAACTGAGCTTGCAGCTAAGTTTAATCACATGTTGCAATATGCTGGACCGGAAGTGTCGAGTGAGGAGCAAAAAATATGGCATTTCCATGAGTGGATGAACCCGGATATTAAGCCGTTGATGGTGCGCCACGGCTGCTCTACTCTGGAGAAGTATGTGGACGCCGCCTACAAGCTTGAAATGACTCTAGATGAGTCGGGAAAGAAGCGCAATCGCCAGAGACCGGCGCAGAGCCAGCCTCAGGCTAGTGGGTTTAAACGACCCGCACCACCGTCGCACTTTGCCAAGTCTGGTCGGGCAAGGACTGAGGTGACGCAGTCAGGTCCTACTCAACGCTCGGGCCAGGGCAAGAACCCGATTCAATGCTATAACTGCGGAACGCCGGGGCACAAGAACAATGAGTGCCCGAAGGGCAAGAGAACGTGTTTTGCATGCGGAAAGGAGGGGAATTTGCAGACTTTTTGTCCTCAGAGGAGGCAGAAGGAGGCTGAGTCGCAGCAAGGGTCAGTTAGCCATAACAACCGACCCCGATTCAAGCCTGTGGGAGCTCCTAGTATCTCAATGCAGACAACTGCTCAGAACAAGGGGAAGGCCCCAGCTGTTCCAGTGGGTCAGGGTCATCGGCTGTATGAGATGCGTGAGACTGACGGACCCAACGCTCCGATTGCTCAAGGTACTCTATACCTCCACTCTACATCAGTTTGCATATTGTTTGATTCGGGTGCTACTCATTCCTTTATTTCGGAGAAGTATGTGAGTAAGTTAGGGTTAAAGTGCATTGAATCTTGCGAACCATTTGTGATGAATCTTTCCAATGGTGAACAATTAGTAGGGACCAAACGTCTGTCGGAATTTCTGATTACCATTCAAGGTCGGAAGTTCGAAGCGAACTTGATCTGTATAGCCATGGCTCCATACGACATCATTCTTGGGATGGACTGGCTGACGCGTCACAGGGCGGTAATCGATTTCAGCTCAAGGACGGTGACAGTTTCATTTGGGGGGCCAGTTTGTGTGCAAGTTCAAGGGTCGTAATGACGCTGATAACGAAAAGCTCATCAATACGATGGCTGCATGTAAACTACTTCGACAAGGTTGTGTCGGGTACCTGTGCTATCTAGATAAGCCCAAGAAGGATGAGACTTCAGTCCATGATGTTTCTGTCATATGCGAGTATCCGGATGTTTTTCCTGATGAGATTCCCGGTTTACCCCCGAATCGTGACGTAGAGTTCACTATTGATCTCAAGCCTGGAATCTCGCCGATTTCTAAAGCACCTTATCGGATGGCTCCAGCGGAGATGCAGGAATTGAAGAAGCAACTTGAGGACCTACTCGAGAAAGGTTATATAAGGCCGAGTGCATCGCCTTGGGGCGCTCCTGTCTTGTTTGTCAAGAAAAAGGATGGTTCGTTCAGACTTTGTATCGACTATCGGGAGTTGAACAAGGTCACTATCAAGAATAAGTATCCTTTACCAAGGATTGATGATCTTTTGGATCAGCTGCAGGGAGCAAAAGTCTTTTCCAAGATCGATCTGAGATCTGGTTACCATTAGCTCAGGATTCGTGAGGAAGATATTCCGAGGACTGCGTTCCAGATGAGATATGGACACTACGAGTTTGTAGTCATGCCATTTGGGCTTACAAATGCTCCGGAAGTTTTCATGGATCTGATGCACATATGTTTCCACCAGTACCTGGACAAGTTCGTGGTGGTCTTTATCAACGATATCCTGACCTACTCTCCAAACGAGGAGGCTCACGAGGAGCATCTTCTTATCACACTGTCGGTCCTTAGACAAAATCAGCTGTATGCAAAGTTGTCTAAGTGTGATTTCTGGATTAAGGAAGTGGCTTTCTTAGGCCATGTGATTAATGAGAATGGGGTAATGGTTGATCCTCAGAAGATCGAAGCGGTATCCGACTGGAAGCGACCTCAGAACGTGAAGGAGGTGCACAGTTTCTTGGGACTTGCACGTTATTACAGACGGTTCGTGGAGAGATTTTCAAAGATCGCTCTACCCATGACCGGGTTGCTCCACAAGGTTCATAAGAAGTTCATATGGGGCGACAAGTGTGAGGCAAGTTTTCAGAAGTTGAAAAAGTACTTGACGTCCGCACCAGTTTTGGCACTACCAGAAGGAACTGATGGTTATGTGGTCTATAGTGACGCTTCAAAGCATGGGTTAGGATGTGTATTAATGCAAAAGGGAAAGGTTATTGCATACGCATCTCGACAATTGAAGACCTATGAAGCAAACTATCCGACGCATGATCTGGAGTTAGCGGCTGTGGTTTTCGCGCTGAAGATTTGGAGGCACTATCTCTATGATGTTAGATGCCAGATCTTTACCGACCACAAGAGTCTCAAGTATGCGTTCACTTAGAAGGAGTTGCATATGAGTCAACGTCGCTGGTTAGAGCTACTCAAGGATTACGACATCGAGTTGATGTATCATCCGAGCAAGGCTAACGTAGTAGCCGATGCTTTAAGCCGAAAGACGCCGCACGAGACCATAGTAGCTCTTCTCACTACTCAACACAAACTGCACCAAGGATTGTGCGAGATTGATGTCTTGTACGATCAGCGTCGAGGATGCTTGAGTATGTTGGAAATTCAGGCTACGTTACTTGATCAAATCAAGGAGAAGCGGGTTGATGATGTGATCTTAGTGAAGTTAAGCAGTGAGGTGATGGATGGGAAAGCTCTGGGATTCGTGAATCAAGATGATGGATCACTCTGGTTCTAGGACCGAATCTGTGTGCCTGACGTAGATGGCCTTCGCCAATTGGTAATGAAGGAGGCCCATGCGTCAGCTTATTCTGTACATCCAAGATCCAGTAATATGTACAAAGACCTCATAAAGAAATTATGGTGGCCCAACATGAAGTGGGACGTAGCAGAATTTGTGGCGAGATGCTTGAATTGTCAGAAGATCAAGATTGAACACCGCAGACCAGGTGGTGAATTGCAACCTCTCCCAATGCCAAAATGGAAGTGGGAGGATATTGCGATGGACTTCATCACGGGATTGCCGAAGACTCAGAGTCAGAAGGATGCCATATGGGTGATCATTGACCGACTCACGAAGAGTGCTCATTTCATGGCCATCAAGTCAACATGGGGAACCCAGAGGCTATCAGATGTTTTCCTACACGAGATTGTCTGATTGCATGGTACACCAAAAATCATTGTATCGGATCGTGATGGTCGATTCATGTCGAGGTTCTGGAAGGAACTCCACAAGGCCATGGGAACTGAGTTGAGGTTTAGTACTACGTTTCATCCTCAGACGGATGGACAGTCTGAGAGGACCATTCAGACACTGGAGGATATGCTGAGAGCTTGTGTACTAGATCGTCTGACCAGCTGGGAGAACAGCTTAAGTCTGATTGAATTCATGTACAATAACAGTTGGCATTCCACCATTAAGATGGCTCCATTCGAGGCTTTGTACGGTTGAAAGTGCAGATCTCCGATTTGTTGGGATGAGAATGCCGACAAGATTCTGCTCAGACCGGAGTTGGTCGAGAGGACTGCCTATGATATTGCCTTGATCAGACAGAGGATCCTTACAGCTCAGAGCCGACAGAAGTCTTATGCTGATCTGAAGTGCGGGAATGTTGAGTTTGAGGTTGGCGACAAGGTGTTTGTCAGGGTGTCGCCATCCAAGGGTGTGTTCAGGTTCGGCAAGTGTGGGAAACTCAACCCTCGCTACGTGGGACCGTTTGAGATCCTTGACAGAGTGGGATCTTTAGCATACCATTTAGCATTGCCGCCGTCGGCGCATCCAGTGCATAACGTGTTCCATGTATCTTTGCTAAGAAAGTATGTGCCAGATGTGTCTCATGTGCTGAGTTATGAGGACATCGAGATTCGGGCAAATGGTACATACGAGGAGAGAACTATGCATATTCTCGAACGCCGCGAGAAGCACTTGAGGAACAAGGTGGTACCATTAGTGCAGATCCTCTGGTCCAAGTCGGGATCTGAGGAGGTAACTTGGGAAACCTGGGAGACTGAGTCTGATATGCTTAGTCGTTTTCCCGAGCTGTTTTCGGCCTAGTTTCGGTGTCGAATTTTTTTTTAAGGGGGAGGTATTGTAATAACCCCTAAAAGTCCCAACTGTCGTTTTGTAAGCAAGACGTGTTGGGCAATTTCTATAATCTCTGTAAGAATCATTTGAACATAATAATATACGTTTAATAAGATTTTGGGTCTTAAAGTATTTGGGAGCACTAAAAACAATAAGTTTAAGCATGACCTCGAACGAGACCCGCGACCAAAGGCCAAGAAACGCGAGCGCGGCAGTTCCGCGTCCGCGGTTTGAAACCGCGGGCGCGGTTTCGCCCAGGGCCAAACCGCGATCACGGCTCTGAAACCGCGACCGCGGTTTTCTCTGTTCGTCTTCTTCTCCAGCTTCTAGAAAACCGACGTCTGGCTTTCCCACGAGCTCCTAACATCGGGGAGGGGAACCGGTTGGCTTGCCCGGTGTGGAGGGAACTCCTGCTCCTCCATGGCTATAAAAGGGAGTCGTGGCAGCCTCTTCCTTCATCAGTCTCAAGTTCCATCTCTCTCTCTCTCGTTCGAATTCGTTGTCGCCGGAGTTTCAGTGGTCGCTGGAGTTATAGTGGTCGTCGGAGGAAGTCGTTGGCAGCGTGGTGGTAGTGCGCATTCATCCAAGGAGTAAAGAAGCCGAGCCCTCGTCGTCGGTAAGCCCGAGTTCGTCTCCAAGCTGTCGTCTGGATGGGCATCCGCGGCCGTGGCCCCATCCACCGTGACCGCGGGCTTGGCCTAGAAAACCACAACCGCGGTTATGCTAACCGCGGCCTTGCCCAGCAAGCGCGATCGCGGCCATGGTAGCCGCGGCTCGTGCCTTTTTCCCTTCGTTTCGTTTTGTACCTTCGTTTCGTTTTGTACCTTCGTTTCGTAGCATATCTAACTTAGAGTTCCGTTTTATGACTCATCGTCGTTGTAGGAATCCGTACTCAGATTCAAGTTCCAGATCTCGAACCTGATCTCTTCGTTCGTCGAAACTAAGGCAAGTGGCGGTTCGCTCTTGCTCATTATTCCATTTCCCCTTGATTATCAATTATTTGATTGTTAATTAAGATGGGATAAAAGTTGTTGTTTTCTGTTTGGGAACAGATTTAATAAAACAATGTGTTAAAATATGAATCTATAATAGGTTGTATATATTGCTAGAAACAACGCTATTATGTATGATATTACCGTAATGGTTTTGGTGTGGATTTATGTATGAACTTACATGTGTAGTTAGAACGAGTATTCGTAGGAACGCTATGTACCTTGTGAGGTCTAGTCATTTCTTTATAACCGATATTAGGAGGATTTTGCCCTAGTACTTCTGGTCATGACCGTACCCTTATTCAGGGTAGGTGCACTCAGCTGGTGCCAACAATCGGGATTCATTCCCAAAATGTTCTCGTATCGAGATGATGTGAATTAAAAGCTGTAACGTGAATGTACGTTTTGGAATTAAATAAGATAAGTGCGGTTATGCACATAATTAATATACCCTCGGACGAGGAGTACAACGTGGAAACCGCCCGGACTCTTGTTAGAGTA
This sequence comes from Rheum nobile, assembly GCA_027886185.1. Lineage (NCBI taxonomy): Eukaryota > Viridiplantae > Streptophyta > Magnoliopsida > Caryophyllales > Polygonaceae > Rheum > Rheum nobile. The sequence continues at coordinate 623,237 of WOAB01000699.1, forward strand.
AGTCTTCTTTCCAATCTGGATTCGCATTGCGCGGTGAGGTTGGTCGTGGACCCAAATAATCAAGGTCGTGTTTTAAACTTGTTTGAAAACTTAACGTTCCCAAACAATTGTCATACGTTTCCTATAAGACTCAATTCTTTTGGAGTCTTCTCTTCATACATTTCCCATAAGACTCACTTCCTTTGGAGTCCTCTCTTGATCATGCCTTTTCTTATGTTTCCGTAGAAGTATCGAAGTTCACCTCGCATATCGGCTATTATTCGAGAAGCGATGGTTGTAACTTGATACGACTACTTAGAACCTTTTTATTTGTACTCTTGCATAGTGTTGGGCCCAACATACTCCAAAGGGATCGGAGCAAGCGAATTGGGCCAAGGTCCAGGTGAAGTCGAAGGCCAGAAGAAATTAGAAGGAAGCGACGGACACTCCTCAGACGCGTGGGATCCGACCAGCTTTGAAGATTTCGCCCAAGAATTGCTTGATCAATGGCAACGGTAACAAAATTAAACACGAAGATTACGATGGCATTTGATAACAGGTTTTTGTCGTTCTAAAAACTGCTATGCAAAATATCCAAATAAACCCTAAACCGTAGTCCTAGGTAAGTAAAGGTCGAATCCACAAGGAGGCGGATTCTATCTAAATATGCAATTCGTATGTCAATCAAACGTAACCAAAGGGGGGGTTTTGTTTGTTTTAAGTAACTAAGCATGCAAAAGGTAAACAAGCGAAAGAGTTGTGAAATCAGTGATGGGAAAAGCACTTAGTCAAACAACATCCACTATTCGTATGACAAGTTGATCCTAGATACTCATTCAAAATCACATGCAATGGAAATTCCAATTCCTTTTCAGATATAACTAATAGCACAACCAGACACTATTAGCACTAACTAATTAAACAACCCTGAAACTATCAAGATTCAGTTTAACAGCAGCCTTACGGATAGGAATATAGTTGGATACAATTCTAGCATAAAACAATCAGATATTATCCTAGAATGTAAATCAATTCTCTTCTGCATAAGACTAGCACAACCAGATATTAGTACGATGCAGTTGCTACTCTGAAATAGATATGCTCAACCAGTAACAATCTAGATCTAGCAATAGATCAATAACAATAAACCCTAGTTGATCAGACTAGAAATTATCAATATCAATCATAAGCAACTTAAGCAAGAGAATAGATAAAATCCATGCAATAGATTAAGAACGATAGTCTCACAACTGAATCAAAACGAAAGCTTCAACGTCTGACTAAGCTAGGGAGGCTTAGTTCTTCATAACGTAGAAAAGGGAATTAGGGTTTCAGAGAGATGATGATTATTAGATTGGAAAACAAGCCTTTTTCTCAACCCTAATATACTAAAGGAAATAAAATCTAAATTAACCTAAAACGAAATAATAAATCGTAATAAAAAAAATAATAATAATAACAAACGAGATTGGGAATTAATCCCGTTCTCGGCCTCTCCAATTACAGCAGCTCAACACGGCCTCCTCGTTTGGCACTTTCTCGGCCCATCTACACGGCCCACTTCGTTCATCACATGCACGGCCCACTCCAATTCGGCAGACATCTCGGCCCAATCATGCATCAGCTTCAGCACGCCGACGTCATGCGGTGTCATCATCCAATTCTTTCCAGCTTCAATTTCACGCGGAAGCAATTTCTTCTTCGTTTCACGCGGGCCCCAGCCTTCACGTGGGCCTAATTTCATCCAATCCGATCCCGACAATCACGTGGCTTTTAATTAATTATCAAACTTCGCCCCCATATGCCATGCACATGAATGTGTCTAAATCTACCCGAATGGCATCAATAAAACCTCTAATAACTCTTACTTAAACCCTACAAAGTAGTGCTTATCAAACCACCCCATGCTTAGACCTTTGCTCGTCCTCGAGTAAACTAATAAAGAGCCTACTCCTCCAATGCAGCATCCAAGGTCTCAGGAAGCATATCCTCCAACTAAGAGTCACCTAACCCATGCCAAGCTCCTGGCACCAATCTCATTCACAACACATCCACAACTCAACAAGCTTAAGGGGCAAGCAGAGTACTTCCCCCAAGCTAACCCGGACATCCAATAGTGAGAGTAACCTCTAATCCTAGCCTCCATCTATTGCTCCTTATGTCTCCCAGAGTGACCTACCCGACAATCCTTCTTTGACTCCTCTTCTTATGACGCCTCGCCAAGAATAATGAGAGATCCTAAAATCACTCTTCTTCTTTTTCACTCGTTTTGCCAAGGCGCCCTTTCGGGTTTTCACCAAGCCATTCATTTCATTTTACAATAGATGTGCTCACATAAGCTCATGTCACTCTTGACCTCATATTACCTCAGCCTAATGCTGGTCCAAGCCACCTGCTTATTGCCTAGGCCGCCCTTTCGGGTTTTCGACCTATCCCAGGATTTTTATGATAGCCTTTTTTCAAATTTTTGGCTTTTTTCATTTTTCTCCTCAGCAGCGTAGCAAGTATAAAACTCCACCCCATGCTTAAACATTGCATTGTCCTCAATGTAATGAAAGACAAAAGTATAAAGCACAGGAAAAAGCAAAAAATAACTCACAACGTTGCCGAGTTGGCTTGGACACTTCCTTGTTGCTGGCGGTGTAGTCATAAAAGTTCATGTCCTGGATGTCTGGCATCAACGCCATTATCTTCATCTACCGTGCAACCATAAGAAACCACTGTGAAGTGCGGTGGTTATGCAGGAACTCAGGGCGGCACGGCCTTCAACTCCATCAACTTGTACCATGCAACCAAAAGGAACCACTGTGCGGAGTAGTGGTCAATCAAGGGAACGGGGTTGCAAGGCCTTCAAAAATGGGCCTAGATGTCGTCGTAGTTGGGCCCTGGTGTACCTCCTCTCCAGCTGTCGACTGCAGGGCCATCAACGTTGCCAAGTAAAAGTAGGGTGAATGTAATCTTCCGTTAGCAACATGATGCGCACCTCTCCGTGGAGAATCTGGACAGCTGGGTAAATTTTTTTTTTTTTTGACTTTTTCTCCCCGTTTAAGGTCTTTTCGGGGTATCTTATTTTCGTCTTTTGCTCCCCGTTTAAGGTTTTTTCGGGGCCCATTTTTTTCGATTTTTTTTTTAAAATTTTTTTTACCTGAGAAAGTGCGGCGGTCGCCGTGAAGGGTGCGGCGGTCGCCGTTTTTAGGTCGTAGCCAACTTGCTTGGCGAGGCATTTACGGTGGGCGCTGTAAATTTCGCAGCGGGCGCCGTGAACACCATTTTCGGTTTTTTTTTTCCGCGCTTCCTGCAGGTTAGTTCGACACAGAAAGGAAAAAAAACAAAAAGAAGAACAACTGAATAAAGACTAAGGGAAAGAAAATAAACTACCAAATCTCGGGTTGCCTCCCGAGCAGCGCCTTGGTTAATGTTGTTGGCTCGACATACTACTCGAACAACCTCAATCCATATCATCAGGCTCCTTAGGAACCTTCTTAATCCATACCTCCTTCCTGAACCAATCATGGAAAGGTTTGAACCTTAGACCATGCTTCTTCTTCAACGACTTCTCCATCTTGACCTTCTTAGTCGCGTCTCCCCCATGCTTGGATCGATCCGGAGGGTGTTTAACCTTAACTCCAGGGACCTGCACCAAAGAGGGAGCGAGCTTCTCGCTCGGAGTTAGCAGCAAAGGTGATTTACCTGGTAGCTCCGGAGGGAGCTTATAGCAAGCGTCCCACTCAGTAACACCTTCCTGCAAGTCAGTAGATATAGCAATATCCAAGCTAGAATCAACAATAGGTGGTGTGTCATCTAGGTGGTCCTCATGAAAAACATCTTGCACCACAAGCTCAGGGATATCAATTGCACACAAAGAATGGGCATTAGCAGGGGTAAATTTCATGGCTTCATAGATGTTATAAGTAATGGTTTGGCCATCAAAATCCATAGTCAAGGAACCAGTACTCACGTTGATCTTAGTGTTTGCAGTTTTTAAGAAGGGTCTCCCTAACAGAATAGGGGCTGCATGCATATCATGATCCATTTTGAGCACATAAAAGTCAGCAGGAAAAGTAAGATCACCAACCCTAACCAAAACATCCTCCATAATTCCTAAAGGGCGCACGCAAGATCTATCAGCTAACTGAATGGAAATATTAGTAGCATGCATGGGTCCTAAATGTAGGGAATCACAAAGAGATGAAGGTAAAACATTAATGGAAGCACCCAAATCTAACATAGCTTTGGGAAACTTGGTACCTCCAATAGTGACTGGGATGGTGAACATACCTGGGTCGCCACATTTCTTTGGTAAGCGCTTCTGAAAAATCGCCGATACATGCTCGCTTACCTTGACCTTCTTCTTGTTGTTCCGATCTTGATTCCTCTTTGTGGTGCACATCTGCTTCAAGAACTTGGCATAACGAGGGACAGACTTGATCAAATTTAGGAGAGGCATGTTGACCTCAATGTTTCTGAACATCTCAAACATGTCCTTGTCCTGCGCAAGTGGCTTGGTACGCTTCAAAGCAGATGGGAATGGCGCAACAGGCTTCCACTCAGGAAAAATCGGGGGTACATACTCCTTCTTAGCTTCAACTTCGCTATCAGAGGGGCGGCTGGCACCGTGTGTTTCGCGGCGGTCGCCGTGAATGTCATCAGGATTTCCGAGAAAAATTTCACTGTCACGGCGGTCGCCGTAATTGTTGCGGCGGTCGCCGTGATTTTTTTCTTCCAGGTCGAGAGCAGCGTCCCTTTCGCGGCGGGCGCCATGAGTCTCGCGGTGGTCGCCGTTTTCGCGGTGGTCGCCGTCACTATTCTGCTCCAAATCCTCGTGGTCGTCCTTGTTGACCTCAGACCTATCTTCCTCAAGCTTCTTCCCACTTCTCAAAGTCACAGCACTGACATTTCGAATATTCGGGTTCACTTCCGTTTGAGATGGAAGTTTATCAGAATCCTTCGCGTCCAGTTTATTCACCACTTGAGAGATTTGACCAAATTGTCTTTCCAGGTTCTGAATGCTAGCTTGTGTACTCTAAATACTTTCCTGGAACTGCATGTGGCTCTTGGTCAACTTGGCAACATTCTCAGTAAGGTTTATGTTGCTCTGCATCATCATCTTCATCATGTCATCCATAGAAGGTGAAGGATTACCCTGTTGTTGGTTTGGTTCTGGGTAGAACTCCTGATAGTCATGATCATATGAAGGGTATTGCAGGTTTCCATAACTCGAATTGGGGTGATATCCCCACCCTGGAGTATATGCGTAGGAGTATGGGTCATATCGCGGCTCCTGCTGGAATTGGGGAAATCTGGTTGTGCTAGTCTTATGCAGATTTGATAACAGGTTTTTGTCATTCTAAAAACTGCTATGCAAAATATCCAAACAAACCCTAAACCATAGTCCTAGGTAAGTAAAGGTCGAATCCACAGGGAGGCGGATTCTATCTAAATATGCAATTCGTATGTCAATCAAACGTAACCAAAGGGGGGGTTTTGTTTGTTTTAAGTAACTAAGCATGCAAAAGGTAAACAAGAGCAAATCTCGAAGATCACGCATGGAATGAAAAGAAGATATTACGAAGACAAGTAACGAACACAAGAGGAAGCTACCATAAATAGATCACGAAGAAGCAATCGACAGAACACACGTCTACACACAGTATTCACTCACTTAGCTTTCAAAAGGCTTACCAGCATATTCGCTCTCGCTCAAGCTCCCTGGGATACTACCCGATCATTGCCGGTCGAATCACCGATACCGCTTGTCGAACAGGACTCGATCCCTTACTCTTCAAGGATAAGTTGTACTCTGATCTGATTCTATCATCGATTGATCAATAAATCATATTGCTATTTTACATCTACTCTTTACTTGGTTGATTGTCTATTTGGTTTGGATCGATTTTATATTATCCGATCGACTCGTTACCCCATCTAAGGCGATTTAGGTCGACTGATCTTTTCGCCCCAAAACAATTTGGCGCCCACCGTGGGGCAACTTGCCGATCACCATCTCAAAAATCCTCCAACCATGACTATTAACCCGCCTACCGGTACCGAGGAGCCACGCCTCGAAGATGACTCCCAAACTAAAGGAAATACAATCGAAAACCCTACTCCGAACCAACTCCAAGAGCTTGCCCAAAAAATAACTACCCTACAAGAAGAGCTCGCCCAGCAACGCCAAAAGACCGAAGCCTTAGCATACTTATCCACCCAATCTGAGGCCGAGATTGCACAAATAACTCATGAAAATGAGTCTCTTAGGTCGCATGTATAATCAATGGCTTCTGGATCCAGGCGGATGCCCATCCATAGCAACATCCAGACGCGTCTTGACATGGATGGCGTCGAGCTGACTCCCCCGAGCATCCGACGCCCCAGACATACTGAGGGTACATCTCGAACTCCTTTGGTCAATCCATTTTCGACTAACAATGTTACTTTCTCCACACCGATCGGGTCAGCAAGAACCCGAATCGACGAACCACAGGTTACCAATCCTCCCGATATCCTGGCTCTCGTCCAGCAGACGCTCAGTCAGCACATGAAGACACTCGACGACTGCATTGCTAGAATTCCCGGAGTTCCGCAACCGATCGAGAAGGAAGCGTCAGACGGATACGAGGAATCTCCATTCGTCGAAGGGATTGCCAGAGTCGAAATCCCAAATAAGTTCCACCTTCCTAGCATGGCGACATTCGACGGCACCAACGATCCAGATGATCACATTTCTCTCTATAAACAAAAACTAATGACTGCATCTGTTCCAAGGGAGAGCCGCGAGGCTGTCATGTGCAAAAGCTTTGGCACGACTCTCGCGGGTCCCACACTGACCTGGTTTATGCGTTTGCCTCAGGGAATGATTGCCTCGTTCGCGGATCTGGTCAATTCCTTCAAGATCCAATTCGCCAGCAGTCGGAGGCTCGAAAGGCAGTCGAGTGATATCTATTGAATCACCCAAAAGTAAAATGAACCTCTTCGAAGCTATCTTAACAGGTAAAATAAGGAAAAAGTTGCGATCCCCCATTGCAACGTCACCACCTCCATCGAAGCCTTCAGACAAGGTCTGATCAAGGATAGCAACCTCTACAACAAGATCACCAAGTACCCGTGCAGAAGTTTCGAAGATTTCCAAGCCAAAACCATGGCCGAGGTGCGTTTGGAAGAAGATCGCGAATCACGAAAAGCGTCCCATGGACCCGACCAATCCGATCGCAAATCATCTTCCGATAACCGTCGAGACGTACGTCATCATCCCTACCCTCGTAGCCGAAATGAGCAAAGTCAGGTAAACTCCTTCTAAGACAGGTCTCAAGACTGGAGGGATGGTCCAACGCTGCCTGCCAGGGTTCAATCTTACAACTTCAGTGTTTTCGTGTCGGAGCTCGTCAAGAGTTTCGACAAATATGGAAAAGAAGTAAGATGGCCCCGAAAGAGTGACCGACTAGACGTCAAAAAGGACATGAGCAGGTGATGTGAATTCCACGGTGACCATGGTCACTCAATGGACGAATGCATCGCCTTACGCAAAGAAGTCGCCAGGTTACTTACGCAAGGATTCTTGCGCGACGTGATCTCGGAATGGGCCAAAGCCACCACAGAATGACGAGATCAGGTAAAACAAGATAAACCCCCATCTCCTGTCCATACAAAAATTATCAATACCATTTCAAGGGGCTCGGACATATGTGGGAACACGTACTCCACAGCCAAAAGACATGCGAAAGAAAGCAAAGGCAGTAAACCCGAGATGCCAGAATTCAGACAAACCAGGATCTCCGACCTCCCAACGGTCACGTTCGACGAGTCCGATGCCGACGGATCGGAAAACCATCACGATGGTCTGGTAATCTCTTTGTCTATTGGGAACTTTTTGATACGTAGAGTACTAATCGATACAGAAAGTTCAACCAATCTCTTGACCTTCGACGCCCTCAAAGGGATGGGTCTGGGCGAAGATGATCTTATCAAGAAATCGACTCCACTAGTCGGATTCAGCGGTGAAGTTAAACATATTATCGGCGAAATCGTTCTTACGACATATACCGGAGGAGTAAACCAACAGGTGAAATTTCTAGTCCTAGACTGCCCATCTCCCTATAATTGCATTCTTGGCAGGCCATGGATACATGCTATGAGGGCGGTACCCTCGACGTACCATCAAATCATCAAGTTCCCTACCAAGTGGGGAGTCCAAGAAATCAAGGGAGATCAGAGGATGGCCAAGGAATGCTATGTCGCCTCCATGAAGAGTGCGGTCGAACCCAAGACCGCATAGCAATCACAGCTCGGCGAAGGATCTAGTCGATACGTCGAACCAGAAATGGAAAAGCTTGACGAGATCGCATTAGATCCTTCAAAGCCAAACCAAACGATAAGGGTCGGGTCGGACCTGGATGACTCGACCAGACAACAAATACTGGATTTCCTCCGATCTAATGCTGATTGCTTTGCGTGGTCACATGAATACATGATCGGAATATCTCCAAACATTATTACTCATAAATTGAATGTAGATCTGTCTCACCCCCCTGTAAAGCAGAAGCGCAGGAAATTCACTCCAGAGCAAAATAAGATCGTCGACGACGAAGTCAAGAGCCTGCTGGAAACAAAAAAAATAAGAGAAGTCAACTACCCCGAATGGTTGGCCAACGTGGTCGTGGTCCAAAAGAAAAATGGTAAATAGAGAGTCTGCATCGACTTCACCGACCTTAACAAGGCTTGTCCCAAAGATTCCTTCCCACTCCCTCATATCGACGCCATGGTCGACGCGACGGCAGGGCACAAAATTCTATCCTTCATGGACGCGTTCAGTGGCTACAATCAGATCCTCATGGAACCAGAAGACCAAGAGAAAACAACATTCGTCACAAGCCAAGGTATCTATTGTTACAAAGTAATGCCCTTCGGACTAAAAAACACAGGGGCTACTTATCAACGACTAGTCAACAAGATGTTCAAATATCAGATTGAGGACACAATGGAAGTCTACATAGACGACATGCTGGTCAAATCGAAAAAGAAAAAGGACCACATCGATCACCTCTGCGACAGCTTCGAGGTACTAAAAACATATAACATGAAATTAAATCCTATGAAATGCTCTTTCGGGGTGTCGTCATGAAAATTCTTGGGGTACATGGTGACACAAAGAGGAATAGAAGCCAGTCCGGAACAGGTCAAGGCCCTCATCAATCTCCGATCCCCTTGATGCATCAAGGACGTACAAAAGCTGACAGGTCGGATAGCAGCTCTGAACAGATTCATCTCGAAGTCATCAAACAAGTGCAAACCCTTTCACGACGCTCTCAAGAAGAACAAGTCCTTTCAATGGACAGAAGAACATGAAGTCGCGTTCCAAGATTTGAAGAAATACCTAGCCAGTCCCTTGTTGTTAACCAAACCCAAAGACGACGAGCCATTATTGCTATACCTAGCAGTATCGGAGTCCGCCGTGAGCGCAGTACTGGTCAGAGAAGAAGATGGCAAGCAATCGCCAATCTACTATGTCAGTTGAACGTTACTGTCAGCAGAAACAAGGTACACGTCGCTAGAAAAACTTGTCCTATCACTGGTAATGGCATCAAATAAACTCAAACCATATTTCGAATCTCATACTATAATTGTCCGCACTAACCATCCCATGAGAGCAATCATGAGGAAACCCGAGTTCACAAGACGAATGGCCAAATGGGCCATACACCTCAGCGGCTACGACATCGAATACGAGCCCAGGACGACAATCAAATCGCAAGCCTTGGCTGACTTTATGGCAGACTTCAGCCCGACCCTAGAACAAGAAGCCGCCAAAGAAGCAACACAGTTACTTGCGACAGAGGAAACATGTAAATGGGAGCTCCACACTGACGGTGCGTCGAACGCTAGAGGATCGGGGCTAGGGGTCATGCTGAAATCGCCACAAGGGGACAAGATAGCCCAGGCCGTAAGATGCGAATGGGACACGACCAAAAACAAAGCTGAATATGAAGCACTCAGATTTGGGCTCATTCTGGCACGCGACCTAGGAGTCCGAGAAATCGAAGTCATTTGTGACTCCCTCTTGGTCGTAAATCAAATACAAGGGTCGTACAACGCCAAGGACGACAGGATGATAGCTTATCTGGACGTAGCCAAGAAGCTAATCGACCAATTCTAAACATTCGACATCAGACAAGTTCCCAGAGATCTCAACTCTCAGGCTGACGCACTAGCCAACTTGGGGTCTGTCTTGGACCCAAAGGAGTTCTCAAACATCCCACTGGCACACATCACAACACCAGCCGTTCCAAAAACACTCAAAGATTCGAGTACACCACTGGAAGAACTTGTCACGATGGAGATAGGTGACCGACCAGAAGAAGACATCGTCAACAATCATGACGACTGGACGTTACCTTACGTCAAATGGCTAAAAGACGGCATCCTACCCAATGACAAAACGGAAGCAAAAAGGCTAAAGGGATACTCCTACGATGCCTCAAGACTCCATAAGTCAGACGCATCTTACAGTCATTACATGAAGGAGAATGTGGAAACCACACCGGAGGACGAAGTCTCTCAGGGAAAGCCTTGCGAACCGGATACTACTGGCCCATAATGAATAGAGACGCGATGGAGTACACCAAGAAGTGCGATGCCTGCTAACGACATGCACCCGTTCCTCATCAACCCTCGGAACTTCTCCATCCGACTCTGGCACCATGGCCCTTCATGAGATGGGGGATGGACATCGTCGGAAAACTCCCACCTGCGTCGGGTCAACGAGTCTTCTTCCTTGCCATGACAGACTATTTTTCCAAATGGATCGAAGTTGAAGCCTACCGAGAGGTAAAAGATCAACACGTCATTTCATTTATAAAATGCAATATCTTGTGCAGATTTGGCATCCCATCAGAAATCGTATGCGACAATGGCTCCCAGTTCATCAATCATAAGACTCGAGCCTTTTGCGACCAGTGGAACATCTAACTGGTCACATCCACTCCTCTATATCCGCAACCTAACGGACAAGCCGAGTCTAGCAACAAAATCATCGTTAACAACCTCAAGAAACGCCTCACAAGGGCTAAAGGAAAATGGGCAGACGAACTCCCTCTCATCCTCTGGTCCGACAGGACCACCCCAAAGAATACGACTGTACAATCACCATTCTCACTCGTCTACGAAAGTGAAGCGGTCATTCCCGCCGAGCTACTGATTCCGACAGCCCATTACAGTCTTCAGACGAATAAACAAAACGACGTCGAGCTAGTGCACAAATTGGACACGGTGGATGAGACTAGGGAAAGAGCCAAATTAGAATGGTCAGGTTCCAACAATAGGTCGCAAGAAGTTACAACAAAAATGTTCAAGCCAAAGTCTTCAAAGTTGGCGACTAGGTCCTTAGAAAGGCGTTCCAGAACACCAAGAATCCGACCGACGGAAAGGTCGCACCTCAGTGAGAAGGACCCTATCTCATCAAGGAAGTGGTCGGACAAGGAGCATACCGATTGGAAGACAAAGATGGACGATCGATCCCAAGAAGTTGGAACGCAACACACCTGAAGCTATACCGCTTCTAGACCAACAAAGTAAGGCACTAACACTCTTTCACTTGTCATGTGCTATTCGTTGCTACGAACTCAATTCTATTTCTTGAAACTAAGTACTCACATCTGGTAAGGACATTTTTCCTTGCAAAACCTCAGTACAGGACGACATCAACATACACACTGGATCCAGTCACAAACAAAAGCGCTTACACTACATTTACAAGATCGATCGGAACATGGGGAGATGAATACCAAAGGCACGTCGGTACACCGCATGCCTTATACAATACATAAGGTTAAGACACCTTATTAGATTTACGCAATAAAGACATATTGGTTTCCTCCTCGGCATAACACTAAGTCATGACTAAACATAAACACATACATTTGCAGGCCTCCTTCTTTACACACATACGGCAAGCCCTACTCGACGGAGCACACGGGCAAACCCGATACACAAATCAAAGGCGTCAACGACAATCTTCTCTAGAAGAATCCGACAAAACAAGCGAACATAAAACAAGTTCGACCCTTTGTAAAACAGATTACGTTAATAAAATTCTAAGCTTTTTACATCCACGTGACCCGCGATGGTGGACGGGTCACCAAACCAGAAAACATTCTACCCACCAACAGGTGGGATCACAAGTCATTTACGAAAAATAGTCAAGAGTCGGGATTTGCAGCATCACCTTCAGCAGGGGCGGAATCGGAGGAAGGTTGGGGCTTGATCGGCACGGTGTCGCCAGAATGGACCTCGTCTTCACCGGCACTTTCATCTAGAGATTCCTCTCCGACACCGGCCAATTGGAAAAGCTCTAAACCAGGATTCCCCTTTAGAAATAGGGTATCCATGGTCTCTTTCTCCGCCTTCAAATCCCAGGTCTCCTGCTTGCCCTCTTCGAACTCCTTGATCATCTCGACACGCGACTTCAACGCGTAGAAAGCGCCTACGTCGCCCGCGACCCGACCAGCCTCAATCCTAGCCTACCTCACCTTCTCTTCGACACTTGACTGGCTCTCACTGAGCTCCCTCCGACAAACATTCAAGTCATCTTGGTAGCTCTTCAGCTCCCTAGTGAAGCGGCGCTCAACGTCTCTAAAATGGCTCTCGGCTCCTTCCACCTTGGTCTTCAAAGACGCCAGGTCAGACTCTGACCTAGCAGCTCTGTCCTCGGCCTTAATGACCATTTTATTGACTCCAGAATACGCACCCAAGAGAAACTGGAAAGTCTGGAAAAAGGCGAGATCGAAGCAATCAGAGACCAACCAGACTGGGTGGAAAGAAAACATACAAACTTGAGATCCGATAAGACGACTTACCTTCCACGTAGAGCACCCCGCTTCGCCAATACAATCCAAGGGAGAGATTCCATCAACTTCAGACTCCAGAGTCGGGTCCTGAGCATGAAAGAGATCAACAATCGATCGACCGACCGCGTCGATCTTCTCGACTCCATGAGCAACCGTCGCCTTCTTCTTTGAAGTATCCACCACCTTCACATCGCCAGAAGGAGCACCTGCCTTCCTTTTCGAGCCAACTTTGGCTAGGAGCGACGACTCCGTCGGTGTCGATTTACTCGACGAGGCCCTGGCCGCCGCCAGCTTGTGCTCAATCAAACCTTTCCCAGACACTCCCTACAAACGATCACTCGACCGACCAACCGGAGACGCTGACACGACAGACAAAACATAAGTCGTAAGCAGACGATTAAAAAAAATACACGAGTCAAACAAAAACTCACACTTGACCCGAGACGACGAAACAGTCGACATAACGTCCTGAGTAGTGGGGGAGACCGACAACAGGTTGACGTTTGTGAATTTTTGCTCCGGCACGGGGATGCTAAGAATAATCTTTGTCAGACCTTCTGACTGAGCGTCCGCTTCCAACTCTTCAGCCTCAGGGATTACAAAAAAGAAGAGTTAAGCAAAGGGTTAAAACACAAAAAAATGGGCAAAGAGAAGTCGAATACGTACTCTCAACTCGCCACTCCGATAGCAAAAACGAATAGTCACCCCCCTTTTCCAGAGATGAACGCTCGACGAAGAAGAACTTCGACCCCCATCCACGGTCGTTTACATCTAGGTTGAACACCAAGGGCTTTCGACCCAGACGAATACGCAACTGGACACGAGAAGAACTCTTTGACCCTATAGAGTAGTTGTACCACAGGGCGTCGAAGTTAAAACCGGCCCCGGACTGAACATTCAACAGATCTAAAACCCTAAGGATCTGCCACGCCTGTGGCATGACCTCACACGGCGCAAGCGCTAGAGTTGCTAAGAAATCCCTGACAAGAGGTGATGCGTTCCTACTAGTGATGAAGGATCTCTGATCTTGTTTGGGTAGTCGTGCGGTGTTGAAAGGAATAGAACGTGATGTTTGGAGGCTGGCGCGTGAGGGATAACGACTCGAAAGAGATCGAGCACTTGGCCGTAGCGTCGACAGCAGAGGATAGGGACTCGATAGATTGAGTGAGTGTCGTAGCATCGACGGCGAAGTGAAAGAGATGAGAAGTCAGAGAGGTGTTTGACGTTCGATCAAAGGGGAGGAGGCAAATGGCTCTCAATACTCAGGCTTTGATTAAAAATGAACATAACCTAATACAGAAGAACGAGTTGTCCTTTTATGCTAGGTCGCGGGACTCGGATGGGCCGAGTCTCGATTAGTGGATCGGCCTACGAGACACGCGTGGAACACACGCCCCAAAAAGAAATAAAAACAATAATGTCTCAAGAGATTACATGCAGTTCAAAAGAATGCGTTCATTGGATGGTTGAGAGAAAACAGACAGAGAACGCGTTCTCTGGGCTTGGTTGAAGACGCTTTAAAGAGAACGCGGTCTCTTGTGTGCCTTGGCTGGCGACGACGCGAGCAACCAAGGATTGCGTCGCGTTGGCGATGGCTTTAGCGCGTGCCCTTGTGATTGGCCCTTTTGAGCGAATGCTCATAGCTTCTTCTTCCTCTGTGGCATTCATGGTGGGCAGGGGCGCATCACCCTCCCCCACTTGGTTGTGAAGCGTCCCCGCTTCACCATCATCGAACTCAGGCACCACATAAGGCTCCAAGTCTGCAACGTTGAAGGTCGCGTGGACACCGTAGTCTGGTGGCAGCGCAATCTCGTATGCGTTGTCCCCAATGGCTTTCACAACATGGAAAGGGCCATCACCACGTTGGGCCAGCTTGGATTTGCGTTTAGCTCGAAAACGGCCTTTGCGAAGGTGTACCTACACCAAGTCTCCTGGGGCAAAAATAACGCGGTGGCGCCCAAGGTTGTGCTGGGTGGCATATTGTTCAGCGCGGCGTTCCAGTTGTGCCCGCGTTCTTTGATGCAACTCCTGGATCATCGCGGCACGGTTGGCCGCGTGATCAGCACTATTTTGTAGTGCATATCTAGGATTTATTATCGGGGTTGAGGTGCCATTTGTAGGGATTTAGTGCACAACTGTGGAGTTGGGAGTTGGAGAGATGAAGTGTGGATATGGTGGTCTAGAGAAGCTAATTGAAGACATCCAGAGGAAGATGAGTAGACCACCTGAGGAGACAAGGAAGAACCATGGAGAAAGCCACACAAATGATGAAGGAGTGTCTTTCGCGAGTGTCCGCGAGCAAGAAGAGAGAGCCAAAGGAGCCCGCGGCAAACAATGAGAATCGGAGCCAAGAAGATCAACGACCGCGATCGCGGCGAGGAGCCCGCGATGGCGGTTTAATACGTGCAACAGGTCGAGAGCAATTGGCATTTTTCCGCGACGGCGGCGTGGCTTCCGCGGTCGCGGTTGGACACGGGAGACAACTCGTGGAGGATTTCCGAGTTTTCTTTAGTTTGTAATTTCCGATTTCTTTTTCCTTTATTTTGTTCCGAACTTTAGTATTATTTCCTTTTAGATGAGGTTTGTGATCTTGGGCATTAGGTTAAGTCTATTTAACCTAATTTCCACAGCCTTCATTCATCATCTAGACACTTCGTATCAGTTTTATTATCGTTGTTTTTACCTTTGAAGAATATTGTTTCCAAGACTATGAGGAGCTAAGCACCCTTTTGCTTAGTCTGACAATTGAAGCTTTTCTTATGATTTTATTGTGAGGTTAATTCTCTATTTCCTAATTCCTTTGGATTATATATTTCTTCTTGAGCATATTCCTATTGATTGTTATTGATTTGATTAGATTGATCACCTAGTTGAGTTTAATAATTATCTATTGCTAGGGTTTGGAATTTACTGGTTGAGATTTTTTATCTAGAGTAGCATCCATGATTAACTAGGACTGGTTGGACTAGATATTTATGAAAGAGGATTGATTGTATGTTAAATACTGCGAGTTGTGGTGTTGCATGTATCCTGGCTAATTCTTATGCGTCTTGCTGCTATTGAATTAAATCGTGAAGGTTAGTAGGGATTTGTTTAATAGTTAGGATTATTAGGACTGGTTGGAATATTAACTAATTCAGAATAGGGACAGGAATAATCCAGGGAAAGGAATAGAGATGACCTAGGATCGATCTATCATAGGAAAAGTGGATATTTGTTTGGCTAAGTGTTTTCCCTTAATTGATTAAAAACCCTTGCTTTGTTATTTGCTTTGTTTACTTGTTACTTGAAACCAATCCAAAACCCCCCTTTGTTACCATTGCATGCTAGTGAACACTAAGAAATCAACTCCTCCTTGTGGGATCGACCCTGCTTACCCTGACTACTAGTTTAGGTTTGCTAGGAATTATTTTGACAGGGTTTAAGACAACTAAAAACCCCTCTGTCAAATTGGCGCCGTTGCCGGGGAGGCAAAGTTTGATTTTTTCTTGGTGTTTGTTTGTGTGCAAATCTTTGGTGTGGACCTATCTTATAGTCCATACCTGTGCTACTGATTTTTGTTTTTCCTTTTGATTTTGTTACAGAGATGGAGGGGTTTTCTCAATTTCGGCAGGAGTTGCGATATGAACCTTACTCCTACTCATTCTCTCCAGAGAGGGGATATTACCCCAATTCGAGTGCAGAAAGACCAGTCAAATCCTGTAGAATCTGTCACGATCCGTTGCACCCGACTGACGAGTGTCCAGGACTTCCCTAATTCACAGCTGCAGTAAACGCACTGCGAGGTTTTGATTCGCAGAGGCCGCGAGATATCCCATGCTCAAACACCTACAAACCTGGGCTGAGGGATCACCCCAATTTGAGTTATGGGTACCAGCAATATGGCCATGACTACCAGGAGTTATACCCGAGGCCGCATGATTTCTATCAGCAGGGCATTCCACAACAGTACGATCCAACCTATGAGCATAGCCCGCCGATGTCCAATCCAAGTTATAAGGATTGGCTACTATCTCTCACTCAGAGCGTTACAAAGATAGTCCAACAATCTCAAGACACGAGTTTTCTCATCCAGAACCTGAGGAATCTGAGGGAGCAAACGAGCAAAATAGAGACCGAGATATCGGCGAAACCACTTTCTCACCCAGTAGTGCACCAGGAGGAGAATGCCTTATCGATGGACAAGCGGAGTCCTGAGGAGCTGCTTGTCGCCCCCTTAGCCAAAAGGGTAGAGCAAATTAGAGAGACGGGCACTGAATACAGCGAGATATTGGAAGAAGAAAACCCGAGATCGCGGGAAGTGTCCCTCGACCGTGGTTCACTCAGGGAATTGGGCCTTCCAGACGATATTTGGGACCGCGTGGTGCTATCTGAAGAAGAATATTTTTTGGGACTGGAGGAATTCAGCGACCACGAGGAGGAGAGCCGCGACCGTGGCGTGACCACTGAAAGGGAGAAGGACGAAGTCGGCGAACTTCTGCGACCGCGGAAAAATCGCAGACGAAGAGGACAAAGTCGAGAGTTTTCCGCGACTGCGGCCACCAATCCGCGACCGCGGAAATGCCCCAAAGGGGAAGCACAAGAAGGAGGCCTTGATTCAAGTGACGGATTTTTACATGCTGGATACGGGACAGGACAAGCAGGCAGCCCCTGAAATGCTAGGTAGGTCGTTCCTGAAAATGGCAAGTGCATTCATGGATATGAACAGCGGCCCACCCATCAGCAAGTGCACAAGCATGGGGGAAAGGATAAACATGGATTATTCAAAGAGACACTCTCCAGATAGGGACCCCGAGTGCTCAATGGAGGTGAGCGAACCAAGTTGAGGAGAATTGGGTAGTATGTCGAGCCACGACAATAACTAAGGCGCTGTCCGGGAGGCAACCCGAGGTATGCATTTCTTTTCCAGTCTTTTCATCCCTTGTTTTTGCATTTGTGTGTTTTGCTTGTGTTTTTGTTTTCTTTTGCCTCGTACTAACCTGCAGGGAGGAGACCCTATGCCCATTGAAGAAGGTGTTTCCACACCATTATAAGTCTCATATTACCCTGTATATGAAAATAAAAACCCCAAAA
Source organism: Rheum nobile (assembly GCA_027886185.1). NCBI lineage: Eukaryota > Viridiplantae > Streptophyta > Magnoliopsida > Caryophyllales > Polygonaceae > Rheum > Rheum nobile. The sequence goes on from WOAB01000699.1 coordinate 641,128, forward strand.
AAACCTTAAACGGGGATAAAAAAAAACCTTAAACGAAAAAAAAAGTTTTACCGAAGGCCAGCTGTCCGAGTTCCCCATAGAGAGAAGGTGCGCATCATGTTGTCAAGGAGGAGACATTAGCCCCACATATATTTGGCAACGGTGATGGCCCTATAATCGACAGCTGGAAAGGAGGAACACCAAGGCCCACACCACGATGACATATGGGCCTATTTTTTGTGTTCGTTGAAGGCCATGCAACCCCGTTCCCTTGATTCACCACTTCTCACCAGAGTGGTTCCCTTTGGTTGCATGGTAGGAGTTGATTTGGAAGACCCGTCCAACACCAGAGGCGTGTGCTTATATGATTATACCGCCAGCAACAACGGAAGTGTCCAAGCCAACTCGGCGACGTTTGTGAGTTATTTTTTTGCTTTTCCTTGTGCTTCTATTCTTTTTGTCTTTCATTACATTGAGGACAATGCAATGTTTAAGCATGGGGGAGGGTTCTATACTTGCTATGTCGTTGAGGAGAAAAAGAAATAAAAGAGAAAAAGCCAAAAAATTGAAAAAAGGCTAAAATAGAAATCATGGGATAGGTCGAAAACCCGAAAGGACGGCCTAGGTAATAAGCAGGTGGCTTGGACCAGCATTAGGCTAAGGTAACAATTGGTCAAGAGTGATGTGAGCATATTGTGAGCCCATCTATTGAAAAACGAAATGAGTGGCTTGGTGAAAACCCGAAAGGGCGCCTTGGCAAAATGAGTGAAAAGAAAAAGAGTGATTTTTAGGAATCATCATTTTACCTGGCGTGGTGACATAAGAAGAGGTGATATAAGGAGGTTTCGGGTAGGTCACTCTGGGAGGCATAAGAAGATAGATGGGAGGCTAGGATTAGAATTTTATTCACTCTATGGTGTTCGGGATAAGTTTGGGGGAAATACTCTGCTTTCCTTTTAGCTTGATTGTGTGTGGTGTTGATTGGTATGTTGTTTGTTGTGCTGTGCTTATTGTGTTGGTGCCTGGAGTTTATTGTTAAGTGTGATTCTTGGAGGGATTGATTTTTCTATGCTTCCTGAAGCCTTGGGGATTGATTGGAGGAGTAGGTTGACTTTAGCTTACTCAAGGACGAGCAAGGTTTAAGCATGGGGGATTTGATCAGCACTATTTTGTAGTGCATATCTAGGAGTTATTACCGGGGTTCAGGTGTCATTTGTAGGGATTTAGTGCACAACTGTGGAGTAGGGAGTTGGAGAGATAAAGTGTGGATATGGTGGTCTAGAGAAGCTAATTGAAGACATCCAGAGGAAGATGAGTAGACCACCTGAGGAGACAAGGAAGAACCATGGAGAAAGCCACACAAATGATGAAGGAGTGTCTTCCGCGAGTGTCCGCGAGCAAGAAGAGAGAGCCAAAGGAGCCCGCGGCGAACAACGAGAATCGGAGCCAAGAAGATCAACGACCGCGATCACGGCGAGGAGCCCACGATGGCGGTTTAATACGTGCAATAGGTCGAGAGCAATTGGCATTTTTCCGCATGGCGGCGTGGCTTCCGCGGTCGCGGTTGGACACGGGAGACAGCCCGTGGAGGATTTCCGAGTTTTCTTTAGTTTGCAATTTCCGATTTCTTTTTCCTTTATTTTGTTCCGAACTTTAGTATTATTTCCTTTTAGATGAGGTTTGTGATCTTGGGCATTAGGTTAAGTCTATTTAACCTAATTTCCACAGCCTCCATTCATCATCTAGACACTTCGTATCAGTTTTATTATCGTTGTTTTTCCCTTTGAAGAATATTGTTTCCAAGACTATGAGGAGCTAAGCACCCTTTTGCTTAGTCTGACAATTGAAGCTTTTCTTATGATTTGATTGTGAGGTTAATTCTCTATTTCCTAATTCCTTTGGATTATATCTTTCTTCTTGAGCATATTCCTATTGATTGTTATTGATTTGATTAGATTGATCACCTAGTTGAGTTTAATAATTATCTATTGCTAGGGTTTGGAATTTACTGGTTGAGATTCCTTATCTAGAGTAGCATCCATGATTATCTAGGACTGGTTGGACTAGATATTTATGAAAGAGGATTGATTGTATGTTAAATACTGTGAGTTGTGGTGTTGCATGTATCCTGGCTAATTCCTATGCTTCTTGCTGCTATTGAATTAAATCGTGAAGGTTAGTAGGGATTTGTTTAATAGTTAGGGTTATTAGGACTGGTTGGACTATTAACTAATTCAGAATAAGGACATGAATAATCCAGGGAAAGGAATAGAGATGACCTAGGATCGATCTATCATAGGAAAAGTGGATATTTGTTTGGCTAAGTATTTTCCCTTAATTGGTTAAAAACCCTTGCTTTGTTATTTGCTTTGTTTACTTGTTACTTGAAACCAATCCAAAACCCCCCCTTTGTTACCATTGCATGCTAGTGAACACTAAGAAATCAACTCCTCCCTGTGGGATCGACCCTGCTTACCCTGACTACTAGTTTAGGTTTGCTAGGAATTATTTTGACAAGGTTTAAGACGACTAAAAACCCCTCTGTCACCGCGCTAGGGTGCTCATTATCCTTCAAAGGACGCGGCAGCATGTCCATCGGAGTCAGTGGGTTTCTGCCATAGACCACCTCGAACGGTGTCAGCTTCGTCGCGGAGTGCCTGGACCTGTTGTAAGAAAACTCAACAATTGCAAGTAAGCCCTCCCAACGCAAATCAACACAAAGTGCAAGAAAATAAACACAAAGTGCAAACAAATACAATGTGCATTCGAATATACACAATGTGCAAGCAGAATAAACAAATGTTCAATGAAAACATAAAGTGCAAGCATATAAGAAAAAAGTGCAAACAAAAAAATACAAAGTGCAAGCGAATAAACACAAGGTGCATTTGAATATACACAATGTGCAAACTAATAAATAAAAGTGCAATCAGAAAACATAAAGTACAAAAAAATAAACACAAAGTGCAAGTAAACATAAGGTGCATTCGAATATACACAATGTGCAAGCAGAATAAACAAATGTGTAATGAAAACATAAAGTGCAAGCATATAAGAAAAAAGTGCAAGTAAAACAAAACAAAGTGCAAGAAAATAAATACAAAGTGCAAGCAAACATAATAAAGCGAGTGTAATGACACACTCCATAGCGCTGGCCACGGTGGACGGCTGAAGATCTTTCGTATTTTATATTTTAACAGCCTTTCGCACCCGAACCGCGTCCTTATATTATATAGGATCGGGTTCAAGTGAGGAGACTACTTACGGTAAATAGTATGGAGCAACCTCCACCATTAAAATAATAATTCAACGGTTATTATTGAGAGAGCATTGTACGTTATTTTAGGAAGTTATTCATTTAATCAAATGGATTGATTTTATAAATATGGATAAAATTTATTATTAAGGTTTTTTTATCTCTCGTGAATCCTGTAAAAAAACTCTTTTGACTATGTGCTTACCACACTTGCGACTTGTCTTCATTTATACATATACAATTTTATTTACACGAATGAACGGTTACGATCAAATAAAAGAACAAGAGATGAACTTGTTCATTAATAACTTATATTACTTATTCAAAGCGTTCAAGTCTAATCTTTCATTTATGCACACTAATTGTTCATTTGTATACGCCTTACAAGTAAGTCGTTTTGAAATATTATCCCCGTATCGATTGAACAAAAATAACAAATCACACATGTTGGATTAGTTTCATTTGTGTGCACATGAATATTATGTTTGTTTACATGAATAATTGTGTTTGTGTACATGAATTGTGTATGAACAAGTGTATTTACGTACATGAACAAGTGTATGAACAAGTGTATTTATGTACATGAATTATGAGCAAGTGTATTTATGTACATGAACAACTGTGTTCGCGTACATGAACAATTGTCTTGGAGGTGTAGGCTAAGGTGGATCTTGGAAGCAGAGTCGGATTTTACAGGCAAAGTTAGTGGTGGACTTCGAAGGTTGATGCAAATTTCATAGGCATAGTCGGATTTAATTTGAAGGCAAAGGACATGAGTCAGAAGCGTAGGCAAAGGTAGATTTCAAATGGTGAAAGTGGATCTCGAAGTTTGATGACATGAGTCAGGCGGAGCACATAGTCAGAGTACTGGAGCATAATATAGTTAGTGTCAGAGGGAAATTTTTACTCAAAATCTCTCATATTTTGCTATTTTGATCTTGAATGAAGATGAAGGGGGGGAGGAATGTGTGAAAAAACTTGGAGATTGTGATGAACAAAGCAGAAGTTAAGGAAGGCAAAGGTGAATCAGAGTTTCTTTTTGGAGAGATACGATTAGCTAGAAACATGGGATTATGGCCTTGTTGATCCATGAAATAAGGAAATTTTTTTAAAAGATATTATCCCATGTGAGTAGAGCTGTCAAAATTTGACCGAACCCGAAATACCGACCGAACCCGACCGAAATTCTCAAGTTGAAACCCGAAAAATTAAACCCGAAACCCGATTTAAACTGAACCCGCTAAACCCGATTATTTCCGGGTTCGGTTCGGTTGACCCGCCGGGTCAAAGAAAAGTTGTATGAATTATTTGAGGATTCGGCTGGGCGGGAAAATGAAATTTATCCCGGGTAGAAATTTCGTATTGGGCCAGCCCACTCCCCAAAATAAGAAAATTGAACCAAAAAACCATAATTGCTCTCTTCAGCCACGATGCTCTGACTCTCTCTCCAACCTTCACAATTCGTCTCCTCCTTCCTCTCCTCAAGCGTTCATTGATTTTGCTCGTCACTTGACCGGCGACCCAATAATACAAGGAGGCACCGAGATTCATCAAGCACTTCGGGAAGAAGGTCAGTTTCTTCAAGCACTTCGGGAAGAAGTGATGAGTCCATCTTAATTAATTTCAACTTGTAATGGGATTATTGCATTCAATTTGTACTGCTTGCTACTCATAATTGTGGATGAATTTCCTTCTCAACAAGCTATTAGCAAATAATTTGTTGTGGATCGATCTGCAAGACCAAACTCTTCCATTTTCTCCTTTGAGGCTCACATTATTGTTCCCCTTTTCACAGAAATATCTTCTTCCAGGATGTGCTGGTATAGCATGTAGAAGATAGAAAAGTTTCTGACATATACCTCTCTAGAATCATAATGCTATTCAGTTTAATGCAAATTGTAGATAAAACATACCAAAAAAGACTTAAAAGATGGTTGTATCATGACAATGAAATGAGGATTTGGGCTGTGAAATGCATTTGCCTTGCACTAGAGATTCATGTAATTATACCAATGTTGTTTAATTGCATGTGAGTGTTGCAGGAAACATCAAAGCATACCCTTTTGTTCGGACATGTGGGTTGGTATAAGCACTAACCCAACAACATTACAAAAATATATAATTACAATCCAAAATCTTTTTTTATATTACATATATATGCATGTATGTATGATTAATGTGACAGCAAATTTTATATAGAAAAATTGTAACCGAATATACCACTTTGGTGGCATATTTTGCAAAGTGGGTATTGTTTTATAGGATATGGCAAGAATACCCTATTTTCTACCCAAATAAGGGCAAAAGTGGTAAAACACATATTTTGGGTACAAAAATGAAAAGATAAATTCGGATTTACAATTACCTTTTCTTTGCAAAATTGTAATGTTTATTTTATTGTATTTCGGAATGAAAGAAAAAAAGAAAAATGGGTGTGATTTGTCATGATGTGACCGTTAACAGGTTACCATTGAAAATTGTTTCAACCAATTTCAACTTGAACCCATTAATTGTAAAATTAACCAAATTAATTGCCAAATCTGATGCTTAACTAAATTAACCAAAATTTCAACCGTATTTAGTGCTAACAGGTAAACCAAAATTTCAATATTGTAAACCCATTTTCAACCCATTAATTTGAAGCCATTTAACATCAGATCCTCATTAATTTTTCACCCATTTAACATCAGAACATCAACCCATTTTCAACCCCCCCAAAATTCCTCTTCTTCACCGGACACCGAAATCGAATTTCGGCGAGCTTTGTAATCGCCGTCAACCTCTGCTAACCTCCCTGAAGCCCAAACAAAGAAAGAAAAGAGAATGGCTGTTACCAGAGCTTCAAATGATGCGACACCGCAGAAGAAAAGAAAAAAAGAGGTGGATGAAGAAGAACAAGGTGGTAAGAGGAAGGGAAAATATGCGGCGAAGAAAACCCCTCCATCTGCAAAACCCAAAGCTACAAAGAAGAAGAAGGCTAAATCAGAGAGCGGTTATTCTGTGAAGAAAAAGGAAGTTGTCGCTCTTCTGAAAAGGTGGAAAAGCATAAATCCTTTAGCTTTCAAGGAAGATGTAAGTAAAAAAAAAACTCTCAGAAATGTTGACCTTTTCAATTTGTCAATCTAGGGTTTATTGATATCCCGACACCGTTGTGTCCGTAACTTATACAAGTTCTGTTATTCAATTGTAGATTAAGTACGCGTTCTACAAAGGCGACCCTTTATATGGAAGAATCAATATCAACTGTAGGTTTTCATACGTGCGTGATATTGAAAACAAATTGACGGGTGCAGATTGGAGAAGGATAATTGCAAGCCCTTTTGGAAATGTAATGAAAATGCTGCGTCAGGTTACATTTTCTTCCCAAACTGTACATACTGTTCTTTTTAAGCAAATAAAATCAAAAAAGAAGTGAGAGACCTGGTACGAGATAGGTGGTAAAGTGTTAAGGTTTTCAATGAAGGAGTTTGCATTGATAACTGGTTTAAATTGTGGTCAAATGCCACCAGAATCAGTTGGGAAGAAGAAAAAGAAAGATGTACAAGTGATGGAGAAGTTCTTTGGTGGTCTTGCTGGTCCTAAAACCTCAGTGCAAGACTTGTACGAGAGGTTCAGGGATTATAGACTGCTAGATAATTACAAGTTGAAGATGGCATTGCTTTTGATAGTTGAAGGTATTTTTCTTGGAGGAGATAAGAAGAGACTAGTTAAAGCTGAACATGTGAAGCTGCTGGATAACATGGACAAGTTTTGGGATTATCCTTGGGGAAGAGTTGCATATGAAGAGTTGCACAGGTCTTTGACAAAATCTATGGCCAGAAGAATGCTTACTGTTGAAAAAGCTTTGCTACTCTCTGAAGATGCAAGGATTCCCTATACCATTCAAGGAATGCCAGTTGTATTTCAGGTATATTAAATTAGTAATTGCATTTGCCTATATATCTCTGACAAGTTTGATAGTGTTGGGTGGTGGGATTTAAGTGTTTAAACTTGAAGTGATACCTATAAAGTAAATATTTGAAGTTTGAGAAACTGTTGGATCACTTTTAAATCAAAGAATTGAATTGTTATATGGAATTTGTCCTGAAAACATGCAAACATTTGTTTGAATTGCTAAAGTTCATACAGGTTTTAATATGCTTGACTAGTTACCTAGTGAAGGGTGTCTGGATTTGAAATGTTAAAGTTCATACAAGTTTGAATAATGAAAAAGTTGTGTCTATATAGGTTTGGATATGGGAATGTGTCCAAAGCTTTGGAGTCCAGTATGCTTCCAAGATAAATGAGACAGCTATACCCCGAGGTCTTCGTTGGTACTCAGAGCAATGTCTTGAACATGGACTACTTCAGTTGTGTTTTGCTGATCCAAAGCTGAAGGTCCTGCCTATTCTCATACCTGATGAATCTGAGAAGAGTTTGTTAAGTGCCTGCAGATTCCATGATGAAGTCAAGGACCCTTTCTTTGACAAAATAGTATATGAGGCTATGGCTATGGGAAAGGCAAATGCCAAACTAAAAGAGCCTAACAAGGGGAAAGAGGCTTTCAAAGGAGAAGTTAGTGGTGATGCAAATGCAAGGCAGATGATGGATATCATTAATCAGTTGTGTAACAAGATTGCTAAGATGGAACACGGTCTATGTGAGAGGATTGACAGGTTGGAGAGGAACAATGTCCAAGTTTTTGAAAAGGTTCCTAAGAGGAAGAAAAGAATGGTTAAGAAGTCTGAGGCTCAAGCAAGTGATAGTGATAGTGAAGAGTTTGATGGAGTTGATGATTATATAGATGATTCAGAAGGTTCTGAGACTGAAGCAAGTGATAGTGAAGGTAGTGACAATGAAAAAAGTGAGGATGATGAAAAGGCTGTTAGTGAGGATGAAAAGGCTGGTAGTGAAAAGGCTGTTAGTGAGGATGAGAATGATGAAAAGGATGTTAGTGAGGATGAAAAGGCTGGTAGTGACAAGGTTGTTAGTGTGGATGAGAATGATGAAAAGGCTGGTAGTGACAAGGCTGTTAGTGGAGATCATAATTTGATGGATGTTGATACTAAGGTATGACATTCCAATTATTTTAAGATTTCTACTTTCATAGATATTTTAAAGAAGTATGGCAGGATATGGAGTTGAAGAAACTTAAATTAGATAGATAACACTAAAAATTCTCTATCATTGCAGGGAAATGAAATAGAAGAAGGAACCAGTGAGCCCATTATTGAGAATAATCAAGAATTTGTTAGTGAGGCATTTGAACAAAATTCAAAGGATAATGATGTGAACCTAGATGACAACCCTAGAGACAGTGATTAAAATGTGGCCATACAAGACAATTCTGGTTTGGCCATACAAGTATATGAGGAAGTTTTTGGAGGAAATGATGATTGTGGAGATGATGGAGGTGAAAAAAATCATAATTTGATGGATGTTGATACTAAGGTATGACATTCCAATTATTTTAAGATTTCTACTTTTATAGATATTTTAAAGAAGTGTGGCGGGATATGGAGTTGAAGAAACTTAAATTAGATAGATAACACTAAAAATTCTCTATCATTGCAGGGAAATGAAACAGAATGAGGAAACAGTGAGCCCATTATTGAGAATAATCAAGAATTTGTTAGTGAGGCATTTGAAAAAAATTCAAAGGATAATGATGTGAACCTAGATGACAACCCTAGAGACAGTGATGAAAATGTGGCCATACAAGACAATTCTGGTTTGGCCATACAAGTATATAAGGTATGCCATAAGTACATGTCGAGTGTATTAATGAAGCATGACAGGTTATAAATTTTGAGAAATGTGTTGTAGGTTTTAAAAATTGGAATATGCACATTATTTTGAAGTAATATATATTTTTGTGGTAAATGTAACTTCAGGAATTGGAGGAAAATTATGTATTAGTTGGTGTTGGTAGAAGAACTGGAGATATAGTAATGGATGTTGTAGCTGACATTAGTGAGAAGCTAACTGATAAGGATGGAATGCCTGATGATGATGTTGATGCCCCTAGGGAGCAAGATGAGTTGATACCGAATGTTGATAGTACAATCACAGATGATGTAGAAGATGCCCTAAGGGAAGAGCAGGAAAGCCAGGAAGCAGAAGTCCAGGTTTCTAGGGCAGTAGCCGTTCATTTATTGAGAAGGAAGTTAGAGAGAAGGAGGTCGGGAAAGAAGGAAGAGGTTGGGAAAGAAGAGGTTGGGAAGGAAGGAGATGAGAAGGAAGAGGTTGGTAAGGTTGACATTGACAAGGATGAGAAGGAAGAGGCTGGTAAGGAAGAGGTTGAGAAGGAGGGTATTGAGGAGGTTGTGAATGTGAAACAAGAGTTTGCCAAAGGCCAAGTTGTTTTCGGTAATAGGAAGAAGGTTGTGGGTCTATCTCCAAAGAAGTCCCCAAAGAAGTCAAGGTACCTCCCCAAGCGTAGTGTGAAGCCATCTTCTTCAGTCCTCTCCCCTTATAGATCTAAGAAACAAAACAACCAAAAGGTCAAGGACAATGAGAAGGACAAGAAGAAGTAAGTGAGGGGTAAGAGTTTTTGGAAAAGGATCACAAAAAATCCAGCTGTGAAGGAAATGACTCCTGTAATAGAGTGGTACAAGGATGAAAGGTATGTATATCCAACTTATATCTCTCTCATCCAATGAAGTTTATGTACTTATATTGTCCTTTATGTTGCAGACCTATAGAATTCCGTGGAGTTAGCAAAATATACATTGACAATGATTTCATGGAGAGCTTAATTGAACCAACTAAGTGGTGGGGTAATTTGGTAAGGGTGACCGGTTTTTAAAAAAATTGTAAATTTTGTCCACATACTCTATCAATATATTGATTTTGTAAATTTTTGTTGCCAACACTTAGATGAGGTCCTAATTTTACTTCGCGATGCGCTCCTGAAGAACCCAAGTGAGAATCATAAGGCGGCTATTATGGACACTACATGGTGTGAAGACTACAAAGACCAACACAAGTGTGAAATGGGTGGTGTTGCAGTACCAGAATTTCCAGATCGCGTCGCTCGATACTTTAGAGGTGAACTTCCAATTTTTCATGGGAAGAATTGGGAAGAGGTGGACTTCATCTATGCACCGATTTTTGTAGGCACAAACCACTGGGTTGCCATTCAAATTGACCTGGTTAATTGGAGCTTAAGTGTGTTTGATTGCAATGCGAATCTGAAGCGTGATCATGTCATAGAAGAAGCAGTCGCCCCCATTATCAAGTATCTTCCTAAGTTTGTGAGCAAGCACGAACCTTTGTCCAAGAAATATGCACACCGGGGTGTCTCAGTTCTTACTTACAATGGAAGAGTTGGAAATCTGGAACAGAACATAAGAGCGTAAGATATCTTGCTTCCAGTTTGTTTTTTACCCGCCACCTAAAATATTAACATAGAATTGACCTTTCTTATTTTTGGTTGCAGTGGTGACTGTGGAGTATACACCTTGAAGTACATTGAGTGGTTGAGTTTTGGAAGTGATGATCTCTCCCTCATTTCAGATGATACAATCGACTATCACATATTCGACATTGCTAATACTGTGTTCGACAAGCAGTGGAAGACAATGTTGAACTATGGACAATAGTGTGTCATCATAACACTAGATTGTGTGAACAATGTTTTGTTTGGATTGCAACTTTGATGCATGAAAAATGTTTTGTTTGCGTTGTGTTTTTGGGGCAAATTTGATGTACGAACAATGTATTGTGTTTCAACTCTTCTGATTCTGTTGTTGTATAAGTCATCTCTCTCATCCAATGTGTTGTGTTTCAACTTTGATGCATGAACAATGTGTTGTGTTTCGACAAGCAGTGGAAAACAATATAAGTGAAAGTTTATACCTTAAGTGACAGGTTTTAAATTCAATGGTGGAGAGCAATATTTCCAAAACCCGGTTTTGATTAAAATTAACCGATTAGTCAAAACAATTTCCAAAACCCGGTTTAGATGAATTTTAAATTCACCCAAATTCTTACCCTCATCCTACAGCTACCTTATTTTCTTCATCCTTCTCCCATGGCTCATTGAGGCATTTCAAAAACTCTATACAACTCCGAGAATCGATTAAAGGGTGTATTTCGCAGGGAGTGGAGATTGAGAGAGCTCGAGGGCGTAACCCATGGCATACTCGGAAGGATCCAGCAGTGGTGGGAATGTAAAGGTAAGTTTGGTATGATTTAGGGTTTCAATTTGGGGAAGTATTTGCTACTGTTTTGTTTCAATGTATGTTCTAAAATACGAATTGAATTGTGGATTTGCTACAGAATTCCGTATTTGCTACTGTTTTGTTTCTGCTTGAAATTTTGTGAACTCTAATATGTGGTTTGGCAAAGTAGCTTGAAACTCTTCTGACAAAGATGTTTTGATTACTACTGATGAAGACAAGACGTAGCCTAAACTCATGTTTATTCATGAGAAGATGGAATACAGCAGCAATGGAGTCCAAATTGATAAGATGTGCATGTGGTGTTGTCTGCCGATATTTCACTTCTATGACAAACGAGAATCCGGGAAGGAGATTTATAAGATGTGTAAACCGGGTGCGTATCTAGCTTGTTTGCTAATATTCATAATATTTTGTTTTAAAAGTGTTTTGAATACTTTATGATACGAATCCAGTTTTCATGTATTTTGGATTGAATGCAGGTTGGAGGTTGTGGATTTTGGGAATGGTATGACCCTCCACTTTGTCCTATTGCAACAGAACTTATTCCTATGCTAAGAGATGAGATAATCCAGGTGAAAGATGCATTGGATGTGAAAGAGAGTATAATTTCAGCATATGAGGCAGAGCTTGGAATGCTACAGCAGGAAGTGATAAGGCTTAAAGGTGGTGCAAAGAGTGTTATCGGTCATGAAGAAGAGTGTCGAGTTAAGGCGTCAAACTATGTTGAACGTGTGCTGAAGGTTACTTGTTTTTTTGTGGTAATGGCTTGTGTAATTAAAGTCTATTTCACTTAGCATGTTGTAAGCTCTCGATTGTTAAGAGTCTTGTAAGATATCTATGTCTAGAACTATTTAAGTTGTAGGATTTTATGGGAAAGTGTAAGCTTACCAAAACCGGGTTTTGGAAATTGTGGCGATTTTATGGGAAAGGTAGATAAGTGACAGGTTTTACATTCAAAGGTCGCGAGATAGTATTACATTAACTAAGAAGCATAAAGCATCCCATGGTTCATCACTTGAATAAGTAACAGACACAAAAGTAAAGTAATATGACTTATAAGAGATCATTTAAGAGTTTGAGATCTCTTATTGGTCATATTAAGCTTACCAAAACCATACCAAAAAAAATAGCATTGTTCATAACTGGAATATAAAAGATAGCACACTATGAAAGAGAGCACACTATGGTCTTACCCTTGATCCTCCTCTTGCAGCCCGATAGCACCTCTGGTAAGTATGACCAGTCAGCCCACATCTTGCACATCTATTGGACACACGTTTGTAGGGTCTCTCCCACCTAGCCTTGTATCTATTCTGCCTTGGTCTACCAGCGCCCCTTTTCCATGGTGGTGGCAAACATGCGATTTGCGATACGGACAATGGAACATCCCATTGCTTGCATGGGGGGACCAGATGGATGGTTTCCTTGTAAATTTCTTTCAAACTGTTGTTGCTATAGAAGTGAGTAACCAGAGTAGTAACATCAACACCCATATCCTTTGCTACTGCCATAGCATGTGTGCATGGAATTCGATCTTTCTGAAAGACATTGCATTGGCAAGTTAGTCGGCGAATATTCACTTCGTACTTATTCCTTCCATCTATCACCTCTGCTTCAATATCACTTAGCCTATGGACACTCATTGTCACATAAGCCGTATACCTTTGATCCATGGTTTTGGTCACAGACCTGGTACTTACCTCAGCCCACGTAGCAGCCGACTCCCTCCTTTCACAGAACCAGGTGGCAAAGGTATGCAAGATAACATCAAACAATGGTACAATAGGCCACATACGCTCCTCTTTAAACACATTGTTCAGACATTCTGCATTGTTTGTAGTCATGATGTTGAACCTGTCAGTTGAGAAATATGCCCTTGACCACTGATTAAGGGGCACTTTCAGAGCATCTTTTACCACAGCCGGAGCCCAGTTTCTTAGGATCTCAAGCTCGGTCCTATATTCTTCTATCGTGTACGCCTTTGCAACCTTGAACCACTAGTCTTGCAAGCCTCCCCAACGGCACTTCAGCTTGAAGTTTTGTAGCATATGATAAATGCAATATCCATGGCTAGCAAGAGTGTATTGTGTTTTCAGAGCAGCTTTTATACTCAAATGACGATCAGAGACAAAAACCACATCCACGCTATCGGGTACAACAACTTTCTTCAACTCCTTAAAGAAGAAGGACCAAGAATCCTTATTCTCACTGTCTACTACAGCAAAGGCCAGGGGGTAGATTTGTCTGTTTCCATCTTGGGCAGTAGCTAGAAGAAGTTGTCCGTTGAATCTCCCTCCTAAGTGTGCTCCATCAACACAAATCACCTGATTTTCATATAAAACATGTCACCCAATTGCAGTTTACCCTCCAGGTAATATTATATAATCAAGACAAACAATAAAGGTGGAGAAACATAAAGTTACCTTTCTCAAACGGGGAACAGCCCTGATGGAAGCACCCAAGGCCCAGAAGCAGTACTTAAAACGATTTTCAGAATCTGTTATTATAGCTGTATGCGTGCCAGGATTGACCTCTTTCAACATATGTAGCCATGAGTGAAGTTGACTGTAACCTTCCTCGGCAGTCCCTCGAATAATGTCCTCTGCTAGCACTCTTGCTCTATTGGCTTTGTGATAACTGGCATCGACTCCCAGGCCTTTCATGACAGCTTGTATCTCTCTTGCCCTTGGTGCATCCTTGCGACCTCTAAACCTGTTACACCAACACCAATAGATAGTCTTTAGACATTTTGCATAAAACTGTCTGAATTGAAATTAAAATCTTCAACAAAAACAATATATACCTATCAAGAATACTCTGTGAAATTACGGAGGCAGTGGCATGCCTGTTGTGATCGTGCCTGAACAGCATCCCACATGTATGGTTTGTAGCAAACCTCCGGACAATAAACGCACTAGTACCTATCTTCACTGAAGCACGAAAACCAAATGAACATCCTCTGTTTTTGCACTCCACCACATAACAAGTCTTATCATACCTCTTCACAAGCATTTCTACACAATTGTCCATAGCATATGCGGCTAACGAATGCTGAAGCTCCTTCTTGGTTTGAAACATATCTCCACACTTGATTGTCTTGGACTTCGACTTGTCCTCCACTTCTTCTACATACACCAAATTTTGAAAGTCAGTAGGGACTTCAGAACGGTAATATCTCTCTTCTGCTTCATCAATAGCATCCAGATATTCAGGCTTCCCAATATCAACCTCCTCAACGTTGTCAACATTTTCAATGTATTCCTCTTCTTCCTCGGAAAGGTTGACAAGGTCACAACCTTTATGCTTGGTTGCAGAAATAACAACATCCTCCTCTTCATCGTCACTGCTTAGTGACACAACCTCAACTGTCTTGGCTTTCTTACAAAACCACTTTGTAACAGTGTCAACATTCTGTTTCTCTCCACCCTTCACAGACATCCGGACATGCATCCCCTCCACTCCTATTTCATCTTCTAAAAGATCAGCATCTAATATGTCGCTCAATATCTGGTCCGACTTTCTTTTTTGGCTTAGTATAGGAGTAAAAGATGCACCATCATTTCCAGGCTGGGATACAGGTTGAGGTGCACTTAATGGAACATCGATCATCTCTTCTTCTTCTTTTGGAACTAATTTAGGTTTTTCTTTTGAAACTCCAGATTTTGGTTGCACAATGGAATGCAAAGCAATTGGCCAAACTCTGTCTTTACAATTTGTCATGTTCAAAAAGATGTATGCTTCTACATCATCCTTATCGCAAATATCAAAGGGAGGAAAGTGCGGATTTTGTAAAGACATGTAACTCATCTTCAAGTCGAACCTGGTAAGATCAATTTCCAGTTTTTTTGCAATCTTGATCTTCAGTGATTCATAATCGATTTTCTCACTAACCATCATCCCCTTCGCCTTTTTTGTTCCTTCATAAATCCAAATCTCATTCTCGCACCTCCACTTTCCTCCACTGATTAGAGAAACCATATACGTTGGAGTTGATCTTCCTGAAGAAGCAAAAAATAAGAAAAGTTAATTAAAGAAACAAACAAAAATAAACACAAATAAAACAGAGCACGTGTGAATCTAATATGAAAACTTACCCATAGAAAATTAGAATATTAACAGTGGCAATAAAGGAAGCTTGGTTTAACAGTGGCAATAACTCGGATGGCAGGTATGAAGCAGAGGACATAAATAAAGGAAGCTTGGTTTAACAGTGGCAATAACCTGGTAAGATGAAGAAGCCTAACGTAATTTTTGGTGGGAAAGAGACGATTAACTAAGCTAGCTTAGTTTTGGCGGGAAATATGCAGTGATTTGACAGCTACACATCAGCGTTTTTTGTGGCTGAAATTCACTTGGTTTAACATTAAGCTTAAGCTTAATCTCCATCCGGCTTAATCACAGCTTCTCTCCATATATAATTTTAAATTCTGACACACAGTACAATCAAGCCTGTTGCCATCTTTTCAACTTTTAAACTTCTTTTCTTTTTCTTTTAAATTTCGATTTACAAATTCTGATAATGCATTTTCTACCCAAAATATAAAAGCAAAATAAAATCAAATAAAGTCACTTTATGTTATTACAGTTATATCCAAAAATATAAGTACAACTTTGCAAATTTCATTCACAATGTGGTATACCCTTGCAAAATAGCCTTTTATATATATGTTACGTTTGCACTGGCACAGACTGCACAGAACGTCAAATGCTTCTTCAAGTTAACATACCCAGTTCAGAAATTTTCATATATATAAATGGAAAGTAATGATAAACATAGGTGAATATATATAGTACATAATAAACTATATTACTAGATTGCAAATAGTATGTATTGGTTTTGATGTCACCAAAATGACTTGCCAAGAAAGGTCACTGTGCGTGCTTGCTTGCTTGCGTGCCTTTGCAAAATCAGAGTCTTTCTATGCACAATTTTATAAGTTCAAAATTTTATTTCTTATTCAGGTATTAATACCCATTCTCAGCTAAGACATGCCACCACGAAGAGAAGCCCCTTCGGAAACAATGTCGTTTCGGGTTGGATGTGGAATTAATTCTGCTTCCATACCATCATCTCCAACCTCAGTTACACCAAGTAATGATTGTTATATTAATACTAATTTGATTCTAATTATTATTGTTCACTATTTACTTATTTAGTGATTACTCACTTTTAGTGATCTCATTTATATTTTACAGTACCTTCTTTGCATTCTTCTACGAATACAGTTGAAACTGAGTTTCTCTCTCCGACTAATTTAGAGACTCGGAAAAGGAAATGGAATGCTCCAATTTGGAAAGAGTATAATACCTATGATGGAGAATTGTTTGAAGATGGCGTGCCAAGGGCCACATGCAAGTACTGTAAGGGGGGACCGATTAAAGCTCCTTCTAAAATAGGTACCTCTAACTTTATACGACATCATGAAATTTGTGAATTTGTGACTGCACAAGAGTCTGCAGATGCGGTTAATGTGGTTGTGCATCAGAAATTTGACAAGTATATGTACAAGGAAATGGTTGCACTTGCTATCATTAGACATGGATACCCTTTCTTGTTTACAGAACATGAGGGAAATAGGAATCTTCATAGGTTCTTACATGATGGGTTCAAACCAATTAGTAGAAATACAGCAAAAAATCAAGTTATGAAAATTCATGGAAGAGAGAAAGACAAGCTCAGGAAGTTCATGCATAAAATTTCTGGAAAAATTTGTTTGACTTCTGATATGTGGACATCTGCAGTAGAGCAAGGATATATTTCTCTTACAGCACACTTTATTGATAATGACTGGAATTTGCATGCAAAAATTTTGGATTTCTGTCATGTGGAACCACCACACACTGTAGTCAAGTTACATGATAGGTTGATGGGTCTCTTGAATAATTGGGAAATTCAGAGCAAGGTGTTTTCTATCACACTAGATAATTGTAGATCCAATGACAATATGCAGGCCATGCTAACTCAGAGTCTTTCTATGCACAATTCGTTGCCTTCTAGTGGTGATTATTTCCATGTGCGATGCAGTGCTCATATTTTGAACTTAATTGTTCAAGAAGGTTTAAAAGTGATTGATGGTGCAGTAACTAAGGTTAGGAAGCTAGTGGTTTGGACTGTTGGTTCAGAGCGTAGAAAATTGAAGTTTAAAGAAACTGCTTTGTATGTTGGAATTGATTGCTCTAGGAACTTGTGCTTAGACTGCCCTACTAGATGGAATTCTACATATAAAATGTTGGATATGGCAACGATATATCGTGTTGCTTTCGAAAGGAGTTTGGACAGATCTGATCCTAGCTTTCCTCATGTTCCACTTAATGAAGAATGATGTAGAATAGAAAAGATTTGTGATCTTCTAAGCCCTTTTGATGAGCTTACAACTCTTATGTCTGGGAGGCACTATCCTACAGCCAATTTATATTTGACGAATGTTTGGAATATTGAGCTTTTATTGATGAAATACGCTTCCAGTGAAGATGAGTTTTTGAAAAAGATGGCATTGAAGATGAAGGTTAAGTTTGACAAATATTGGGATTCTTATAGTATGATTCTTTCCTTTGCTGCAATGTTGGATCCTCGTTATAAATTTCAGCTTGTCCTATACTGCTTTAAAGAGTTGGATGTTGAAACTGCTTGAGTGAAGGCCAACCATGTCAAAGCCAAATTCTATAAGTTATTTGATGAGTATGTAATGGTCTCTGGTGCTCAACGAGGAAGCATGAGTAAGGCTCAAGATCAACGAAGGAATGTTCTAAAGGTAAATTAGTCTAAATATAACTCAATGTCATTTGATATGTGTTTTTGTAATATAATCTTTATTTCTGATTTTGTTATAAATGTTTGCTGATTTTTTTATAGGGATTTGCCTACTTTGATGATATTGCTCAAGATAAATCTGAATTGGATATGTATTTAGATGCGTGTACGTTAAGACATACACAAGATCTAGATGTGCTTAGTTGGTGGAAGGATAATACAGTTAACTATCCTATAGTTTCTCAAATGGCAAGAGATATATTAGCCATTCCCATCACTACTGTAGCGTCAGAGTCAGCTTTCAGTATAGGGAGCAGAGTTCTAACAAAATGGAGACCTTATCTTGATACTGACACCGCAGATGCGCTCATATCAACCCGTTCTTGGTTATTCGGATATGATTTACAAGACGGTAACATTATTTTAATTTTGTGTGAACTATTTTTCAAGTGTCCAATTTATTATAGTTTGATTGATATGTTTCTATATTAAGCAGATGCTGAGAACCAAGAAATACATGGACTCGAAATTCAAATTTCTACCGATCAAGACAACAATGAAGATGAAGAATTGGAGGATTGAGCTTGAAGGAGTTTTTTTTTTTGCTCATCTAGGAATCAGTCTTACTGAAATATTATTTTTTATTACACTTATGGTGATGTCTAGCTATTTTTGGTTGTTTGTTATTTGGTTGGTGAATGATGATAGTGTTTTTATGCTAGTTGTTTTTGCTTGTGAAAGTTGTTTCTTTCTATCATACTTTGTTGGTCTTTTAGCAGATGATGTAAGATGTTAGTTTAAATATATGATGGTGGAAATTATGGTTGAATGTCTGTTGGTTTAATTATGTGAGACATGTAATCGCATAAATAAAAAATCTAAAAAAAAACTAAAAATATATGAACAAAAAGTTAATAGAAAACTTGACGTTAAAGGACCCGGTGGTTAACCCGAACCGCCTGCTAACCTGTGATGACCCGACCGACTTAACCCGTAACCCGAAACGACCGAACATGTACTAACCCGAACCCGAAATTACCGAACCCGACTTGACCGACCCGATTGACAGCTCTACATGTGAGTATGCTTATGGATTAAATTGGAATAAATTGTAAACCTTTGGATGATCATTATCAAATGGACATAAATACTCTTTACTATTTACCATAACACAAGTATGCACTTGATCCTAACTCATATTATAAATTTAGTATCATCTTATAGTATAGAGCCCACTCTATTGCTAAATAGAGCTCACTCTATTGTTCTTATAGAGCCCCCTCTACACATATATAAGCAATTTGCTCTAAAATTGCAACCCTACCACCCTCATTTTCTTCCTCACTTCCCCACCCCCTATTCCTTTCTTCCATTTCCCATCTCACAAACCACCAAAAAGCAGCCATTTTCTTCCTCACTTAGCCATTAAATCGCCATCAATTTGGATCAAGAGGGTGTCATACTTGAAGAATCAACCATTCCAAGAAAATCCAAATTTACCAACTAATTTTTGTAATTTCGTAGTTAGGGTTTAAACAAATTTTCAAGATTGAATTTTGGGTATTATAGACTAATTTGTGTCATAGATTCGAAGTTTTAAGTCTATAGATGAATAAAATATGTAATGGATATCATTTAGATAGATTTTGGGTTGATTTCTTGTTGCTCGTTGAAATTCTTTCATTGCTCGTTAATGGCTGATTGTGCTCGATGAACACACAACCACGTCTTCTGATAAAGAAGACGACGTTCCACTGTCACGGATTGAATGCGTTCCTCCGTGACAGGTGGAACACTTTCGTCCGTCACGGATGGAACGCGTTCCTCCGTGGTCAATTCACGGACGGATGTAGTTCCTCTGTGGTCAATTCATGGATGGACGCAGTTCCTTCGTGGTCAATTCACGGACGTAGAGTGATCGTTATGAAGAAATATAGGGTGTGTTAAATAGCAACCATGTTTAAATATAGGCTACAACCACTTCCCATTTTTTATTATATTTTTCTTCTATAAAGATATGAACCTCATTTATATCTATAGCTCCATTATTCTATAAATAATTCAGACTCTTTTGTTAAAAGTATTTTTTTTAATAATTCTACTTTCATAAAAATAACACTAATTTTGGTTTGATAAAACCTTTTATATTATTGACCATTTATACTTGAAAAAATCATACACTTATTTTTTCTTCTTCTTATCATATTCTTATAAAAAAAATATGTTCCTAACGGCCTGTGATCTTATTAAATAGATTTATTTTCTATAACTATTTTCCTTAAATTGTTAACTATTTGGTTAACATATGCGTATGATAGACAAAAAAAGACATATGCATATGATGGACAAAAAAAATGTGTATGAAAGATAAAATTACTGATATATTTAATATGATCGAATCTAATCCTAATTATATTTACAATATAGTTTTATTAATTTTGTAGAATTAAATATGTTTAATGATAGGTTTATACATGTATTATATAGTATCAATTAGTAATTTCAAATCCAAATAAGATTAATTACCATATTTTGATTCCATTCTAGTATTTTTTTAGAATTGATTTAACTAAATGAAGTTAATATATAATTATATTGAACCTTGAGTTTTCGTGCCATCACGAATTTTGTAAAATAAACCATAATATAAAATATAAGGTTAGAACTTTTCACAAAATAACCATATATAAATAATATCTGCCTATATTTATTTATTTTTTTGTAACGAAAATTATTTTCCACATAATACTGTTATGTTTTACAAAATTAAGGTAAAAAAATTATGTCATAATTAAGGTAAATCAACATGCTTGTAAATTTAATTAGTCAATCAACACTTTTAAATAATTAAGAATAACTGATATCAATCGATACTTATATCATAGTAATATTATATGAATAGTTTTGGTATTCTCAATATAGGATAGTTTGAAATGGTATTATATTTTAATAGGTAAAAAATAAGGCCGTTGCTAATAGCGCCCCGGGTAAATTGCTTTTTAGCGCCATGGACCGTCCGTCACGGACGAATATGACCCGTCCGTAACGAACGAATACCATTCGTCCGTGACGGATGAGTACGTTTCGTCCGTCACGGATGAGTACGTTTCGTCCGTCACGGACGAAGTTGCTTTACAAAACTGTGACACGATTTTAGAATCGCCATAACTTTTGATTCTCTGGTCCAAACGCCCTGAAATTTGGAGGAGTTATAGTTGACATCTTGATCTTTAATCTGACGTTAGAATCACTCAATTCGGGATTACATAGAAAAAGTTATACTTCTCCAAAGACGAGACAAAAAATAGAGATCTCATAAGCGCCAAGGCGAGTACAATAGCATTTAAGTCGGATTACAATAGAATTGCAATCATGGATCACAATAGCATTACAATGTGCGAGTATATCAGCATTTAAGTCGGCTTGCGACCTCGTCTCTTTCTTGTGGAAGAAGATTCGAATGCCATCAGTTGAGAAACGAATGGATCATACGTACAAGCAGTAGAAGAATCATGTGCATGCTCCCACATGACAAATACTGGAGGCAATGGTGACGCCTCTGATAGGGCCATCTACAAAAGAATAGAGAACGTACTCAGTTGCCTAGTTCATGGGTTCAAATAATAAATATAAAATAATTAAATGATTATTGGTTGATCCCGTATAGAGAGAGACTCGTGTCAGCTTGGACATATATTGTTTTCACGCTTGGATTGTCCAATCTGTATTCACTGCATTTGCTAAATTTTCATTGCATTCTGTTCTCTGCATACTCTGTTCATCACGTATGGTTTATGTCCACACGTGACGGACGAAGGTGTTTCATACGTCACGTGTGGATGGAGTGTTTCCTCCGTCACGTATGAATTCCATCCATATGTGACGGACAGTTTATGATGAAAACAGATTACTTGCGTATGATCAAACTTTAAACTCGTTTGTACTAAACTATAGGGTTGAAGGAGCACACTCTAGTTTGAAAGAATTCTTAACTATTCCACATGGTAGTCTAGACACGATATTTGGTCAATATCATTCAAAGATGGGTAACCAAGTAAAGGACATCAAGGGGACCTTCAACGAGAGTGTACAAAACACGATGACTCTTGTGACATGAGCTGATGTTTTTAAGCGGTTGAAGTACAAAGTATCTAAGGTTGCACTTGATTGCTTGACGGAGGAATACAAAAAAGGGGAAAATCCATTTTGTGACAAGATCTGCAGATGCCAAATGAGGGTGAGAGATGGATTGTCGTGTGTGCATGACATCGCTAGAAATGTAACGAGTTCAATCCCTATTAAGCCTTCAGCGTTGCATCCGTTTTAGAGACGATTGAGTTTGTCAGAAGTGCAAGACGAAGGTGAGGTTGAGGTGAAGCGCAGAGTCGCGAGATCTTTGATGGATCAATTTTATACGGATCATTTCCTCAATCTGTCAGTAGATGATCAAGAAAAATGTGTCTCGCGACTTTACGACATAGCTCGCCCCAAGGGGACTAGTCTACAAAAGTCGGCTATTGTGAGGCATAAAGGACGACCAATGGGAGCTCTAAGCAAAGATACCACTAAAAGACATCCTTCTTCATGGGAGTACACAGACAAAGATACGGAAGGGACACCTCCTAAAAAGCAATGAGGTAGGCCACCAATGCCCACTAGCACACCTTCACGAAACCCTAAAGCTCCTACAACTCCTTTGAGGCCATCTCAGGTTAGAGCTCCCAAGAATCCAGTGGATCAAATGTTTCCACCACCTTATATGCCTCCACAATCCTTCATTAAAGACTTTGAGCCGTATAAGCTTAAGACGATCTGCATCTGCCGTGTTGAGAAGGAGAGACATTTCATTTCGGTATGGTACTAATCATTTAATTATTTTATATTAATTATTTGAACCCATGAACTAGGCAACTAAGTATGTTCTCCATTATTTTGTAGATGGTCATATTAGAGGCGTCACCATTGCCTCCAGTATTTTTCATGTGGGAGCATGCACATGATGCCTATGTGGCTTGTCTATATGATCCATTCGTTTCTCAGCCGATGGCATTCGGACCTTCTTGCACAAGAAAGAGACGAGGTCGCAAGCTGAATTAAATGCTATTGTACTAGCACATTGTAATGCTATTGTGATCCATGATTGCAATGATATTGTAAGCCGACTTAAATGCTATTGTACTCGCCTTGGCGCTTAAGAGATCTCTGTTTTTTGTCCCGTCTTTGGAGAAGTATAACTTTTTCTATGTAATCCCGAATTGAGTGATTCTAACGTCAGATTAAAGATCAAAATGTCAACTATAACTCCTCCAAATTTTAGCGCGTTTGGACTAGGGAATCAAACGTTATGGCGATTCCAAAATCGTATCACGGATTAAAGATCAACATGTTCATCCGTCACGGATGAACATGTTTCGTCCGTCACGGACATGTTTCGTCCGTCACAGATGGACCAAGGCGTTAAATAGAAATTTTGTCGAGGCGCTAAATAGAAATCGTGAAAAATAATTATAATAAATCATAAGAAAATCAATTCACAAATAGACTGCCAATTCAATTTATAGATTAGTTTTGTGAAATTGTATTACATTACAATATCTCAGTAATTGAAAAACAAAATTGTTTAGATATGTCCCAAAAAAAACTAAAATTATCAAACTCCTTTTTTATATAAAACCTTCTATTATTCTTTTAATTTATATAAATAAAGTACAACCAAATATTTTTTTATTATCTCCATTCAAAACAATTTGCGAAAGCTTATCAACAAAAAATATAATTTTTGAAATAGTGTATACCTAAATTGATATCTCGTAATGAGCACATCAATCCTACACAATTTACTATATAT
Organism: Rheum nobile; assembly: GCA_027886185.1. Taxonomy (NCBI): domain Eukaryota; kingdom Viridiplantae; phylum Streptophyta; class Magnoliopsida; order Caryophyllales; family Polygonaceae; genus Rheum; species Rheum nobile. The sequence goes on from WOAB01000699.1 coordinate 665,127, forward strand.
TTGAAATTAGAATTTAGTTGTTGTAGTTAGGTTTATTCATTAACTAATTGTTTTATAAAAGCTGTTATAGTTTTTTTTAGGATTTTGAAAATTAAACGATATCCATGCAAATATTTAATTTCCATGAATACGTTTATAAGTGGTTGATTAGTAATTACTACTTAAATTCGAAACAAGTATGACAAATCACAATTCCTAGAATAGGTAGTTTCTTGATGGGAAATCTGGTTTTATAGGATCCAACAAAGTTTCGTTAGAACAAATAATTATGGCTGAGCATTCGGATATATCTGATCCGATCCGATATACCGGATATCCGGATTTTTTTTAATGAAACAGTGATCCGTATCCGATCCGATATCGGACGGATATCCGGCTAATATGATCCGGATCGGATCGGATCGGATATTTGTGTCGGATATCCTATATATCCGGTTGATAACAAAACTGTACAAATTCAATCTAAATTTCAAAATTATCAATCCAACTAAAAATAATAGTAACTAATCAACAAAGTGCATATGAGTTTGCACTTTAAACCTGCAATTCATAATATATATTACAATTCATAATATATATTATCAATCCGGCAAGCATGTTACAATTCATATTATATATTAAACATTTAAACCTGCAAGTTGTTCACATAATTCAACCATATTACAAACCTACATATCGAAACTACAAAGTCCTTACATTTAGTATGTTACAAACCAAATGACCAAAGTGACAAAATCAGCTAGTGCATTTCATAAGTTCATATTACAAACCAAATGTCCAAAGTTCTAAGTTCTAACAGTAAAGATAAATAATAAGAGTAGATTTTGATTTTTAAGTTCTAGGGTTTTGGTCTTTATTTTAGCATATTTATATTTTTCTTCTTTTATAAAAAAATGAATTTGCTACTAGTATACTACGGCATCAGCAGTAACATGTGCAAATTGATTACTGCATTTGGTATTTAGGCTGGGGAAAGAAGAAAAGTGGGCCTTATCAATTCAATTGGGCTTGATCCAATATTAATATACTAGCAAATAAGTATATAAAATATAAATTAATATTGAGAAAAGGGCCCAATTTACACATAAATAGCACGCACATGCCCATTTAGTTCGAAATTGCAAACATGACCCCCTATGCAGATACTTCTCACAGAAGATGACGAGTTCCTCCTCATTGGTTGCGACGGGATTTAGGACGTCATGACCAGTCAGTATGCAGTCAACATCATACGCCGTGGCCTGAGACGACATAATGATCCTAAGAGGTGTGCAAGGGACGTAGCCATGGCGGCTTTGAGGTTAGACACGTTCGATAACCTCACTGTAATCGTCGTGTGTTTCTCGCATTGTGACGGAGATGAGCTCAGGTGGAGGCCGAGCTTGAGGTGTAGCCTCTCTACGGAGGCGTTGTCTAGCCTGAGGAGCTATTTGGATGGCCATGATACTTGATGATTATGTAGACAGAATATTTTGTGTTGGTTGCTTGGGGAAAAAAGTTATACCTGAAAAAAAGGAAGGAAAAAAGAAGGGAAGATGGCAGCAAAGTGAAAGTTTTGTTGTAATTGTTTTGGGATTTCAACATTGATGGGGTGATCTATTTTGGGGGTGTGCATAATGTACAGAATTAAGTGTGTTTAGTCCGTAGACTGTAATTCTGTAATTTTACAAAATAATTATCTGATAGCCCTAGTCAGTAACTTTCTTGTGCATTTGCTAATTTTGATGTCAACTACTGAACACATAAGAAGGCAATTGAGTATGAATAAAATGCTATCATACAAAAATACTTGAGTTATGAACAATCAAGTGTGTTTTTCAGAACAGTATAGTGCGGAAGTGGTTATAAACAGAAATGTGAAATACAAGGGCCAGGAATCTGCAACCCTTAACTCTTTACATATGGAATAAGATAAGAGAAATTATGAATCTTTTAGTTTATGAAGACTTCCTCAATTGATAGAAGAGGGTGTGGAGTCTGGTTCATAGTCTTTTGCAAACCTAGTAAACCTTTCCAGACCTCTTAAGAGAAATCTTTCGAGGAACAGTTTCAATGCCTGCGCGTCAGTGAAATAACCGCCATCAGAAACCATGTCAAAGCTATTTGCAGAAGAATAAGGCAGCAGCAAATGAACACGCAGGACATTTGTTCCTAAAGGCATTTTGGAAGTGTCTTTTTTAGGGACAGTTGTTTAACAATATTTTCTCTCTAGGAACAGTTGAAAATTATCTCTTTAGGGACAGTTGGAAAATGTCCCCATATGCTATTTATGTGGTAATACAGTCAAAGAGCTGTAACTTTTACAAGTCGTGCCATTTTGTGGTAATCTTTTACACTAATATTCCTGGGTCCTCCTTAATTACATTCAGTGTGAATTAATGGCAGATGAAATAAGCCACCACTTCAGCACTTCCAATTTTCACCTGCCATAGTTAAGCAAATTCCATAAAAAGTTATAACATGTTTAATTATGAAAACAAAAGCCACTACTACAACACTTCCAATTTTCACATGCCATACTTAAGCAAATTCCATAAACAGTTATATTATAATCAAATGCACAGTTGTCCCCAAAACCATTTTGGAAGTGTTTTTTTTAAGCACATTTGTTTAACAATAATTTCTTTCTAGGGACAGTTGAAAATTGTCTCTTTAGGGACAGTTTCCAACTGTCCCCATATGTTTCTTGAAGTGCCTCTTTAGGGACAGTTATCCCCAAAAGCATTTTGGTAGTGTCTTTTTTAGGGACAGTTGTTTAACAATACTTTCTCTCTAGGGACAGTTGGAAATTGTCTCTTTAGGGACAATTTCCAACTGTCCCCATATGCTTCTTGAAGTGTCTCTTTAGGGACAGTTGTGGGAAACTGTCCCCATATGCTTCTTGAAGTGTCTCTTTAGGGACAATTGTCCCCAAAGACATTTTGGAAGTGTCTTTTTTAGGGACAATTATTTAACAATATTTTTCTCTAGGGACAGTTGAAAATTGTCTATTTAGGGACAGTTGGGAACTATCTCAGATGCATTTTGGAAGTGCCTCTTTAGTCTTTAGGGACAGTTGTCCCCAAAGGCATTTTGAAAGTCTCTTTTTCAGGGACAGTTGTTCAACAATACTTTCTCTTTCAGGACAATTGGAAACTGTCTAAAATGCTTCTTTGAAATGCCTTTATTGGGACAGTTGTCCCCAGATGTCTTTTGAAAGTGTCTTTTTAGGGAAAGCGTCACCCCCTCCGGCGACCTCTCCACCGTCGGCCGCTTCGACTTCTCCGGCCAGCTCACCTCCTCCATGATCGCCCACCCCAAACTCGACCCCGTCACCAAGGAAATATTCGCCCTCAGCTACGACGTCGTTCGGAGGCCTTATCTAAGGTACTTCCGTTTCTCCCCTGACGGCGTTAAATGCCCCGACGTCGAGATCCTCGTCGAGTCCCCCACTATGATGCACGACTTTGCCATCACCGAGAATCTCGTCGTTATCCCTGACCAACAGGTGATTTTCCGGCTCGGGGAGATGGTCCGCGGTGGCAACCCGGTGGTCTACGATGACTCCAAGACCTCCCGGTTCGGGTTCCTGAACGGGACTGCCACGTCGGACGGCGACGTCATCTGGATCGACTGCCCGGACACGTTCTGCTTCCACCTCTGGAACGCCTGGGAGGATTCTGACGCCAGAGAAGTCGTCGTCATCGGCTCTTGCATGACGCTGCCGGACTCCGTCTTCAATGAGAGCGACGAGGGCTTGCGGGGGGTCAAGCAGCTAGTTTGTATAATTAGGACCCCAAATTTGTTATTACACCCCTCTTATGGGGTCATTTAACCCAAGGACGGATCAATATTTAGGATGGGGAATATATATATATATATAATTTTCTGATTTTAAAAACATACATATTATTTTTCATATTCCCAGATATCCGGTAAGTAAAATATCCCGATCCGTATCCGGTCCGAGTATCCGAAAAAATCACCCGGATTTGATCGAAATCGGATAAAAATAAAACGGATGTTTTCGAATACGGATTTTTCGGATTCGGACCGGCGGATAATCGGATCGGATCGGCCGGATCAGATATATTTGTTCACCCCTACAAATAATGATGTTGACATGATTAAGGATGTACCTATTTACATCAAACAACAAATCCATAACTGGAAACAATCCAAAAATTAGAACCCAAACTGTCTAGCTGAAGAGAATCAAAAGAAAAATAATAACAACAATAGAAGACGCACAAAACCAAAACGGAAAAAACCACCAACTGATGTTGTTAAAATAAACACGGATGAATCAACTAAAACAAGGAGAATCTAGCTATGGATACATTTTTCGTAACAATAGAGGAGAACCAATACTCCTACATGGAGATAAATGTGGTATATCTAGCCCCTTAAAAATGAAAACCCTAGCATTTAGGAATATATTGGTTAAGGCCCATGAAATGGGGTTTACCAACATTCAAATTGAATGTGATAATCTTACAATTGTGAACGTCCTGAATCAAATCTGGCACTGTCCTTGGAATATTGAAATTTTAATTTCTGATATCTTTTGTGTTTTACAACTGTTTTCTTCAGTGCAGATTTGTCATGTCTTTCGAGAAACAAACGATGTTGTTGATTGCATTGCCAAGTTGACCCAGCGGAGCTCCTTGGAAGATATTCAAACCAATTTAGAACTTTTTGTTCTCATCCGAAATGATGCTATAGACTGAGAAACCGACTCTTTTGTGGTTGTCTGGTCTAATTCTTACCTTATTAAAAAAAGTACTTACTACTTAGTATACTTTGAATTATTAAATATATGTTTAAAGGATGAAGATCAACACAATATTTTAGAAAACGTGACATACCACCAAAATCATACCAAATCCATTATATAAATAATTACTTTTGTAAAATTCTTACATAAACGTAGGTAGATATTTTTATTAGAACTCAAGTTAAGGAAGATGTTTTTATTAGGTAGATATCGTACTAAAATTTATTATTATTATTATTATTATTAGATATTATCTTCTTAGTTAATATATAATAATTATTATTATTAGAGATAGATATAGATTATCTTCTTTGTACTTATATGAAATTATCGAAATTATTATTATTATTAGATATTATCTTCTTATTTTATATATAATAATTAAGGATTTATTTTTTTTATTTTTTGGGGTGGGAGGGATGAGGTGGCATAACTCAAAGGCCGACACATAGACGAATTGAACGTGGTGACGACATGTATGCGAATTGAATGTAGGCTTGACATGAAGGAAATATGCTTCAGCTTTAGTATGTATATAGAATAGATACTGTAGGTTCGAGTCTTTACTAGTCTCCTTGAGATAAGACATATATTTAAATTACTTTTAGAGTTTTCTTAAATTTTCTTGTCCATAGAATGAGACATCATTTCCTTTGGTTTAAATCTTCTGTTCCATTTTAATATCCCAAATGATGTATTATTTATTTTACTTGGTGAAAAGATAATCAAATATTCTCAAAAATATATTCACTTAATTGATATTATAAGAAATTTAAAATAAATTATAAACCAATCAAAAAATGCAAAACACATTTAAAACACTAAAATAGGATAGACAAAAGATAAAATTCTCGTCTAACACTAAAAAGAAAAAAAATCCATATCTTTTTGCCATTGCTATTTGGTACCCATCCTATTTTACTAAATAGCACCCACCCTATACATATATAAGGGATTTGTTCTAAAATTACAACCCTATCACTCTCACTTTCATTTCTCATCTCTCACCTCTCTTCCTTTCCTCCATTTCTCATCTCACAAGCCATAAAAATTTTAGCCTTTTCTTCCTCACTTAGCCACTAAATTGGCATCAATTTGCATCAAGGAGTTACCACACTTGAAGAATCAATCAACAATCTCCAAGAAAATGTAAGTTTATCAACTTTTTTTTGGTAAATTCGTAGTTAGGGTTTAGGGGTTAATTCGAAGTTTATCAAATGGGGTTGAATTTTGGGGATTTGGGGTCAATTCGAAGTTTATCAACCATTTGACCTAATTTGTCTATAGATCGGGTTGAATTTCGGGGATTTGGAGTTGAATTTCGGGGAACGAACATGAACAGATCGAGTTGATTTTTTGGTGAATGAACACGAACAGATCGGGGCGTCTTCTGAGGAAGAAGACGACCTCTGACTGTCACGGAGGAGACGCGTTCATCCGTCATGGATGAACACGTCTCCTCCGTGACGGACGAAAGCGTTTCATCTGTGACGGATGAGACTCGTCCATCCGTGACGGATGAGACGCGTCCATCCGTGAAGGATGAAACACTTCCGTCCTTCACGGATGGTTTTTTTATAGTCTTCGCTTCTACTTTCCGTGGTCAATCTACGGACGAAATGAACTTTTGTAGTATGTTGCAGATGGATGAGACTAAATCGGGGCGTGCTCATAGAAGAGACGCAAATCGCCAGATAGATCGTCAGTATGTCCGAACACGCCATAGGCCGTCAAAAGGGCCAGAAGCTATGTATCCAGAGCCAACATCGAGTAATGTTGGGCCTTCTTCTTACGAGTCGTCTGTTACATTCGGGATGGCTCCTGGATACGAGTATCCTGCTATATACAATATGCCTAATACCTACGAGATGACTGTAGCATACGAGCCACCACTTACTTACGAGCCGTCCTTGACGGACGAGTTTCCTATACCATATGTGCCAGAGAGAGGGGATGACAGAGACGTAGAGGAACGGGCTATTTCTGCACACGATGATCCCCCAGCTTCAGCTGCACACGATGATCCCCCAGCTTCAGCTGCACACGATGATCCCCCGGCTCCAGCTGCACGTCGAACACGAAGACAGGCACCACAGAGACATGGTAGAGGAGCGGGTGGAAAAATAATAGATTCATTTCTGACTACGTCTTGTGGTGGAGGCCCTCGTGTGCCAGGCCTTTTGCATTGTTTCGAAGCCCATGTGGCGCACCATATTTATCAGGGCAAGGTAAGTAAATTTATGAATCTGTAATTGATTTAATTATTATTTAATTGTTGTTACTTAATTTATTGCTTATATTTTCATCATTTCACTGTTATTTGTTTTACAGGAGCGGAAGACACTAACGGTTCAGTTAAGGGCTGAACAGCTGAAAGCATGGAGGCTGGATGATGTATCTCCATGGTGTATGCTCGCTAGAAGCAGCTACCTTACTCACCTGTAGGACATTATGTATGATCATATCAATGTGCCGATGATTTCTGCTAGACCTGGCAATCGGGTCGGGCAGGTTGGGTTCTGGTTTTGGTCAACCGAGTTCCGGTTAAATCGGATTCGGGTCAATCGGGTCGTTAACAAGTACGGGTTAGTTGGGTCGGGTCATGCCGCGTTTGGCGCCGGTTCAAGTCGACCCAACGGGTCCAAACTGTCAGTTTTTTAATGATTTTTTACAATAACTTTTATAATAAAATCATAATTTTAATAATAAAATAATGATTTTAATAATAAAATATTATTTTTACTAATAAAATATTGTTTTTAATAATAAACTAATATTTGTAATGATAAAAGAATAATAACATAATCAATATTATATCACTATTTAGTAAAAAAGTAGTATAATATTCATTATATAATAAGGTAATACATATGATTGGGTCGGGTCGGTTAACCCAATGGGTCAGGTCATATCAAACCCAGAATTTTTTGGGTCATCGGGTTCGGGTCTTTCTTGACCCATTGATTTTCGGATCGGGTCTCAACCCTAAAAATATCAGGCGGGTCGGGTCGGGTCATGTTTTGCCAGGTCTATATTTTCTATGTTTATTGAGAGATGGAAGCCAAAGACCAACACTTTCCACATGCCATGGGGAGAGATGACAGTTACTCTCCATGATGTGTGTCTCATCCTGGGTATCAGCATAAATGGAGATGTACTTATACAGCCGCTTTCTGAAAGGGTGATGGACATGAAAATTTTGAGACGCCTATAAGGTGCACGGGCAATGGAGTTATTTAGGATGACACCATAAATGATGTCTACCTTAGAGGCTAAGAGTTGAGGATACCAACACGAGGCACTACGCAAACATTGCATGAGCCCAGATATGCAAGACTATCCTGAGGTTGTCGCTTCAGGTTATATGTTATACCTCATTGGTTCCACGCTCTTTCTAGACAAGTCGCAACACCGAATTCTTGTGGCATATTTGGGCCCCGTACAAGATCTCGCGACTGTTCAGACTAGTTCATGGGGATCGGATGCTCTTGCACATCTGTACCGATCACTAGGAGAGTGTTCACGTTTTGGCTGTCGAGTGATATCTACATGTACCACCTTATTGCAAGTAACAATTTTATTGTATTTTTTTAATGTTTGTATATCATTTCATACTTTTAATTATTGAAGTACTTGTGACTATACATATATATCTGTACATGCAGGGATCTATCAGTACTTTCCCTCATTTCGTCCTGCACAGAATCATTTGTGGGATGGTAATATGCCATATGATGTGCGATGGAGTGGTACAATCAAGCCAACTAATATACCCAGTGAAATGCACAATTACAGAGCAGAGCTTGATTGTATGTCTGTGGTGGATGTAAGTACTTTACTGTTTTTGTTTCACATTTATGTTAAAAAACAACCGTGTAATAGAGTTCAGGCCTATCCCCTTCCAAATTTCATGGTGTGATATCAATCTGCAAGCCACCTAATTTTAACATGTTTTTGTTAGGTTAACTGGAAACCCTATGGAAAGCTTGATTTCAGTTCAGGCCTAGCCCCTTTCAGATTTCATGGTGTAATATTGATATGCGATATATTGTATAGCATATCTAGGGATTATTAGCATGATTTAGAGGATGTTTGGATATGACTTGATGGTAATTCTGTAATCCGGAAGAGAAGACGAGAAGTGAAGAAATCATGGGATTTACAGAGGTTTGAAGTGCATTGAAGAGTGGAAGAACAGTGTGCTGAATTCAATTGATTCATTGTCTTTACTCAGATATCCAAATGGAGTGATTCCAATTCGATGAGTTAGATCTTGAAGTCTACCGCAAGTCCTCAAAATATGAGCGCAATCCGAGTTGGGAATCAAAAGTTATGACGTTTGTACGGAAGTGTCGCAGCTGCTGGAGTACCACCGCACCCGCGGCAACATCACCGCACCCCGCGGTGAGCCAGCAGAGAAGAAGGCGCGAAGTTCCGAAGTTCTGGAAGACCACCGCACCCCGCGGTGGGTATTGCCGCACCCGCGGTGACGACGCGCTGAAGACTTTTCTCGGTTTATTTCCGAGATCTTTTATTTCCTTTTTATTTTAATTCTGAAACTTTGTTTTCAAGTTTGTTATTTCCTTTTATTTATTTTCTGAATTATTTGCCCTAGTATTTAAGGATCTATTCTAAAAAAAACCTAGTTGCCACCTATCTTAGTTTTACTCTCACAAACCCTATGGAGAACTAAACCTCCATTGTTGCACTTGACGTTTTGAAGCCTTCAATTGATTGGTTGTGAGTTTTCTACTCTTGTTCGATTTCCTATCTAGTTATATTAATTCTCTTGCGCTTGAATGTTTATTGAATCTTATTAGTTTATCTAGACTGATCACCTAGGTTTATTGATATTATCCATATAGCTAGGACTTGTGATTCCGGGTTCGGGTTGCATATCTAGTAGCAAACACGATTTACATAAGCGGGTTGCGAGTGTTCATCGTGAGAGAGAGTTAATTGCATGCTTATAGTAACGGGTTGTTTCTATTGCATGTATCTTGTTGAATCCTTGGTTGAATGCTATTGCTTTGTTGAGTCTTGAAGGTTTTCGGATATGATTTAGTAATAAGTACTATTAGGGCTGGTAGAACTAATAGTTACATATGATCGGGATAAGAACAACTAAAGGAAAGATAAGAACTTGAGATTGATAGAATTCAGTGATCAACCATATCTCTTGTTGTGTGGATCTTTGTCAAGTGTGACGCTTTTCCCAATCATATTCACAACCTTTGCCTGCGAATCTGTTTACTTGTCTACTTGTTATTTGGTTACGAAAATCATACAAACCCCTCCTAGTTCCTAGTTGGTGACTTGCAATTACTTGAATTGATAATCTGATTCTCTGTGGGATTCGACCCTTATCGCATTCTTGTCCAAATCCGAGCCATACATGCCGAACGTGTCGCGAGGTAGTCCAGCCGTGTTTAGGGGGTACCAGGAAAAGTTATAGAGCCACTAAGAGCGATCAGACCCACCGAGCTGAAGAGTTACATAGTTGAGTACGACACATGTACTTGGATTTAAGATTGCAAGAACTTGCACTCCATTACCCTCGAGATGATGGGCCCTCCTGCGATACATGGGTTTGAGTGCAGCGTAGATTACATGGCATGGTACGAGCCTCTCACACACATGTATGTCTCGCCCCCTCCCAATGCTACCGTCGAGCCCACATATCATGACCGAAGGGATGCACATTCTCAGGGTGATAATATGTCTTTCACACTTATGTCTCAAATATCAAATGAAATTCATAGCTATATATATATTATTTCATATATGTGTAAAGCATTGGACGGGTCGTGGAGTTGCTCTCCCCATTTGCAAACGCAGATACATGCCCTGCTGATATTCGTGAGGCCATCAAGAGATCTTTACGTGAGCTAAGAGGCGATATACCCCCATCAACTTTTGAGGCCGGTTCTGGCAGTTGTCATGTTCTAGATGATGATTCTGATGATGATTAGTGTGTGTGTGGTAGTTTGTTTGACACACTCTTTGTGGGATGTTTCAGTTTGTTTAGACCTTTATCGAACCTTTTTGTCTATGTATGTTCGATTAATCATTTTGGATGATTAGTAGTATGATCAAATTAGACAAAAGATTTAACATAAATGATCCATAAATCCGCTATGCAAGCAGCCAAAAGTACAAAAGTCTTATCAAGCGGGAAAGTACAAAATATCCTGACACAAAAACAAAATAATCAAAACTAGTCATCTGACACATTCTGAATTGACTTGCGACCACGTTTGACTTTGGGATCATTCTTGTACTCGTGGAAACGCAGAAGAAACTGATTGATCAAAGGAGACACATAGTCGTGATGGTATCTCTGCCACAAGCTATATAGTTCTGGTAATAGTGAATTCTCATACATGGACACCTACAATATGAAAAGCATGTACTTGTATTTAAAAAAATATTTACTTCAAAGTTGTAAGAAGGTTAGTAATATACCGAAATGTAATGAGCCTCCACTTTCGACAAACAGATGCAGATCGGTTGAATCGTCGTGACGTTGGACCGATCCATCAGAACATTTAGAGGCAGAAAAGTCTGGTTTGAGCCACCCAACACGACAAAGGCACAAGTGAATGTAGTAGCAACCAGGAAGCCCATGTCTGGAACTCCAAGCCAAGTATCTTTTGGGGCAAAACCCAACCCAAATGATCAAGGGCCTATCGCAAGGAAGCTAAGTTATAATGACATAAAGCTTTTTCAAACATATCCAGCTTATCAATCATGCTCTATCTGACGTATGGCCATTTCTCTTACCCAAGCCCTAGAGATTCTGCAATTGCTCTGTATCCACAATTTCCATCCGGTAGAATAGAATGGTAACTGGTCAGGTGTATGCACATACACATCAGAAAGATATCAAACCATGGGAACCCGAAAATAGGCACTGGAGACACTTGTACCGTGTGAGCTTTAACCTGAGACACTAGAGGAGTGGGAGCTCTAACCTGAGACACTGGAGGCGTGAGAGCTCTAACTTGAGACACTGGAGGCGTGGGAGGTCTAATCTGAGATGGTGTACTCGGGGAATCTGGGTGCTTTAGGGGCCTACCTCGTTGCTTCTTTGGAGGTGTTTGGTTCAACTCTTGCTCAGTGAGCTCCCATGAAGAAGGAAGTCTTTTGTTTATAGATCCCTTTGGTCGTCCCTTAGTCTTCATAACTGTCGGTTCTTGCAGACTAGTCCTCTCTGGATGAGCTAACTCTAAAACCACATTGGCACATTTAATTTGTTCATCAGCTGACAAATTGGGGAAGTCATTACTATAGAAATCATCCATCAGTGATCTGGCAACTTTGCGGTTCCACCCTTCATCTTCTTCATTTTGCACGACTTCCAAGTCCAACTATCTCCAAAAGCTATGCACGGCCTTAAGTGGGATAGGTATTTGATGCTCCACCCATCGTGCAATCTTATGGACACACGACAACCCATCTCTCACAGACATACGACATCTGCAAGTGGGGTCAAAAAATGGATCTTCCTCACGTTTGTATTCATTATCAGGCGCTTTATGGCTTCGTCAGAGACCTTGTACTTCAACTGCTTGAAAACATCTGCTACTGTCACCATACACATCGTCTTTTGGCGACTGATGTTGAAGGTTGCCTTGATCTCATTTACTTAGATGCGCATCAAGGAATCATACTGGCCTAATACAGTGTCTAACCTACCATGTGGTCATGTGGAGTAGTCAAGAAGTTTTTCAAAAATGAGTATTCTCCTTCAACCCTACAGTTGAAATAACAGAAGTGACATATAATCATATTCAATCCGTGTATAGGCTTAATAATAATGCATTGAATATGTTATATTGCACAAACTTGTTTGTCGTGGTAGTTCCTAATGTCAAAACCGTATTCGTCCAAGCCAACACAATTCTTTCCCTATACGGTTCAAGCCACTGGTTTGGGATACACTGAAGCATGCTTTTCCTGGTGCTCCATTCAACCTTAATCTTGCGCAGACTTCGCTCGTAAGCCTCTATAGTTTTTTCCTTAAACAACTCCATGTAAGCATTTGCAAACCTTGTTGTAGTGTCAGCATGCTTGATGATTTTCTTAGCTTTGGCCTCGATGTTCTTGTATACATGACGCCTACATAGAATGTACTTTGCCTTTGGGAACATTTCATCCACCGCATTCATCAAGGCAAGCTCTTGATCTGTCACTATGCATGTAGGTGTTTTATGCACAAGCCCACAAAGTTTGGCAAGCTGCTTTATATGCCACAAGTAATTTTTTTCCCTCTCATGTTCCAAAAATGCCCCCGCTACGTTGTAATTCTTCCATGTAGAAGTGAATCCTACAATTTCTAGGAAATGCATCATATATCTGTACACAAATTAACATGTTATTGTATAATAAAATAACATATTAATAACTAGATAATAAAGAGATGTGCGCTATGGTTACCTGTTTGTACTGTAGGTGGAGTCCAACAATAATACATATGGAAATGCCTTGAGGAGTGATATGGAGTCCGGGCTGGCAAAAAAAAACGTCGGTGATCTTATTGGTTTTAGGGTATGCCCTATGCTCCATATAGTAGTTGTAATCATTACATTTGAGGAAGAATTGTTGGACAACTATTCTTCCTTCCATCCCAGCCCTTCGTACCTTGTACCGCTCATTGTACACTTGCTTCTTTCTAGTGCAGTTTCCTGAGAACTCGTTCAGTGCAGTTACAATCTGGGTTGGCTTACAATGTGTCTTCATCATCGACTGTACCAATCTCTTCTACTCATCTGTGAGCCTGCCAACTAATGCATGCCTATATAAACTAGACCCAATCTCATGGTTGTGAGTTCCATGTACAATATTGATCTTCCATAAGCCTGTAGGATGTTCACGACACATCAATTTGAAGGGACACCCACATTTCTTTGTCTTTGTGTTTTTTCTGGACTCTGTTTTCTCCTCCTTTAGATGGGGTGTACATTCCTTCTCTTTCACACGACCACATAGTCTTCCCAAGATGATGATCATCTGATTTTCTATCTCAGCTAATCTTCATGCACATGTTATTTTGAAACCCAGCCTCTTTAACCCACTTAATTGCCTCATCCCTGGTGCAGAACACAGTATCTGTGTTAAACAACTCAGAATAATCAGCTGAAACTTGGTTTACATCCTCTAAGGGCACCCCAAACTGTGGATGTGTGTGCAATGGTAAGAACCCAAACTGCAGTTGAGTAAGTAGTGTCTTTACTCGTAGACAACCATTACGAATCTGTGATGTCGGTACATTCGGAAGTGAGGATACAAATCCATCGTCAAGTGTAAAAGTCAGAATTGATTCCGAGGATACAAATCCATTGCCAAATCCATCATCAAGTGTAAAATTCGGAAGTGTTCTGATGGTACAAATCCATCGCCAAGCGTGTACGAAGAAGACGTCTCATTTTGTGATGTTGATGCAACCCGTCATTAAGGCTTAGGTCGTTAAGACTAATATAAAGTTCATTATTATCCTATTCAAGCAAAAAAACATAGCGAGTTACAGTTGAACAAAAGAAAGTTTATGTAAAGTAGATTCGTTCGTGAAGGATGAAGCTATTCCCGCCGTGAAGAAAGGGAACACTTCGTCCTTCACGGATGAAGCAGTTCCACCAGTCACGGAGGGAGCCTTTCCATCCGTCACGGAGGGAGATGTTCTATCCGTGACAGACGGAACAACTTCGTCCTTCACAAACAAAGCTTATTCTTTTACACGTTTTTTCCCTACAATTTCTACTCAATGTTTTTCTACGGGACGATTGTTTTTTTTGCAAGTTACAAACACTAAAAGATTAACTATAACTACACTAAAACACAAATTTATGACTAGAACAACATCAAAAAACAATCTATTTGCAACAATTATCTTTAATCTAGTTAAAATTTAACCTTTTAACAAGTAATAATCAAAATTTTCATGATTTGAAGTAAAAAATTAATGACTAGAACAACACATCTCAAATTTGAAGTAAAAACAAAAGAAACTTACCTCATTGTGATTAAACATGAATGAATCATTCCCTCCACTCATGGTGACATAGAAATCATCATGATTTGCCATAACATAAGATATTGCTTTAGTTTGAGGGTGAAAGAATTTTTGTTTGAAGGTGGAAAAATGTTTTGTTGAAAGAGTGTCGTAATATATGAAGGGAGTAATTTAATTCTATTAGGTGGGGACAAGTAGCACTTATTGCGACAGTTGAGTTTTGTGTTTCATTTGGGAATTGACCACAGACCAACTGCTTTCCTCCGTGAATTGACTCACGGAGGGAAGCAGTTCGTCCGTGATCAATTCACGGAGGAAAACAGTTCGTCAATGATCAATTCACAGACGTAGAGTGAGCGCTATAAAAAAAGATTTTTTCTAGTGTGTGTCCATGGGCACACTATAAGAACTTTTTTTTAGCAATAAAACTCCATTTTTAGCAATAATTTTATTTAGTCATTAATTTAACTTTATTTGCTAAGGATTTATACATTCTCTTTTAGGGAATATTTTAAAGATAATTTCATATTTTAATTTATTAGCATATGTTCATGGATACACTAGAAAAACCGATAAAAAAAATATAGATGAACTTTAAATAACCATGTATTTTTTTTATCCCATTCTACCCTTGAACCTTTTCTTCTAATTCCCATCCATGTCGTTTAAAAGCCCTCCACAAGTACTTTGAACACCCATTAGTACTCGTCTCAGGCCGCCAGTCTGCGAGGCACTGGATAGGGAGAACACAAATTCATTCATCCATCCATCCATCCATCCATCCATCATCATCTTCCTCCTCCTCCCAAAACCCTAATTTCGCAGCCATGGATCCCTCCCCACCCAATCGGGTCCAGCAAGCTCAGCTAGCTGCTATCATCGGCCCCGACGCAGCCCCTTTCGAAACCCTAATCTCCCATCTCATGTCCTCCTCCAACGACCTCCGATCCCAGGCCGAGTTACTCTTCAACCTCTGCAAGCAGACCGATCCCGACTCCCTCTCTCTCAAGCTCGCTCACCTCCTCCAGCTCTCTCCCCACCACGAGGCCCGCGCCATGTCCGCCATCCTCCTCCGCAAGCTGCTCACTCGCGACGACTCCTACGTCTGGCCTCGTCTCTCTCCCGCTTCCCAGTCTTCCCTCAAATCCGTCCTTCTCGCCTCTGTTCAGCGCGAGGAGGTCAAGTCCATCGCTAAGAAGCTCTGCGACACCGTCTCCGAGCTTGCTTCTGGCATTCTTCCCGACAACGGCTGGCCTGAGCTGCTTCCTTTTATGTTTCAATGTGTTTCCTCCGATTCCCCCAAACTGCAGGAATCCGCCTTCCTTATATTCTCACACTTGTCTCAGTATATTGGAGAAATCCTAGTCCCGTTCATCAAGGAGCTTCACGGCGTCTTTCTCAATTGCCTCACCAATTCCTCCAATCCGGATGTTCGAATTGCGGCCTTGAGCGCCGTCACCAATTTCATTCAGTGCCTTCCTACCTCGGCTGACAGGGACAGGTTTCAGGACCTCTTGCCCTCCATGATGAAGACTTTGACTGAGGCCTTGAACTCTAGCCAAGAGGCAACGGCCCAAGAAGCGCTTGAGCTCTTGATTGAATTGGCCGGTGCCGAGCCCAGGTTCTTAAGAAGGCAGCTTGTCGACGTGGTGGGAGCCATGCTTCAGATTGCTGAGGCCGAATCTCTAGAGGAAGGAACCAGGCACTTGGCCATCGAATTCGTTATCACCCTTGCTGAGGCCAGGGAGAGAGCCCCTGGAATGATGAGAAAGCTGCCACAGTTCATAAGCAGGTTGTTTGGGGTTTTGATGAAGATGTTGCTGGACATAGAGGATGATCCTGCGTGGCATACAGCTGACACCGAGGATGAGGATGCGGGGGAGACCAGCAATTACGGTGTTGCTCAGGAGTGTCTTGATAGGATCTCCATTGCGCTAGGTGGAAACACGATCGTCCCTGTTGCATCAGAGTTGTTGCCTGCCTATTTGGCTGCTCCTGAGTGGCAAAAGCACCACGCTGCATTAATTGCCCTCGCCCAGATTGCTGAAGGCTGCTCCAAGGTAATCCCAAATTTCTTAAGGCTGGCTGTATGAGTATGGTTGGAATGAGTAGATCATGATTATTCAATTTCACTATTGGGTGTTCACGGTATTCATTCTCAAACAATTTCTTTTGAGAAACCAGTGTGTTTTTTAATCTTTGCGACTTAAACATAGACTATGCTTACCTTTGCTTTGGTGTCAATTTTGGTCCTGTGGTCTGACTATACATATTGTGCAGGTAATGATAAAAAATTTAGAGCAAGTAGTAAATATGGTACTGAATTCTTTCCAAGATCCCCACCCACGAGTGAGATGGGCAGCTATAAATGCAATTGGGCAGCTATCTACGGATTTGGGCCCAGATTTGCAAGTTCAATATCATCAGCGAGTGTTACCAGCTCTTGCAGGAGCTATGGATGATTTCCAGAACCCAAGAGTGCAGGTTAGTTGATTGTGATATTTTTGTACTATTTTTGTGGCATATCCTTGGATACATACAAACAATAATAATTTGAATTGCTGAATTTCGAATATACCTGCTGGTTGTTGGCTTTTTACAAGCTTATACTAGATTTTCTGCAAAAATTCCATTTAATTGATTGTGTTTCACACTTATACAATGAGTGTTTAGAAGTAATGAACTGCAAGAGTTGGGTAGTGAGTGCTCTATCTATCATGTACCTTTAATCTTACTTTTTTTTTCTTCTTTTCTTGTGTTTCCCTTAAACTTGTTAAACAGTTTCCCCACAGAGGGGAATAAGCATTTGATCTTTCTGTAGTGTGCATGATTTTAAATTTACTCTTGTTCTTTTACTTCTGAACATTACTTTTCTGCTTTTACTTTCAAGGATTGTGATTTTGAGAAAGCTAGGACTGCAATGTTCAAAATTTGGATATATGCAGGCACATGCTGCTTCTGCTGTCCTCAATTTCAGCGAGAACTGTACTCCGGAAATCTTAACACCATACATGGATGGTACTGTTAGCAAGTTGCTTGTTCTTCTGCAGGTAAATTTATGAATAATTATTCTGAAAATGGGAGTCAATTTGTAAGGCTTCTTTTTCTCCTTTATGTTGGTACTTCGTAATGAAAATACTTGTTACTTACTAATATTGGACATCTTATGCAGAATGGAAAGCAAATGGTACAAGAAGGAGCACTGACTGCATTGGCTTCAGTTGCTGACTCATCTCAAGTATGTTTCCTTCAAAGTTGTGTTAGACCTAATGTTTTGTTTTGATTATATTTGTCTGATGCTCTTTGATTTTTTTTGGTCTAAAACTCTGATGCTCTTTAAATAACAGGAGCATTTCCAGAAGTATTATGACGCTGTCATGCCTTACTTGAAGACTCTTTTGATTAATGCAACTGACAAGTCTAACCGTATGTTGCGTGCAAAAGCAATGGAATGCATTAGTTTAGTTGGAATGGCTGTGGGCAAGGAGAAGTTCCGGGATGATGCTAAGCAGGTTGGTTATAATTGCTTATATGTGCTAAAGTCTACCTTTTTTCTTCCTCAAGTTTGATGTTGCTTGTTGTGCATTTTGTTTGTGAAGAACTTTCAAACAATACCATCATTTGTTTGTTGTATTTGGTATCGTTCATGCAGTTCTGTTTAATTTTGAGAATTTCAGTTATTTTGAGCCTGTTCTGTGATAATTCTGTTAATCTATTTCTTGTACACATATTATGTAAATTGCTTTGATAGTGATTCATGATAGTTGTATTAATACTAATTTAAAAGTTCATTTACATAATTTACATGCAAGGTTATGGAAGTGCTCATGTCATTGCAAGGGTCTCATTTGGAAGCTGATGATCCAACTACCAGTTACATGCTGCAGGCATGTTTTCCCTTTATTCTAAGATGTCACTAAAATTTTGCTGTTCTTTCGAGACTGCTTTGGGTTAATTTTGAATTTCTATCAGGCATGGGCCAGGCTTTGCAAGTGCCTGGGACAGGATTTTCTACCTTACTTGAGTGTTGTCATGCCGCCCCTACTCCTGTCAGCTCAATTAAAACCTGACGTAACCATCACATCTGCGGATTCAGATGATGAGATTGATGAGTCTGATGATGACAGGTCAGTCTTTTAGGTTCATTGTAATCTAATTTTTGTTGTGTTTCTGTAAATAGTCTACTTTGCATGTTAAGGCTTCCGTCTATGCTTGTGTTTGTATCCTTGTGCGGTAGAAAGGTCCATTTAAAATTGTTTCTACTACATGTTTAAGTTTGATTGTTTGTTTGATGATGAGTGCTGTTATATTTGCAGTATGGAGACTATCACACTTGGGGATAAGAGGATTGGAATTAAGACTAGTGTCCTGGAGGAAAAAGCTACTGCCTGTAACATGTTATGTTGTTATGCTGATGAACTGAAGGAAGGATTCTTCCCCTGGATTGATCAGGTTTGTTGGACACAGTAGGGAAACATAAATCTCCAGACCTTTAACCAAGTAATCAGCTTCATTGTTATCCGTCCAGGTTGCTCCAACACTGGTACCACTTCTGAAGTTTTATTTTCATGAAGAAGTTCGGAAAGCTGCTGTCTCTGGTATGATATTGATTATGTTTATCCATTTGTACACTCTTCTTACTATGTTATTCTTATATTCAAACTACAATTTTCATGCCAAACACGTTTTTTCTATTGGCAGCTATGCCGGAACTGTTACGTTCAGCAAAATTAGCCGTAGAGAAAGGGCTTGCTCAAGGTCGTAATGAATCATATGTCAAGCAGTTGTCTGATTATATTGTGCCAGCTCTGGTGGAAGCCTTACATAAGGTTATTATCTGTTTGGTATTGTTGCTTTTTCTACGAACATGGTGTTTAATTACCTGGATATGTGACATCATAAATCTTTGATTGACGTGCAGGAACCTGACTTAGAAATATCCACTAATATGCTGGATGCACTAAATGAATGCATACAGGTTGGTTATTTTATATTATTATTTATGGCTTATTGACTCCTTACTCTGTTTAGAAGTACCTATTTAATGATGGTGAAGACGGTTAGTTAATCACCTTATTTGCTGTCAGGTTTCTGGACCAATTCTAGATGAAAGCCAGGTGAAGTCCATTGTTGATGAAATTAAGCAGGTGCTTACTGCTAGTGCTAGTAGAAAAAGTGAAAGGGAAGAAAGGGTGAAGGCAGAGGACTTCGATGCTGAAGAAGGAGAGTTGCTCAAAGAGGAGAATGAGCAGGAGGAAGAAATTTTTGACCAAGTTAGCATTCCGCACTCTGTTGATCATATTTCTAATTGCTCATTTTGAGTTCCTGTTCCAAATCTCCCATTCTGTATTTGGTTTTAGGTGGGAGAAATACTTGGCACGTTGGTCAAAACATTTAAGTCCTCGTTCTTGCCATTGTTTGATGAGTTGACTTCTTACTTAACACCTATGTGGGTAAGTTGTGACATGTTATAATTTATACTTGTAAAGAGTGATTTCAACTCAGTTCATGTCTATCTGATTTGATTAACTTGCTAGTTCTCACCTTTTGTATGGAGCTTTAAAGTTTGACCAAGCTGCAATTTTTGATTCATTGTTATTGTGGTAAACAACTTCTCATCCATCCGTGGGCACAGGGGAAAGATAAAACATTTGAAGAGCGACGGATTGCTATTTGTATATTTGATGATGTTGCAGAGCAGTGTCATGAAGCTGCACTCAAGTAAGCAAAACCACTAATTTGAATGTGGCGGTAACCCACATTCTTCAATATCTGAAGTCTTTCTATTTTCCGGCTCTGTAACAGGTACTATAATACTTATCTTCCTCTCTTGTTGGAAGCTTGCAATGATGAGTACCCAGATGTTAGACAGGTTTGTGCCACATACTGGCTCTCTTGAAGTGATGTTCTTTCTTGTGTTCTGCTTGTCTGAAAGTTGCTTTTCTTGTTCAGTCTGCAGTATATGGCCTAGGTGTTTGTGCTGAATTTGGTGGTCCTGTGTTTAAACCTTTAGTAGGCGGTAATGATTTATTTGTTGGACCAATGTTTGTTTATTTTTTTTATTACAGCACAGTCATTCATAAATAACATTATTTGATGTTCATGTACAGAGGCTCTTTCAAGACTTAATGTTCTCATTCAACACCCTAATGCTCAACAGTCTGAAAATGTGATGGCTTATGATAATGCTGTATCTGCTCTAGGAAAAATATGCCAATTTCATAGGGACAGTATTGACGCAACTCAGGTTTGCTTCTTTGTTTCCCCCAATTATTGTTTTCTTCTTTTGCTGAAATATTCAAATATGTTGTCTCTTTATCAGCGAATAGTTAGAGAATAGTAAAGCAAAGAGCTGAAAGGGAAAAGAAATAATGATTTCATCATGTTGGAACTTGATAGAAGCCATTCTCTCCCTATTTTGATATTTAGGCATAGTTTTGTTGTCAATAGCTAGAGTAGGTACTTTTTACCAATGTTCATGATAGCTTGTTATTGTGTGTTTTGTCAATCACTCAACCTATTACCCTAAAATTCCATGAGAATCAGATAAAACATGTGAATGCATATATTCATGCACTTTTTTTAATATCCTTCGTTTTTTTATCTTTATATTTTGTGAATGCATGCTACCTCTGAATAGAACAAGCGGGGATGCATGTTACCAGTTTCTAATATCATTTGTTCTGTAATTTTTTAGGTTATACCCGCATGGTTAAGCTGCTTGCCCATTAAAGGTGATCTGATAGAGGCCAAAGTTGTCCATGACCAGCTTTGTTCTATGGTTGAAAGGTAAGAATTTGCTAAGATTGCTACTTCATGTCCATTTTCTTGCCTTCCTCTTATTGACAGTTAAAGACCAATGGTTAAGAAGCTATTTAATTTTTCCTTTCCCTTTTGTCATGTATATTGGTAGCTAAGAATGCCATTGTAAATGCATTTAAATCCTTCAAATCTTTCAACTGCAGGTCGGATGGAGAATTGTTGGGTCCCAACAATCAGTATCTTTCCAAAATTGTTTGTGTTTTTGCAGAGGTTAGTCTTTCCTTATCATCCAGATGCAGTGGTGTCACTTGTGTGTGCTCTGAGAATTTCATCTTTGAGTCTGTTTAACGATCTGTATGAGTGTGATAGAGCAGAAATCGGAATTCACTCAATGACACAGCAAACAGAAATTCACACACAAAACCAACACAAATGTAGCCAAGATAATACTATAAAGCTGAAGAAACAACTGGATAAATCTCAAGAGGAGAATAAGTGAATAACTCTCCTAATGAGCCTAATCTCAAAGGGAGGAACACTCTCCCAAAGAGCCCAAGGCCCAAAAACACTCTAATTCTCTGGATAATCTCCAACGTAGGGCTATTCCCCTTTTTATACTAACTCCCCTCCTTATGTCACCTCCAAGTCACATTAACAAATCCCATCTCACAGCCTAACCATTTGTCATTCCAGCAAATGGCCCTCTTCTAGAATAAACTGGCTAAATTCACTTATATAATTTCTAACTATTTTGTATCCTAACAGAGTGATGGTTACAGGTTTGACTATTGGAGGCCTTGTGTGTATGGATGACTAAATCTCCAAGCACTTAAAAATAGAACTGAGCTCGACCTTGTGAGATTTTATTGATTGAGAGAGAATAAAATATATGATAGATTGTTGCTAAGTGTATGAGTGATGGTTACAGGTTTTGTGTGCTGGAAAGGATTTAGCGACAGAGCAAACTGCAAGTAGAATGATAAACCTTTTGAGGCAGCTGCAGCAGACACTGCCACCGGCTACCTTGGCTTCTACTTGGTCGTCTTTACAACCACAGCAGCAGCTTGCTTTGCAGTCCATTCTTTCTTTATAGGTTGGTGATGATTTCGCTCCTTCATGGTCATTAATTCTGCTCAATCGAGTCAATGTGTGCTATCATATGGAATGAATCATCTATTCTTTTTTTTTTGACACAAAAGGTTAAATTATTACCCTTCATTTTTCCTGCATTTGTTGCATCAACCATCTTCTGTCATCCGGTGGTTGTGAGTGATTTTGTCCGGTCCAAAGCCGAGTCTTGTAGAATATGTATACAAAAAAAAAAAAAAGGGGGGCGGGGAGGTGGAATTGCTGAGCTGGGAAGAATTTCGTAAAATTCTTGTAAGCTTCAAAGTTTTGGGTCGGTTGATGGATATTGTCCGAGGATTGTCAAGGAGATGATTCCTCGTCGCAGTTTTGGTCTTTAAATCGTTTGTATGTCACAACTTCGATACCTTTAATGCAGTCAGTCTGTTTTTCCTGTTAATAAACGTAATTATGTCACACCATGAGCATGTTTTATACCTGTAATATCATTGTATGAAAGATTTCTCATTAAAGTCTGGAAATGGAAAAATGTAACCGAACATCTTTTTTGAGTTTGCGTGCAATCAAATTCGAACTTTTTTTAAATACTTTTTTTGCTTAGTAATTCTGAGGTATCGTTTAATACGTGTGATATTCCAATCTTTGGTATATTTCGTGAGGTAATCTCGAGGTTTTTTTTTCTTCCGTTAGATACCCAAATGTCAAATTACTAACAGTTTTCGTTAGTTTAATTAAAAAAAGCCAAAAAATGAAAATAATCCAAATGTATTTCTCTGTATTCAACTTCGGAACACATTTCCACTTCATCCTTTCCGATCTATTCCTGGGCGCTGGGCGGCGAGCGGATGCAAAGAGGCTGTGAGCGGGCAATGTCTAAAATCCCCATTTGATATGAATAGGCCCTGTTCGTTGCTTAACATATTATAATTTCACTTCACACATACAAACAAAAAACCTTCATTTGATATGGTTTATCAGTCCACCAATGAGCCTGTACGTAAATTCGCTTAACATATTATAATTTCATTTCACTTTCTTGGCCAATGTCTAAAATCTCCAAAATCCCCCAAATTCATAAAAAAACCCTTAATTTGTAAATCCTGCTAGGGGTGTTCATCGGGTTCGGTTTTTGTTTTTTTGGACCGAACCCGAACTGATTATATTCGGTTTGGTTTTCGGTTCTTATAAAAATAATATTCGGTTTTTGGTTCGGGTTCGTTTCGGTCAAAATCGATTATTTGTAAAAATAATTAAAAAAAACATAGATTTATAGATAAATTAGTCCAATCTTATTCGGTCCGGTCCAAGTTCGGTCCATGTTCGGTCCTAGTTCGGTCCAAGTTCAGTTCGGTCTAATTCGGTTTTGTGCACTAAAACCTACTTTAATAACCTAAAATTAACATAATTTCAAAATATTCGGTTATTTCGGGCCAAAACCGAACTGAGTATGTTCGGTTCGGTTTTCGGTCCACAAAATTCCGAAATTCGGTTTCGGTTCGGTTTTGGCCCGATGAACATCCCTAAATCCCGCCACTCGCTCGCAGCCTTTTGCCTCCACTCTCCGCCTCAAGCTGCCCAACGCCCAGGAATAGATCGGAGGGGATGAAGTGGAATAGAGGAGGATAAGGAAGAAATGCGTTCTGAAGTTTAATACAAAGAAAGACATTTGGGTTATTTTCATTTTTTTTTTGGTTTTTTTAATTAAATTAACGGAATCTGTTAGTAATTTGACGTTTGCGTATTTGGCGAAAAAACCCCTCAGGGTTACGTCCAAAATATACCAAAGTTTGGAGTACCGCACGATTTAGCGATACATCAGGGTTAGCAGGCGAAAAATAGTATTTTTTTGTCTAGCTACCCGATATATGAACCCATCCTTCATTTTGTTTTGGTTAGGAAAGAGGGTTGTAGCCCTTGCAATTATTTAATTTAATTAAGCAATAACCTTTGCGATTAATTAAGCAATAACATAGTCAGCCTCATAGGAGGCAACATGAGAAATGAAACTAGAGATGCAAGGAGGAATAACAATAAACTCAATCAACGAGGAAAAGGCTCCTAGAGCATAATTTGTCAACACATCAGCAACCCGATTAGCATTGCGACGGATATGAGAAATCCGAACTTGGCCTCCCAGTCCTTGCATCAGAGAGTGGCATTGCTAATTAAGTAAAAATCGGGGTGAGTCAAGCCTGGGATGAATCCGACTCGGTTATCAATGGTGAATACGCTTTGTTGTAGCAAGGTCATTAAAAACCCGATCCGGATCTACGATTCTGATCCTATGATCCAGGAAATACAAAATGATGATCGACTCCGGTTGTGATCTTATTAGAAGTAGGATCTTAATTGACAACATAAAATGGGTAGAATCTTGTGTACGATTTCGATCCTACATACGATTATAACGATTCTACAAGCGATTCTTCACAAATGACTATTATATTAAACTATTCTAGTATGAAATTGATATAAGCTATACACACTTAAAAATGACACTATATATTCTATCACATATTAATACGATCAAGATTTATATGTGAAAATAGTTAATTATTATTCTAATTAATCTCGATAACATTACTACGTATCCAATATCAGATATTTATAATGTTTTTCGGCTTAATATATATAATCATATAAACATATTACTCCCTCCGTCCCTTTATTATCTTCCCATTTGAAGTTTGGCACATGTTTTAATGAAAATTCTACAAGGCAATAATGTGCACAAGAGTTGCAGAGAATAGAAGGTTCAAAATTCCAGAATCCAAGGGGTTTACTTCTCAACTAATAGAATTACAAGGATTTAACATAACAACCAATAGAATTACACCATTTAAGGCACACGAATTATGCCCTTAATACAAGCAGTTGTTCAGTTACATTTAAATGTTGTTCAATAACAGAGATTACAATTGCTTCACAATTTGCATTCAAAGCTCTGCAATCACAAAATACCCAAAAAACAGAAACCAAAAAAAACAAAAGGAATAAGGATTAACTGAGCATCACTGCCTGCGTGTTGATGGCTTCAGCCTGAGACTTGAATGAATCTCCATTTCTAATTGATGAAACTGAGAATGAAGAAGGCATGGAAGAAACATAGATCTTTCTTGATCTCAATCAGCCAACTGGGGACATGGAACCACAAGATGAACAAGACAATCAGCATCCAAGAATCAGAATAGAGGTGCCTTTTGATCTGAACCAGGAACCACAAGATGAACAATACAATCACTAACCAATCTCACAATCAACAAGTCATTCTCAGTCACCAAATCAAGAGGAAACAGAGGATGGGACACATGCTACAGGTCATCATCTCCACCAATCCACAGGCTCATCAGTGATAGAAGACTGCATATATTGATATGGCTTCTATAGAGAGCAACATGAGGTAAGCTTGAACATGGGTCAATACAAGCAGCTGCACAAGAATTTGGTTTATCAAGAAGATGTATAGGCAATCTATGGAACACAACAAAGAAGCAGAAAATTGCTGGACAGAGATACAATGTCACCACAAAATTTGATAATGCTGGTAGAAAAAGAGTACAAGTGCCAACAAAAGCTATCACATCTTTGCAAATGGGGGACATATCATGCATCAGGGATCTAGCTACCAAACTCAGCCTTTCAAAGAGCACAGTTCATAGGTGTGATACCCCGTAATTTTGTAAGGTTATTTTGGGAATTTTGAGAATTTTCCCGAGTACCCGTTTTGTACGTAGGATTTAATTCAGATAGGTTGAGACATTCTGTAATGTGCTCTATCTCTGTAATATTTTTCTCAGTGAAATGAGATACAGACGACGTACTTTGGATTTTAATACTCTTTCGTGTACGATTATTTTTATCCCGGTTTAAGTTGTCATCGTCCAAAAGCTGAGAGGGGAAAAGCCACGGTGGCGGCGCCCGCCGCATTTATTACGGCGCCCGCCGCGAAGGGCTCGAGGCTATAGTGCCCTCGTCTTCTAGCTGGGCGCGACGACCAGAAAACGGCGCCCGCCGCGCTTTTGCGGCGCCCGCCGTAAATGCCCGCCGTAGTGCAATTTGTGAAGCGGCGACCAAGGGAATTACGGCGCCCGCCGTTTCCTAGCGGGGGCGTAGCCCTGTGGTCGCCGGAGACGTCTGACAAGGCGCCGATTTAGCCTCGCCACGTCTCGCTTAGACCATCGCGGTGTCCACATGATCTGTGGCTATAAAAGGAAGAGGATTGGGGTCAGATTCATGCACAAATCAAGCTGAAATCCTCAAATCTTCCTCTCGCCGGAGTTTGTGCCCCTCGTCGGATTTCTGGAGCGATCGCCGGTGGCCTTTGGTGTTGTTCCAGTAGCCCTTCGAGAAGCTTTTGGTTGCCTTTGGAGGTCAGAACCCAAAGCAAGTCGAAAGGAGGCCGAGTCGCTCGTGTTTTGGGTGAGTTTTCTCGCTGTTTCTGTCGTCGGAGTTCTTCACGGCGCCCGCCGTGATGAACTGCGGCGACCGCCGCTAGAGCCCAAAATGCCTCTTGGCTTTTGGCTTTGGTGATCGTCGTCGAGGCGTCGTTCCCTTTGGTTTCTTTCCTCTTTCCTTAGATTCGTACTAGTTTATCTCGAATCTAACTTAGGGTTTCCTTATGGGTCGATTCGAAGGAATCTGTGTGCCAGATCTGTTCCTGTGTCGAGCCCGGAATCCCGTCGTCGTTAGGCTTCGTTCAAACTCTGCGGATTAAGGCAAGTGGCGGTTCGCTCTTGCTCATCGTTCCATATTTACATTAATTATCAGTTGTTTATCTGAGTAATTAATTTGGTATGATTATTGTGTTCATCTGGAAACGGTTTTATTAACTGTTTTTAAAAACTAAAATATGATGTTATAATAGGTTGTATATTGTTAGAACAACGCTATTTTATCTGTAACTGGCCTTGAGGGCATTGATATGAGTTATTGTTGCGTTTGTAACTGTTTGGTTAGAACGAGTATTCGTAGGAACGCTACTGTGTATCTCAGTACGAGTGCTAGTCGTTTCTTGATAACCTGGTGGTTAGGATTTAGTTCCTACCATTCTTCTTTAGTGCCGTTGTAAGGATTTAGTTCCTGATTCCGCCTGAGGGATATAGTTCCCGCGGGATTTAGTTCTCGATTCGACTCTTGGGATTTAGTTCTCGAGTCAACTCTGCCTTAGGGATTTAGTTCCCGAGGGATGTTTAAAAGCTTATAATGTCATGTGGGTTTTTGAATTTAATAAGATAAAGTGCCCGAGTGCACATAATTAATATACCTTTGGCGAGTAGTGCATCTAAGTAAATAGTACAGCTAGGAAAGCTCGTCTCGACTTTTGATCAGAGTACGTTCTCTTTCCAATTTGGATTCGCCGTAAGCGATGAGGTTGGTCGTGAACCGAAACATCTAAGTCAGCTTTTAAATCACTGTTTGTCTGATTCTTTAAACGTTCCAGATTTGTCATATTTCCTTAAAGACTCAATCTCTTAGAGTCTCTTTTCGGGTCGATTTCTGTGAAGATTAAGTCTTCCAGAATCTTCTCTTGTGCATATCTCTTGTTGTTATTCCGTGAAAGTGTCGGGTTATGTATCGTTCCTTCGGTTATTATTCGAGGGACAATGATAGTAAACGGTTACGATCATTCGAACCACTCTGCTTTTTACCCTTGCATAATTTATTCAGTAGACTAACCAACCGTAATTGTTCTCTGCATGGTTGGCTGGTGTCATCCGTTCGATTCGGCACATCAGATAGAGCGAAGATGAGGAGACTAGATTGACTATGAAGACGACGGTTATTTTTTGATGTTTTTAATAATTTCTTTTAATCAGGTTGAGATCCTTGGGAGATGACCATTGTGGTCAAGATCCTTGTTTGTAATACATTTAAAAGACTTCCGCTGTAACTTATTTACTATGTTATTTGTTTATCAAGACTTCCGCTGTACTTTGTTTAAGACTTCCGCTGTAATTTACTTAAACTCTGTGTTTGTCCTATTCGGGATTGTGATGTAATTCCGGGACTCATGTTTTATATAAATAAGGTTATCATTTTGTATCATTGTATTTCATGATTTGTATTTAAACGGTAAAGCCTTGGATGATCTCGGTAAGGAACACTGAGGTCACTGGCAGTAATACCTTTCCAAATGGGTTAAGATTTGGGGGTGTTACAGTTGTGGTATCAGAGCTAAAGTTTTTAAAACGGGTTGGGTATTTGAAAACCATTTACTCGTTTTCAATTGAAAGGTATTTTCAAAAGGCTATGAGTTTAAAAATAAAAACGGTGTTTTCATTTTGAACTGTTCATAGTCTTGTCTTCTATATAGTCAGATATGGTAAGCTTGCTTCTATATCTAGAAAGACTAATTCCTTCCCCGTTGTCCCGTAAGATATGGGTGTATTCTGTTCTCTTCAGAGGAACCCGGGAGAAGCCAAGGTGGTTTCGCCATACCCAATAAGGCTTGAATTCCCAGTTCCCTCGTTTTGAGTTAAGGTTGTAGAACCTAGTAACTCGGTTTGAGTCCATCAATAGAAATTACCAAGTTGATCTATTCTAAGTTGATTTTATTACAATAAGTATAACAGAATGATACTAATGGGATAAAACCCTTGGAATTTGATCGGTAAACAGATGGTGAACACAAGGAGCGTTATCCGTGCTGGTGCTGGGCCGAGTAATGACCCCAGACCAAATGCGAGGAATGCTGCAGACCCAACAGGAGAGCATGAGTCTGTCTTCAACAATAATCCTAGAGGCAATGGTCAAGAGCAGACCAACGCTCCAATGGCATTTGATGCTGTAACATTAGAGGCAATACGGGGAATGGTCATGCAAGAAGTGACTGATATACTGCAACCGAGTATGCCGCAGGCACAAGGTGTGCAAATTCCCCCACCGGTTCCCAGATTTGAGGAGCCAGAAAACCGTATATTCCAGGAGAATATAGTCAGGACTCGAGACAACTATGGTCGTGCTCTGAAGACCATTAATTCCATGAGGCCTGACAGCTATAACGGGAAAGGGGAACCAGTCGGGGTGATCCATTGGTTCTCCCACATGGAGCGGTTGTTCCACAACATTGATTGTACTGAAGCTGAGAAAGTACATATAGCTTCTCTTCAGTTAAAGGCGGATGTTAGTGAGTGGTGGGAGAGTACCGGCTTAGCTGATAGCCCTGTTTTGAACTGGGAGATGTTCAAGACAAAGATGACAGGCCGTTTCTTCTCTCGTGCTATGAGGGAGGAGAAACACAAGGAGTTCCTATACCCTAAGACCGATGGATTGAAGGTGACTGAGCTGACAACCAAGTTCAATCATCTATTACAGTATGCTGGACCTGAGATATCCAGTGAGGCACAGAAAATCTGGTATTTCCATGAGTGGATGGGCCCAGATATTAAGCCACTGATGTTGCGTCACGGATGCTCGACTTTGGAGCAGTACGTGGATGCAGCCTACAAGTTAGAGGTGACTCTGGAAGAGTCGACCAAGAAGCGTGATAGCTAGAGGCAAAGGGAGAACCAGCCTAAGGCAAGTGGGTTTAAAAGTCCCACTCCACCATCTGATTTTGCCAAATATGGCCGAGCAAAAATGAATATGACTCAGGATGGGTCTACGCAACGTTCGGGTCAGGGCAATAGCCTGATCCAGTGCTACAACTGTGGTACCTACGGGCACAAAAGTAATGTGTGTCCGAAGGAGAAGAAAATGTGCTTTGCCTGTGGAAAGGAAGGACACTTGTAGTTATTTTGTCCGCAGAGGAGGCAGAAAGGAGCTGAGTCACATCAGGGATCTGTTAATCAGAACAACCAACCCAGGTTCAGTCCGGTGGAAGCCCCTAGTCCTTCAATGCAGACAACTGCGAGAAACAAAGGGAAAGCCCTAGTGGCTTCAGGAAGCCAAGGTCAACGCCTATACGTGATGCGTGAGGCGGATGGACCCGATGCTCCATTTGCTTAAAGTATTTTGTACTACTTCTGTTGGTATGTTGTGGATTTGGGTGTTACCCAGTCTTTTGTTTTGGATAAGTTATGTTAGTAAGTTTAAGTATGCAAAAAGGTTTATAAACCTTTGTTGTAAATATTCTTTCTAATATAAATGTTGGTTGAGAACCAATCGTCTGTCGAAATTTGCAATTAGTAAGAAATTCGAAGAGAATTCGATCTGGATAGCCATGGTTCCAGGCGATAATTTTCTCGGTATGAAGTGGCTAACGCGTCATGGGACGATAATCGATTTTAGTTCGAAGATTGTGACGGTGGCATCATGGAGCCAGTATATATTCAAATTTAAAGGTCTGAATGACGCTGTTAACGGCAGGTTTATCAAGGCAATAGCTGCGTTTAAGCTACTTCGATAAGGTTGTGTTGGGTACCTTTGCTACTTGGATCCGCCCATGAAAGATGAACCTTCAGTTCTTGATGATTTTGATACACTGAAGAATTTGGTACATAGATTAAGTTTATGTATTCTTGAGGAGTAAGGTAACCATGTTACTTGTATAAAAGGATTAAGACACAAGTGTTTGATTCGGTTGAGAATGAATCATTTAGCAATATGATACTTTGAGGTTATAGGAGTAAGCTCTCATGTGATTGATTTGAGGAGCATACGAATAAGTACTGTGTTTATTCTTGGAGAAAGTATAAAAATCTTAAAGAATTTAAGTTAGAATGGCATAAGGTCAGACTTACTTCCAAATAAAGGATGGAATTGTAAGAGGTACCTTTAAGGAAATTGATGATGTAATGTTTCAAGGTTACTAAGAGTTGATTTTTGGATGGTAAGGAATTACGATGTGAACTTTGGGAATATGTGTATAAGGAAATAGTGAGGGAGATGCGTATTCTCCTATTAAAGGTGCAAAAATGTCATTATGACAATTTTAAGGACCGTTAGTATTTAATGGTCAGAGCCTTGTGGATATAGTAAGAATGATTATATGGTAAAATTTATAGAGATAAAGTTACGGATGATACCAAGTGGACTTGAGGAAAAAGGTAACCCACGTTGGTTAAGATAAGCATATATCACGTTCGGGTGAGACAAAAGTATAATCCTATGGAATGGATTAGTGAATTATGTTGAGGTAATCAGACATAGATTGTAGTATTACTGATTGTGGGAACTCATGAGTAAAGACTGTGAGATAAAGTTATGGCATTCCGGGCCGGATATGATTAAGGTATCAAGTGAATCATTTATGTAAGGTCTGTATGACATGTGGAGGTACTAAGTGGTAGTACTGTTGATTTCTAAGTATATATTCAAGGACCGGATTGTCGAAAGGAGGTTAGTAGAAAGATGTTGTATTCTTCTATGTAAGATTATTAAGGTCTTTAGGAGTAATAAGGCATATCAGCGAAGATTCATTGGAGATTTTTGTAATAGATACTCTGGTTAAGGCAATGGTAATCTTGTGGATGATTACATCTATTCTAACGAAAGTAAGGATGGTAGACTATATGTTGTAAGCGGTTACAAAAGCGAATAGGAAGTTCGATGTTGGCAATATAAGTTATGAAGACCAGATTAGTTAAGGATACCGACCTAAGGAGGTTTGGGTATATACTTCGAGAGAAGTTAGAGACAAATGGTACCTATGAAGAGATGCATGTGCGCATTCTGGAGCGCCGTGAGAAGCAACTGCGCAACAAGGTCGTACCGTTGGTACGGATTCTGTGGTCCAAGTCCGGATCAGAAGAAGTTACTTGGGAAACGTGGGAAACCGAGTCAGATATGCTCAGGCGTTTTCCCGAGTTATTCTCGACCTAAGTTTCGGGGTCAAAACTTCTTTTAAGGGGGAGGTGATGTGATACCCCGTAATTTTATAAGGTTATTTTGGGAATTTTGAGAATTTTCCCGAGTACCCGTTTTGTACGTCGGATTTAATTCAGATAGGTTGAGACATTCTATAATGTGCTCTATCTCTGTAATATTTTTCTCAGTGAAATAAGATACAGACGACGTACTTTGGATTTTAATACTCGTTCGTGTACGATTATTTTTATCCCGGTTTAAGTTGTCATCGTCCAAAAGCTGAGAGGGGAAAAGCCACGGTGGCGGCGCCCGCTGCATTTATTACGGCGCCCGCCGCGAAGGGCTCGAGGCTATAGTGCCCTCGTCTTCTAGCTGGGCGCGACGACCAAAAAATGGCGCCCGCCGCGCTTTTGCGGCGCCCGCCGTAAATGCCCGCCGTAGTGCAATTTGTGAAGCGGCGACCAAGGGAATTACGGCGCCCGCCGTTTCCTAGCGGGGGCGTAGCCCTATGGTCGTCGGAGACGTCTGACAAGGCGCCGATTTAGCCTCGCCACGTCTCGCTTAGACCATCGCGGTGTCCACATGATCTGTGGCTATAAAAGGAAGAGGATTGGGGTCAGATTCATGCACAAATCAAGCTGAAATCCTCAAATCTTCCTCTCGTCGGAGTTTGTGCCCCTCGCCGGATTTCTGGAGCGATCGCCGGTGGCCTTTGGTGTTGTTCCAGTAGCCCTTCGAGAAGCTTTTAGTTGCCTTTGGAGGTCAAAACCCATAGCAAGTCGAAGGAGGCCGAGTCGCTCGTGTTTTGGGTGAGTTTTCTCGCCGTTTCTGTCGTCGGAGTTCTTCACGGCGCCCGCCGTGATGAACTGCGGCGACCGCCGCCAGAGCCCAGAATGCCTCTTTGGCTTTTGGCTTTCGTGGTCGTCGTCGAGGCGTCGTTCCCTTCGGTTTCTTTCCTCTTTCCTTAGATTCGTACTAGTTTATGTCGAATCTAACTTAGGGTTTCCTTATGAGTCGATTCGAAGGAATCTGTGTGCCAGATCTGTTCCTGTGTCGAGCCCGGAATCCCGTCGTCGTTAGGCTTCGTTCAAACTCTGCGGATTAAGGCAAGTGGCGGTTCTCTCTTGCTCATCGTTCCATATTTACATTAATTATCAGTTGTTTATCTGAGTAATTAATTTGATATGATTATTGTGTTCATCTGGAAACGGTTTTGTTAACTGTTTTGAAAAACTAAAATATGATGTTATAATAGGTTGTATATTATTAGAACAACGCTATTTTATCTGTAACTGGCCTTGAGGGCATTGATATGAGTTATTGATGCGTTTGTAACTGTTTGGTTAGAACGAGTATTCGTAGGAACGCTACTGTGTATCTCAGTACGAGTGCTAGTCGTTTCTTGATAACCTGGTGGTTAGGATTTAGTTCCTACCATTCTTCTTTAGTGCCGTTGTAAGGATTTAGTTCCTGATTCCGCCTGAGGGATATAGTTCCCACGGGATTTAGTTCTCGATTCGACTCTTGGGATTTAGTTCCCGAGTCAACTCTGCCTTAGGGATTTAGTTTCCGAGGGATGTTTAAAAGCTTATAATGTCATGTGGGTTTTTGAATTTAATAAGATAAAGTGCCTGAGTGCACATAATTAATATACCTTTGGCGAGTAGTGCAGCTAAGTAAATAGTGTAGCTAGGAAAGCTCGTCTCGACTTTTGATTAGAGTACGTTCTCTTTCCAATTTGGATTCGCCGTAAGCGATGAGGTTGGTCGTGAATCGAAACATCTAAGTCAGCTTTTAAATCACTGATTGTCTGATTCTTTAAACGTTCCAGATTTGTCATATTTCCTTAAAGACTCAATCTCTTGGAGTCTCTTTTCGGGTCGATTTCTGTGAAGATTAAGTCTTCCAGAATCTTCTCTTGTGCATACCTCTTGTTGTTATTCCGTGAAAGTGTCAGGTTATGTATCGTTCCTTCGGTTATTATTCGAGGGACAATGATAGTAAACGGTTACGATCATTCGAACCACTCTGCTTTTTACCCTTGCATAGTCTATTCAGTAGACTAACCAACCGCAATTGTTCTCTCCATGGTTGGCTGGTGTCATCCGTTTGATTCGGCACATCAGACAGAGTGAAGATGAGGAGACTAGATTGACTATGAAGACGACGGTTATTTTTTGATGTTTTTAATAATTTCTTTTAATCAGGTTGAGATCCTTGGGAGATGACCATTGTGGTCAAGATCCTTGTTTGTAATACATTTAAAAGACTTCCGTTGTAACTTATTTACTCTGTTATTTGTTTATCAAGACTTCCGCTGTACTTTGTTTAAGACTTCCGCTGTAATTTATTTAAACTCTGTGTTTGTCCTATTCGGGATTGTGATGTAATTCCGGGACTCATGTTTTATATAAATAAGGTTATCATTTTGTATCATTGTATTTCATGATTTGTATTTAAACGGTAAAGTCTTGGGTGATCTCGGTAAGGAACACTGAGGTCACTGGCGGTAATACCTTTCCAAATGGGTTAAGATTTGGGGGTGTTACAATAGGATGATCAAGAGGGGACAAATCAAGCCACATACAAACTCACTTCATCCAGGTTTGAAAGATGCTAATAAAATAACAAGACTGGAATGGATTTTAATGCTACTATAAGGGAATACAACAGAATCAAAGAGAGAGTATTATTCCATGTTTGATTTCGTCCATTTAGATGAAAAATGGTTCTACCTCAGTAAGAAATCACAAAGGGTATACTTAACACATAATGAGAAGGGACAGTATAGGTCTGCTACTTCAAGCAAATTTATACCAAAAGTGATGTTCACTGCAGTAGTAGCTAGACCTAGATACAACTCTGAGGGACATTGCACATTTGATGGGAAGATTGGTATCTTCCCATTCACTTATCAAGAGCCAGCCAAGAGAGCATCCAAAAACAGAGATAAGGGGACTATCATTACCAAAACAGTGGAATCCGTTAACAAAAATGTCACAAGGATCATGCTGATCAACCAGATTATACCAGCTATCAAGGAGAAATGGCCAAGAGATGGGGGATAGAAGGTTATTTTCATTCAACAGGATAATGCAAAGGCCCATATAACTCAAGAGGATACAGAATGGCAAGAGATATACATGCAAGATGAATTCACATTCATTTTGATTCAACAACCACCTAATAGTCCTGACTTAAATATTTTAGACTTGGGTTTCTTTAGAAGCATACAGTCTTTAATGCATACAAAAATGTTGAAAAGATGTTTGAAGCAGTTCATGAAGCATTTTTTGAGTTAGACCCCCATACCCTAAGCAGTGTTTGGATGACACTTCAATATGTAATGAATGAGATACTAAAGTCAAAAGGGGGGAATGAATTTGACTTGTCACATGTCAACAAGAAGAAATTAGAGGCTCAAGGAAATCTACAAACACAAATCAAGGCACCCATGTGGGCTGTATTGCAGGCCTGGGACATAGTTCATAATGGTGCACAACCAGTACAAGCACAACAAGCAAGAACAAATGGACTACAAGACACTGAACAACCAATAACATCAAGTGCAGCTCAAGGCAGTCAGCAAGCAGTAGCATCAAATGGAGCAGAAGGCAGTCAACAATAGATCATCATAGAATAGTACTTTAATATGCTATTCTAGCATGATCTATGAATAGAAGGCAAGCTACATATTTTGTGATCTTAGAAATTTTTGAATATAACTACTTTTTTGTAAAGGTTTGTGGAACCTAGATACATGTTGTCATATGAAGCTACATATTTTGGGACTTAGCTTGTTCAATGTATGAACTTTGATTTTCCTTAATTTAAGTAATGCAATGAAATAACATGAATTACATCTCACTAATAAGAAAACTTCATCATTAATTATGACAGTAAAATAAATTAAGCATATTGCAATATCAGATGTCCCCATAAACCTCACATACACAACCCAATTCACATACCACTAACATACTTATAAGCCTCAATCAGTCACAAAGCAACTGGTTTCCTGTAGCATGTTAATGCAGTGAAATAACATGAATTGCATCTCAATTATAAGAAACCTTCATCATTGATTATGACCCTAATAGAAATTAAGCAACAAGCAACCTCATATGTCCCCATAAGCCTCACAAGCACAACCCAATTCACATACTACTAACATGCTCACAAGCCTCAATCAGTCACATGGCAACTGGTTTCCTATGGCATGTTAATGCAGTGAAATAAACTGAATTGCACCTCAGTTACAAGAAATCTTCATCGTTGATTATGACACTAAAAGAAACTAAGCACATAACAATCTCAAATGTCCCCATAAGCCTCACTAGCACAACCTCATTCACATACCACCATCATACTCATAGGCATCATGCAGACCTAAATCACACAACTTCAAATAGAAGCTTCACAAGTTTTTTTCAATGAAAATTCAGCAAGGCAATAATGTGCACAGGGGCTGCAGAGAATAAAAGGTTTAAAATTTCAGAATCCAAGGGGTTTACTTCTCAACCAATAGAATTACAAGGATTTAACATAACAATCAATAGAATTACACCATTTAAAGCACACAATTTAAGTCTCAGTTGTCCCCAAACATCACTGACAAACCCCCTTTATAATAAACCCAAACTACACCAGGGACCAGTACACAATTCATTCCAACATACTCACACAACAACTTATTAACAGTGCCATCATCTCAGAGACCAACAGATCAAGGGACAGTAACATAAATATCCAACAATATAATTATCCACACAATCAAACTCTCATTCAAGCTCAACATTACACAACAATCAAGTTTTTCTCAATGCAACACCCACAAAGCACGGTTATCCAACCAATCAAAGTCTCATTCAAGCTCAACATCACACAACCATCATACACATAGTCATAACATAAGCAGAAATATCCAATAGTATAATTATCCAACCAATCAAAGTCTCATTCAAGCTCAAAAGGGGACAACAGTCAAGTAGTTCATAATGCAACACCCCCAGATCATACTCCAAACCATCATACACATAGTAATATCATAAGTAGAAATATAATTAAGAGGATTAGGGGACTTAGCTATGCATATTCTGCAGAATCGGGCACAACATCATCCTCTGAATCTAGAACAACTCCATCTTCAACAAGATCAACAACAGGATCAACAACATGATCAGGGGACTGAGATGGAGCTTTCCCAGAATCACCATCATTAATCAACTCAGCCAGATCTACCAAGCTTCCCTCCACAGACGACTCCTCACTTCGACGTGGGTTGTATGTGTGTCGCCCTTTGCATTCACCGGACCACTCACAATGTGGATTTTGGGAGCAGGTGTAGCTACCGGATTCAACCGATTTAGGGGGACTTTGGGAATCTTTGAAGATTTCATCGGCACTCATCTTGAACAAAGCAACAGAATCTCAAGAGACAGAAGCAACCAAGAAACAGACACCCAAGAGACAGAGAAGCAGCAAAGCCACAGAAACTCAAGAGACAGAGAATATGAAGAGACAGAGAGTTGGAGAGGACAGAGATCCAAGAAGCTTGATCGACAGACACCCATCCTTCTTTTTAACAAACGGGTTAAAACCCCGTCGCGTTTTTTGTTTAGGAAACTTTATGTCATAGACTCACAGTGTAATCTAAAATATCAGGATGGGATATTTTTTATGCCATTTTTTGTCCTTCTGGCAATGTAAGTTGAAGGTTATTGGAGATTTTTAGGGTGTTAATGTAAAAGTTTGAAGGAACAATGGAAAAAAATGCTAAATTCTGAATTTCTTCATGTGGTGGAATTGCTGAGCTGGGAAGAATTTCGTAAAATTCTTGTAAGCTTCAAAGTTTTGGGTCGGTTGATGGATATTGTCCGAGGATTGTCAAGGAGATGATTCCTCGTCGCAGTTTTGGTCTTTAAATCGTTTGTATGTCACAACTTCGATGCCTTTAATGCAGTCAGTCTGTTTTTCCTGTTAATAAACGTAATTATGTCACACCATGAGCATGTTTTATACCTGTAATATCATTGTATGAAAGATTTCTCATTAAAGTCTGGAAATGGAAAAATGTAACCGAACATCTTTTTTGAGTTTGCGTGCAATCAAATTCGAACTTTTTTTAAATACTTTTTTTGCTTAGTAATTCTGAGGTATCGCTTAATACGTGTGATATTCCAATCTTTGGTATATTTCGTGAGGTAATCTCGAGGTTTTTTTTTCTTCCGCTAGATACCCAAATGTCAAATTACTAACAGTTTTCGTTAGTTTAATTAAAAAAAGCCAAAAAATGAAAATAATCCAAATGTATTTCTCTGTATTCAACTTCGGAACACATTTCCACTTCATCCTTTCCGATCTATTCCTGGGCGCTGGGCGGCGAGCGGATGCAAAGAGGCTGTGACCGGGCAATGTCTAAAATCCCCATTTGATATGAATAGGCCCTGTTCGTTGCTTAACATATTATAATTTCACTTCACACATACAAACAAAAAACCTTCATTTGATATGGTTTATCAGTCCACCAATGAGCCTGTACGTAAATTCGCTTAACATATTATAATTTCATTTCACTTTCTTGGCCAATGTCTAAAATCTCCAAAATCCCCCAAATTCATAAAAAACCCTTAATTTGTAAATCCTGCTAGGGGTGTTCATCGGGTTCGGTTTTTGTTTTTTTGGACCGAACCCGAACCGATTATATTCGGTTCGGTTTTCGGTTCTTATAAAAATAATATTCGGTTTTTGGTTCGGGTTCGTTTCGGTCAAAATCGATTATTTGTAAAAAAAAAAAAAAAAACATAGAATTATAGATAAATTAGTCCAATCTTATTCGGCCCGGTCCAAGTTCGGTCCATGTTCGGTCCTAGTTCGGTCCAAGTTCGGTTCGGTCTAATTCGGTTTTGTGCACTAAAACCTACTTTAATAACCTAAATTAACATAATTTCAAAATATTCGGTTATTTCGGGCCAAAACCGAACTGAGTATGTTCGGTTCGGTTTTCGGTCCACAAAATTTCGAAATTCGGTTTCGGTTCGGTTTTGGCCCGATGAACATCCCTAAATCCCGCCTCTCGCTCGCAGCCTTTTGCCTCCACTCTCCGCCTCAAGCCGCCCAACGCCCAGGAATAGATCGGAGGGGATGAAGTGGAATAGAGGAGGATAAGGAAGAAATGCGTTCTGAAGTTGAACACAAAGAAAGACATTTGGGTTATTTTCATTTTTTTTGTTTTTTTAATTAAATTAACGGAATGTGTTAGTAATT
The DNA here is from genome assembly GCA_027886185.1 of Rheum nobile. Lineage (NCBI taxonomy): Eukaryota > Viridiplantae > Streptophyta > Magnoliopsida > Caryophyllales > Polygonaceae > Rheum > Rheum nobile. Next base: position 704,756 of record WOAB01000699.1, read on the forward strand.
TGACGTTTGCGTATTTGGCGAAAAAACCCCTCAGGGTTACGTCCAAAATATACCAAAGTTTGGGATACCGCACGATTTAGCGATACATCAGGGTTAGCAGGCGAAAAATAGTATTTTTTTAGTCTAGCTACCCGATATATGAACCCATCCTTCATTTTGTTTTGGTTAGGAAAGAGGGTTGTAGCCCTTGCAATTAATTAATTTAATTAAGCAATAATATTTGCGATTAATTAAGCAATAACATAGTCAGCCTCATAGGAGGCAACATGAGAAATGAAACTAGAGATGCAAGGAGGAATAACAATAAACTCAATCAACGAGGAAAAGGCTCCTAGAGCATAATTTGTCAACACATCAGCAACCCGATTAGCATTGCGACGGATATGAGAAATCCGAACTTGGCCTCCTAGTCCTTGCATCAGAGAGTGGCATTGCTAATTAAGTAAAAATCGGGGTGAGTCAAGCCTGGGATGAATCCGACTCGGTTATCAATGGTGAATACGCTTTGTTGTAGCAAGGTTATTAAAAACCCGATCCGGATCTACGATTCTGATCCTACGATCCAGGAAATACAAAATGATGATCGACTCCGGTTGTGATCTTATTAGAAGTAGGATCTTAATTGACAACATAAAATGGGTAGAATCTTGTGTACGATTTCGATCCTACATACGATTATAACGATTCTACAAGCGATTCTTCGCAAATGACTATTATATTAAACTATTCTAGTATGAAATTGATATAAGCTATACACACTTAAAAATGACACTATATATTCTATCACATATTAATACGATCAAGATTTATATGTGAAAATAGTTAATTATTATTCTAATTAATCTCGATAACATTACTACTTATCCAATATCATATATTTATAATGTTTTTCGGCTTAATATATATAATCATATAAACATATTACTCCCTCCGTCCCTTTATTATCTTCCCATTTGAAGTTTGGCACATGTTTTAATGAAAATTCTACAAGGCAATAATGTGCACAAGAGTTGCAGAGAATAGAAGGTTCAAAATTCCAGAATCCAAGGGGTTTACTTCTCAACTAATAGAATTACAAGGATTTAACATAACAACCAATAGAATTACACCATTTAAGGCACACGAATTATGCCCTTAATACAAGCAGTTGTTCAGTTACATTTAAATGTTGTTCAATAACAGAGATTACAATTGCTTCATAATTTGCATTCAAAGCTTTTCATTCAAAGCTTTGCATTCAAAGCTCTGCAATCACAAAATACCCAAAAAACAAACAAAAGGAATAAGGATTAGCTGAGCATCACTGCCCGTGTGTTGATGGCTTCAGCCTGAGACTTGAATGAATCTCCATTTCTAATTGATGAAACTGAGAATGAAGAAGGCATGGAAGAAACATAGATCTTTCTTGATCTCAATCAGCCAACTGGGGACATGGAACCACAAGATGAACAAGACAATCAACATCCAAGAATCAGAACAGAGGTTCCTTTTGATCTGAACCAGGAACCACAAGATGAACAATACAATCACCAACCAATCTCACAATCAACAAGTCCTTCTCAGTCACCAAATCAAGAGGAAACAGAGGATGGGACACATGCTACAGGTCATCATCATCCACCAATCCGCAGGCTCAACAGTGATAGAAGACTGCATATATTGATATGGCATCTATAGAGAGCAACATGAGGTAAGCTTGAACATGGGTCAATACAAGCAGCTGCACAAGAATTTGGTTTATCAAGAAGATGTATAGGCAATCTATGGAACACAACCAAGAAGCAGAAAATTGCTGGACAGAGATACAATGTCACCACAAAATTTCATAATGCTGGTAGAAAGAGAGTACAAGTGCCAACAAAAGCTATCACATCTTTGCAAATGGGGGACATATCATGCATCATGGATCTAGCTACCAAACTCAGCCTTTCAAAGAGCACAGTTCATAGGATGATCAAGAGGGGACAAATCAAGCCACATACAAACTCACTTCATCCAGGTTTGAAAGATGCTAATAAAATAACGAGACTGGAATGGATTTTAATGCTACTATAAGGGAATACAACAGAATCAAAGAGAGAGTATTATTCCATGTTTGATTTCGTCCATTTAGATGAAAAATGGTTCTACCTTAGCAAGAAATCACAAAGGGTATACTTAGCACATAATGAGAAGGGACAGTATAGGTCTGTTACTTCAAGCAAATTTATACTAAAAGTGATGTTCACTGCAGTAGTAGCTAGACCTAGATACAACTCTGAGGGACATTGCACATTTGATGGGAAGATTGGTATCTTCCCATTCACTTATCAAGAGCCAGCCAAGAGAGCATCCAAAAACAGAGATAAGGGGACTATCATTACCAAAACAGTGGAATCCGTTAACAAAAATGTCACAAGGAGCATGCTGATCAACCAGATTATACCAGCTATCAAGGAGAAATGGCCAAGAGATGGGGGATAGAAGGTTATTTTCATTCAACAGGATAATGCAAAAACCCATATAACTCAAGAGGATACAGAATGGCAAGAGGTATACATGCAAGATGAATTCACATTCATTTTGATTCAACAACCACCTAATAGTCCTGACTTAAATATTTTAGACTTGGGTTTCTTTAGAAGCATACAGTCTTTAATGCATACAAAAATGTTGAAAAGATGTTTGAAGCAGTTCATGAAGCATTTTTTGAGTTAGACCCCCATACCCTAAGCAGTGTTTGGATGACACTTCAATATGTAATGAATGAGATACTAAAGTCAAAAGGGGGGAATGAATTTGACTTGTCACATGTCAACAAGAAGAAATTAGAGGCTCAAGGAAATCTACAAACACAAATCAAGGCACCCATGTGGGCTGTATTGCAGGCCTTGGACATAGTTCATAATGGTGCACAACCAGTACAAGCACAACAAGCAAGAACAAATGGACTACAAGACACTGAACAACCAACAACATCAAGTGCAGCTCAAGGCAGTCAGCAAGCAGTAACATCAAATGGAGCAGAAGGCAGTCAACAATAGATCATCATAGAATAGTACTTTAATATGCTATTCTAGCATGATCTATGAATAGAAGGCAAGCTACATATTTTTTGATCTTAGAAATTTTTGAATATAACTACTTTTTTGTAAGGGTTTGTGGAACCTAGATACATGTTGTCATATGAAGCTACATATTTTGGGACTTAGCTTGTTCACTGTATGAACTTTGATTTTCCTTAATTTAAGTAATGCAATGAAATAACATGAATTGCATCTCACTAATAAGAAAACTTCATCATTAATTATGACAGTAAAATAAATTAAGCATATTGCAATCTCAGCTGTCCCCATAAACCTCACATACACAACCCAATTCACATACCACTAACATACTTATAAGCCTCAATCAGTCACAAAGCAACTGGTTTCCTGTAGCATGTTAATGCAGTGAAATAACATGAATTGCATCTCAATTATAAGAAACCTTCATCATTGATTATGACCCTAATAGAAATTAAGCAACAAGCAATCTCATATGTCCTCATAAGCCTCACAAGCACAACCCAATTCACATACCACTAACATGCTCACAAGCCTCAATCAGTCACATGGCAACTGGTTTCCTATGGCATGTTAATGCAGTGAAATAAACTGAATTGCACCTCAGTTACAAGAAATCTTCATCGTTGATTATGACACTAAAAGAAACTAAGCACATAACAATCTCAAATGTCCCCATAAGCCTCACTAGCACAACCTCATTCACATACCACCATCATAATCATAGGCATCATGCAGACCTAAATCACACAACTTCAAATAGAAGCTTCACAGGGTTTTTTCAATGAAAATTCAGCAAGACAATAATGTGCACAGGGGCTGCAGAGAATAAAAGGTTTAAAATTTAAGAATCCAAGGGGTTTACTTCTCAACCAATAGAATTACAAGGATTTAACATAACAATCAATAGAATTACACCATTTAAAGCACACAATTTAAGTCTCAGTTGTCCCCAAACATCACTGACAAACCCCCTTTATAATAAACCCAAACTACACCAGGGACCAGTACACAATTCATTCCAACATACTCACACAACTTCGCACGGGTTGTGCGCTTCGACGCACGGTCTGTGTGTTTAGAGATGCTTTCCGGATCGATTTCTAGGGGAGTGCACAATCCGTGCACTTTGGTGATTTTCCCAAAATTATCAGAAAGCTCTACAAGGGACGTGCATTTTAGCGCACATTTTGTGCGTTTAAACTGTTTATTGAGCAACTTTACAGAGGCGAGTGCATGGTTTGTGAGCGCTAATTCACGGTATGTGAATTACAATGATTTTCCGAAAAAGCTTGACAGATGTTGATGCACGACCAGTGTGGCTTGATGCACGATCAGTGCGTTCCTGTTCTCTATGCTAATCACTTTTGAATTGTGTAATAACCCTAAATATTTTGAATTTTTATAAAGGACATTTATGTCAATAAAAAAACTTGAGGTCAAAATGAAAATACTCGAGAAATTCAAATGTCTGGATGTAAAATGAATAGTTACTATAAATAGTAAGGTATATAGTTGAGGGATTACTAAAAATAGTAACTCTATATCTAGTATGTTCCCGAATAAGAAAAGTGAATCTTTAATCGGATAAGATTATTTGGAGTACGAAGATATAATTTGATAACTTAGACTCTTTGTGTATGATGTGAACAAGCGAAAAACACTTATGGACATCTTCAAGACTTATCAAAATAAACCTTAGTTAGACTATGTAGGAAAGAAATCAAAGTGATGAGTTTTGAATCAAAACTCAGTGTTTTGATTAATGATGGACCAATAAGATTTAATCTTAGAATTTTAAGTGGGATTCCCGCATGAATTTTGGTGTTTCAGGCATCTCTGTAGAATGGTAATAACTTTCTCCACAAAGCTCGGATTTCGATGATTCAAAATGGGTTGGAAACTAGACTCGAAGGTCTACAATTCTCTAGTTTGCCTCAAATCGTAATTTCATCAAGAAGTGGTTCGAAATTACGCGCCAATATAGGTCATTAAACAATTTTATCCCACATTGCTCATCTTAGAAATATTAATAAAACCTTCATTCCACATCTGAAAGAGAGAAGAAGGGTTGGGGTAACAAGTATAAACCGAGCTCTAGACACTCTCTATCATTCATCCAATGTTAATAATTTGTAAGGTGTTTCGCTATCGGCGGACTCAGTCTTCTTGGCGGGTCCACAAAAGTGAAACTCTTCAAATTTGAAAATTATTCGCTACGGCGGACCAGTCTTTTTGACGGGCCCACAACAACGAAATTGTTTAATTTTTGAGACTCCTATTATAGTTCCTCATCAATCTTCAACGTTATCTCTCCTAGGGTAGGCGATGAAGCTTAGTGCCCTCTTCACAGTCACGTAAATTTCCGAGTTTATTACTTTTCAGCTTTAGTTCTTTCAGTTATTTCAATTCTTAGAGCATAGTTTAATTTAGGTTCGTTACTAACAAAATATTCTTAATAAGTGTTTGGGAACTTGTGTGTTTCAATTGTGTGGAAATATATGAATTATATACTAGGTTGTATATATTACTAGTAACGACCCTTATATATATGTTATTATTATAGGGTGCTAGTTGAACTTTGGTGTGGAAATTGGTGTAGACTTGTATGCTTAGTTAGCACGAGTATTTGTAGAAATGCTATATATAACTTGATATTAGGAGGATTATTGCCCTAATACTTTTGGTCATGACCTAGCCTTATTCGAATATAAGTGGTGGTGCACTTAGCTAGTGTCGTTATTTGGGATTCGTCTCATGATATATCTCGTTTCGAGATTGATGTGGATTAAAAGCTTTAACGTGAATGTATGTTTTGGAATTAAATAAGATAAGTGCTTTTATACACATAATTAATATACTTCGGGCGAGAAGTACAACGTGGAACCCGCTCGGGCTCTTGTCTAAAGTAAGTGCCCTTTCCAATCTAGATTCGCTTTAAGCGGTGAGGTTGGTTGAGGACCCAAATAGTCAAAGGAATCGTTTTTAAAAATCTTGTGTGATAATTATAAATGTTCCCAAACAAATACATTTAATTCTCATAAGACTCAATTTCATTGGAGTCTTCTCTTGAGTCGTGCATTTTTCCTATGTTTCAGTAGAAGTATAGTAGTCATATACCGTTTATCGCGTTTTATTCGAGAAACAAGGGTAGTGACTAGATACGACTGCACAAAACCTCATGTAAATTCCCTTGCATAGTCTTTCATTAGACTAACCAACCTTTCTTTTTCCTTGCATGGTTGACTGGTGTCATTCGTCCCTATACGACACATCAGTTGTTGGTTTCGGGCTACTTGAAGTAACAAATCGAAGACGAATGCTTGCAGTTGAAGTTTAATTTGAAGAATTTTCAAGGATGTTTGTATATAATATTTAATTTTCTTATTAATGTAATATGTGAAATTGTTATATCCTAGTCATGTAATTAGGGTTTATTTAAAGTCTTCCGCTGTAATTTCAATATCGTTTGTAAACAATCCTTCTTAATTTACGAGGGAATTTTAATAAAAGATTGTGTTTTCTTTATACAAGTCTTCCACTATTTACTCTTTATTATAATTGTATTTATGCATAAATTGTTCAGATTAAAGCCTAGGGTGATTTTGGACTTTTAAGTCTGAGGTCACTGCATGTGGCACTACCGATATAAGTTTGGGGTGTTACAAATTGGTGCATTGACAAGGGACATCGATTTGTGTAGCGTTTCAGATTGATCTTGAAGTAGTTAATGAGTATTATGAAGGTTTTATGGCGATTCTTGCCCTAGTGGCCCGAAGGCGTAATAACAGCTTGTGCCGAGGTGGCCCGAAGGCGTAATGACAACTTATGTCCGGGTGGCCCAAAGGTGTAATGACAGCTTGTGTCTGGATGGCCCGAAGGCGTAATTACAACTTGTGTCCGAGTGGCCTGGAGACGTAATGACAACTTGTGTCCCAATGGCCCGAAGGTGTAACGACAGCTAGTGCCCCAGTTGCCCGAAGGCGTACTAGCAGCTTGTGCCCCTGTGGCCCGAAGGCTAATTTAGAACTCAACAACTTGTAATGTTTGTCCTCAACTCTTGTAAGTGTGAGAGGTAATGATGACGATAATCTTCTCCTAGTTATCTTGATACACAACTGCAAGAAGGCGAGATTCCAACAAGACAACAAATATTTTGGCCACAAATGTGCGACCATAAGGGGTTTATATGAAATCAACATGCTTAATCACACCATGACTATACGATTCGATGTTTAATGTACATGTATATGGATAGTATGTCTCATCATATAACTTGAAAAATAGGATTGAGAACTTAGGTACTACTCTTGCATTTTACTCGCTCTAGTGGATGATGTCGAGGTCATGGTCATCCGGATAAATTTAGTTGTCCTAGATTTGATGTTATGTTTGGGTTTTTTTATATTTAATTCTCTTTGTCAATCAACATTCTCTAGGTTGTTGCCCCAACGTTAGATAAATCAAAAGGAATGCCTTGTAGTACCAAGGTTCTCCTGCACTATGCATACTGGTTAGCAAAAACTTGCATGGCTTAGAATCACTTACATGGGTCCTCTTAAGCTTCTTTGTTGACTTCTTGGAAAATAATATTCACATTTAGACTTCTTGTACATGGTTGTATTTTCTATTCTCGGACGCCGAGTGTATGACTCGGCTTTTTTTCCCTCTTGACTACTTGGCCTTTACGGTTAGGCGCATTCTTGCATAGTAAGCATTGGAGCGTCGTGGGCACAGGGGCGGAGACATGGGTCAAAGGGTCCTATGCCCCTCTTCTCCTGCTAGCTTATTTTATGTTTTAATTGGTTCATGTAGAAGACACAAAAATACTCTTAAGCTGGTGGTAATTCTCTTCATTTGATAGTTTAGTAGTCTCGTGTTCGAGCGGTGAGAACTTCCATCCACCAGCTCCCCAATCATTTATTTTCCTTCTACAACTGAAAACGTGCACATTCTTTTTAAAGTTTTTTTTTTTATAAAAGTAAGAATTCGAAGTGAAACTTTGAGAGGCCAGAAACTGGCAACCGGGCAAACCGGCAATACAACAACAATCAAGAGAAACAAAAACAAACAAACAACAACCAAAAGAAACAAAAACAAACAACAATGAAACAAACTAAAGAATGATAAAGCAAATAAACCAAGATATAAGGTGAGTAAAGCACAACAAACGCTGCGCCGCCGGAAGGATGTTCATCATCTACCAAGCCGGAACTACAACTCGATTCATCGTCTAGGCAAGCTCCATCATCCAAAGAATGTCTCCCAACAGCACCGGAAAAAAACGAGTCAACAACAAAAAAGAAAGAGTCGGAGGATTCAACCTCAACAGGACTCAATTGTTCTAAGAAGGGTGCCGGTGAGGCGCGGTTGCCGGTGGGTCGGTGTGGTTCAGCAGGGACCCTTTCTCAGAAGCGGATCTGAGCGGTTCGTTGCGGATCAGCACCAAGGGCCGTATTGGGGAGAGAGGGGAGGTTGGCGGCGGTGGGGGTTTTAGGTTTAGGTTTCAACCCGTCCGGCATCATCGGAAGCTCCGCGCCGACGTCCTCCGGAGACTGGGAAGGGGCGGCGGCGGAGTTCAGGAGCTCGGAACGAGCATGTGCCGCTAAGGACCACTCAGCGAATACCGGGCAGCAGCGACTCCGGTCGAGGTTGTGGCCGTAAGCGGCGTCGCCGCCGCCGAAGAGTTCGTCGGAGAGGTCAAGGCGACAATCTGCAGTCTGCGAGGACTAGACTGGGAAAGGGTCGAGGCGGAGTAATCGCCCGGTTTGGGGGATCGGCTCGGTTTGGCGGTAACGCCGACGGAGCAGCGGTAGAGCATTCTTGAGTGCTGTTGGGGTGGGGGTTAGGGGGGTTATGGTTGGGAAGAGGTTTTGGGAGTTACATTCTTGGGAGCTTTTTTCAGGCATATTCTTTGTTTTTGTTCAAGCTTGTTGAAGAAGCTTATCTTGTTCTTGTCTTGTTCTTGCACATAAACAAACGTAATAACAGCATCCAAATGACACCAATAACCAATTTTAATGGTTTTTTATTTTTTGCTTGATTCCTAGGAAGGCTTTGGTAGATTTAGCTTGTTTCCCCGACTAAAATAGCATAAGGGAACATGAACAAGGTTTTGGATGGTTTTCCAGATCTGGGTTAAGATCTAGCCAAAGGAGGCCAAATTTTGAAGTATTTTCCAGATCTGGGTTAGTGAATATCAAAGTGAGGTTAGCGTGCTTCAGATCTGAGAAATGATTTTTAGGGTTACTCTTTGAAGGTTTAGTTTTGGGGTTATCCATTGAAACTGTAGTTTTGAAGTTGTATACTAATTTCTGATTTAGACCTTTAACATGTGCACAACCACACACAAGATTCTGATTTAGTTATTTTTCTTTCTTTGACCTTTAATTTATCTTTTTCTTTGGCTTACAGAACAAGCCAAAAAAAATAAAAAAATAAAGGAGATCAAGGAAGATGGATATGGTGGAGGTTCAGGGAGAGATGAGCAGTACACCGAAATCGGTGGTGGGTCTGGCAGTGTACAAGGTAAAATGGAGGTAGAGAGGGATGAAGTTTAAGTTACAACATAGTATTTTGGAATGCCCAAAAGAAATGACGGTGTTTTATTAGAAGTGTTGGTGGTGGTTTGGTCGGAGGTGTTGATGGAGGTGTTTATGGGGTGTTGCCCCGGAGGTGTTGATGGTTGTTGTTTGTTGTTCCTGTTATTGATTGTGGTTAGAGGGGTATACCTTTTGTTGGGTGGAGATTACCCACTTAGTTTTTTGGGGTTTTCTAGAGAGAAGGGAGAGCCCCTCTCTCTAGAGCCCATAAGAGTAGACTTCTCTCAATTTGACATTCTTTTTAAAGTTGAATGTGTACTCTCTTTTCTTTATTTTTTTTATCTAATACAATTAGTTTTGATTGTATATACATTTGATTAGTTCTAACTTAGTATATCATCATATTTAACTAGTCATATATCAACTATAAAAAAAAAACTAGTATTTGATTATAATTTCGATCAGTATGTTGAATTAAGGGAAAAACAACATTGGTCATCGCTGACATCCTCATCGATCTCCGTTCTTTTCAGAAAGTCCTTATAAAGCATGTTTTTCGGGAGGTGAACCGCTCTGCTGATCAAATTGTTAAACTCAGCTTCTCACCTTCGAGATTTGCCTTGGAATCAAACCCAGAACTTCGTGTTCTCATCTAATTGGATGCTCTAGGCCGGATCTTGCATCGCTGCTAGGACTCGTCTAATTCTTTCCTCATCAAAAAAAAAGAAGGGAAAAACAACATTAAAAATTAAAACATAACATATAATTGTCATGTGTAAATTATAAAATTTAAGAGTACTACACATTCTGAAACAACTAAATCTAAATCACTTATATATATTTTCCTAGAAAAAGTACAATGAGATTTAACTATTTTTTATTGACAATATACTTAAATTAGTTAATAAACATCATTCTAATAATATGTATTGTCTTACAATTTTTTTTAATTTAGTATTAAAATAGTTCGTTTTATCATAAGAAAATGTCATAAATTAAACTATACTTTATAAAAATAGCTTTAGTCGATTATAAAAAAGATTATATTTGACATTAATTATAGAAAATTATTGATTTATTTAAATTATTCAATTATAATGATAATAGTCATCAATCGCCTTTACTCTGGCGCTTCACCTCTATTTATAAGTATGCCTCCTCTTTAAAAACTTTCTGGTTTCGCCACTTGAGTAGGTACGATTAAGCTTTACATCCTACTTGTCTTATGAGACACTCTTGCAAAAGTATTGAAACTCAACAATATTAGGGTTATGAAATTCAATTTTAAAATCCAATGAGGGAGTTAACACGGAAGACAACAGGGAAGACGTCTACTCATTTGATAATTTGCCCCTGCATTTGATGAGACATTTCCATGTGCTTGTTTTTCTTAGGCAAAATTAATTAAAATAACCTATCTTTTTAGTGGGTGGTAAAAATATATCCCAATCTTTTACAAGGTAAAAATATATCCTAAATTTTTAAAAAAGTGTTATAATAATAACCTAGATTAATTTTTGAATTTTTTCCTTATCGCTCCCGCTATACGCACTACGTTTTTGGCACTTTCGCACTACATTTCACTTCGCCAGATGTTGGCGTACGCCAGATACGAGCGTAGTAGGCAAAAAACGTATAAATACGTGAGAATTTGGAAGAAAAAAAAGTATAAAGGAGCTACGCCAGAATCTTGCGTACGCAAGATTCTGGCGTAGCTCCTTTATGGGGACTTGGGGGATTTTTGAATTGACCTTCTGCGCCAGAATCTTACGTACGTCAATTTCTGGCGCAGCAAAAAAAAAAAAAGTTTGCCCCATAATCATATAGATAATTTCAATACGAGTCCGTACATATAAAATGCGTCCAAAACGGACATCGTGGGCCCCTCCAAAAGTCCAAAATACGATGGCTGCCACCATGGTCCTATTTGGGCCTATTTTGGCCCAATTTCTCGTATTTCAGGTTTTCACCCGTTTCTTCTATAATCCTCTTATTGGGCCTATTGGAAGGATTATAGAAGAAACGGGTGAAATACTATAGCATATAAGTGTAACTATATGAAATATAATGAAAAACTGGGTATATTTGAGCCCAATTTCTCGTATTTCATATATTTTTTCAATAATCCTTCCTATTGGGCCTATTTGGGCCCAATTTCTCGTATTTTAGTTTTTCAATCGCTTCTTCTATATTCCTTCCTATTGAGCCTATTTGGGCCCAATTTTTCATTTTTTCAGTTTTTCACCCGTTTCTTCTACAATCCTTCCTACTGGGCCTATTTGGGCCCAATTTCTCGTATTTTAGTTTGTCACTCGCTTCTTCTATAATCCTTCCTATTAGGCCTATTTGGGCCCAATTTTTTGTTTTTTCAGTTTTTTACCCGTTTCTTCTATAATCCTTCCTACTGGGCCTATTTGAACCCAATTTTTCGTATTTCAGTTTTTCACTCATTTCTTCTATAATCCTTCCAATAGGCCCAATAGGAAGGATAATAGAAAAAATGAGTGAAAAAATGAAATACGAGAAATTGGGCCAAAATAGGCCCAATATGAAGGATTATTGAAGAAACGGGTGAAATACTATAGCATATAAGTGTAACTATATGAAATATAATGAAAAACTCGGCATATTTGAGCCCAATTTCTCGTATTTCACCCATTTTTTCAATAATCATTCCTATTGGGCCTATTTGGGCCCAATTTTTTGTTTTTTTTGTTTTTCATCCGTTTCTTCTACAATCCTTTCTACTGGGCCTATTTGGGCCCAATTTTTCGTTTTTTCAGTTTTTCACTCGTTTCTTCTACAATCCTTCCTACTGGGCCTATTTGGGCCCAATTTTTCGTATTTCAATTTTTCACTCATTTTTTCTATAATCCTTCTTATTGGGCCTATTGGAAGGATTATAGAAGAAACGAGTGGAAAACTGAAATACGGGAAATTGGATCCAAATAGGCCCAGTAGGAAGGATTGTAGAAGAAACGGGTAAAAAAATTGAAAAAACAAAAAATTGGGCCCAAATAGGCCCAATAAGAAGGATTATAGAAGAAACGAGTGAAAAACTAGAATACGAGAAATTGGACCCAAATAGGCCCAGTAGAAAAAATTATAGAAGAAACGGATGAAAAAATAAAAAAATGAAAAATTAGGCCCAATAGGAAGGATTATTGAAGAAACGGGTAAAATACGAGAAATTGGGCTCAAATATGCCCAGTTTTTCATTATATTTCATATAGTTACACTTATATGCTATAGTATTTTATTATATTTCATATAGTTACACTTATATCCTATAGTACTTCATTATATTTCATATAGTTACACTTATATAATATAGTACTTCATTATATTTCATATAATTACACTTATGTACTATAGTATTTCATTATATTTCATATAGTTACACTTATATACTATAGTATTTCATTATATTTCCTATAGTTACACTTATATATTATTAGTATATAAGTCTAAGTATACTAGATTTCATGAATACTATAGTACATAAGTGTAACTATATAAAATTTAATGAAATACTATGGGGTATAAGTCTAAGTATACTAGATTTAATGAAATACAGTATATAAGTGTAGATATAGGAAATTTAATGAAATACTATAGTATATAAGTCTAAGTATACTAGATTTAATGAAATACTATAGTATATACGTGTAACTAGATTTAATGAAATACTATAGTATATAAGTGTAACTATGTGAGATTTAATAAAAATACTATAGTATATAAGTCTAAGTATACTAGATTTAATGAAATACTATAGTATATAAGTGTAACTTAATGAGATTTAATAAAATACTATAGTATATAAGTCTAAGTATACTAGATTTTATGAAATACTATAGTATATATGTGTAACTATAGAAAATATAATAAAATACTATAGTATATAAGTCTAAGTATACTAGATTTAATGAAATACTATAGTATATAAGTGTAACTATGTGAGATTTAATAAAATATTATAATATATAAGTCTAAGTATACTAGATTTAATGAAATACTATAGTATATAAGTGTAACTATATGAAATATAATGAAATACTATAGTATATAAGTCTAAGTATACTAGATTTAATGAAATATTATAGTACATAAGTTTAACTATATGAAATTTAATGAAATACTATAGGGTATAAGTCTAAGTATACTAGATTTAATGAAATACTATAGTACATAAGTGTAACTATATGAAATTTAATAGAATACTATAGTATATAAGTCTAAGTATACTAGACTTAATGAAATACTATAGTATATAAGTGTAACTATGTGAGATTTAATAAAATACTATAGTATATAAGTCTAAGTGTACTAGATTTAATGAAATACTATAGTATATAAGTGTAACTTATGTGATATTTAATAAAATACTATAGTATATAAGTCTAAGTGTACTAGATTTAATGAAATACTATAGTACATAAGTGTAACTATGTGAGATTTAATAAAATACTATAATATATAAGTCTAAGTATACTAGATTTAATGAAATACTATAGTATATAAGTGTAACTATGTGAGATTTAATAAAATACTATAATATATAAGTCTAAGTATACTAGATTTAATGAAATACTATAGTATATAAGTGTAACTATATGAAATATAATGAAATACTATAGTATATAAGTCTAAGTATACTAGATTTAATGAAATATTATAGTACATAAGTTTAACTATATGAAATTTAATGAAATACTATAGGGTATAAGTCTAAGTATACTAGATTTAATGAAATACTATAGTACATAAGTGTAACTATATGAAATTTAATAGAATACTATAGTATATAAGTCTAAGTATACTAGACTTAATGAAATACTATAGTACATAAGTGTAACTATATGAAATTTAATAGAATACTATAATATATAAGTCTAAGTATACTAGACTTAATGAAATACTATAGTATATAAGTGTAACTATGTGAGATTTAATAAAATACTATAATATATAAGTCTAAGTGTACTAGATTTAATGAAATACTATAGTATATAAGTGTAACTATGTGATATTTAATAAAATACTATAGTATATAAGTCTAAGTGTACTAGATTTAATGAAATACTATAGTACATAAGTGTAACTATATGAAATTTAATGAAATACTATGATGTATAAGTCTAAGTATACTAGATTTAATGAAATACTATATTATATAAGTGTAACTATATGAAATATAATGAAACACTATAGTATATAAGTGTAACTATATGAAATATAATGAAATACTATAGCATATAAGTGTAACTATATGAAATATAATTAAAAACTGGACATATTTGAGCCCAATTTCTCGTATTTCACCAGTTTCTTCAATAAACCTTCTTATTGGGCCTATTTAGGCCCAATTTTTCATTTTTTCACTTTTTCATCCGTTTCTTCTACAATCATTCCTACTGGGCTTATTTGGGCCCAATTTATCGTATTTTAGTTTTTCACCCGTTTTTTCTATAATCCTTCCTATTGGGCCTATTTGGGCCCAATTTTTCGTTTTTTTAGTTTTTCACCCGTTTCTTCTACAATCTTTCCCACTGGGCCTATTTGGGCCCAATTTCTCGTATTTCAGGCTTTCACCCGTTTCTTCTATAATCCTTCCAATAGGCCCAATAAGAAGGATTATAGAAAAAATGGGTGAAAACCTGAAATACGAGAAATTGAGCCAAAATAGGCCCAAATAGGACAATGGGGGCAACCATCGTATTTTGGGCTTTTGGAGGGGCAAACAATGTCCGTTTTGGACGCATTTTATATGTACGGACTCGTATTGAAATTATCTATATGATTATGGGGCAAAAAAAATTATTTTTTTTTATTTTTGCTGCGCCAGAATCTTACGTACGCCAGATTCTGACGCAGAAGGCCAATTCAAAAATCCCCCTGATTCTGGCGTAGCTCATTTATACTTTTTTTAAAAGGTCCCACGTATTTATACATTTTTTGCCTACTACGCTCATATCTGACGTACGCCAACATCTGACGTAGTGAAATGTAGTGCGAAAGTGCAAAAAACGTAGTTTGTATAGCATCAGCCTATAAAAATTATGACATGGCATTAGAAAAAGGTGATTTGGCATTAAACATACAAATTGACACATAGCTAAATTGAAAACGATCAGATTGCCGGTGCGTGACAACGTCGAAAGCAGTATCCCTCTTCCCTTTGTTTGTGGTTGTTACAGATCATCCAGGTGAAAAGGGGCACAACTTCAACATCTTCAATTGAGCTCCCAACTCGCTGAATCGAACTAAGCCTGTTTGATTACTTGCTCAAAATGAAGAGAAGACCTAATGCCCTCAATCAATTTCAGCGTTTATATGGTTCTTTGGATCGACCTAAAAACTAGGGTTTTTCGCTCAATGGATTACCCCGGTGATCTTGACGAGCTGGCCGAGAGGGGCGGTGCGGAGGTCGGAGTCGGGGAAGGAGCGGCGGAAGAGGTGGAGTGCCGCCCTGTGCCGGCGGGAGAGTCCAAAGGAGGAAAGAGAAGACGAGGGAGACGATGAGGAGGCATTTTGAACCACCAGCAGTATGAAGAGGGAAATTCCAAAACCTCCTTGACGAGCTGGCCGAGAGGGGCGGTGCGGAGGTCAGAGTCGGGGAAGGAGCGGAGGAAGAGGTGGAGCGCCGCCCTGCGCCGGCGGGAGGGCGAAGTCCAGAGGAGGAAAGAGAATACGAGGGAGAAGATGATGCCATGTCATAATTTGTGTTAATGTGTATACTGGATTATTGGTATATGCCTAATCATCTTTTTCTAATGCCAAATCATCATTTATAATCCCATGTCATAATTTTTATGAGAAAAAAATTCAGAAAAATAATCTAGGTTATTATTTTAACATCTTTCTTAAAATTTGGAATATATTTTTACCTTTTAAAATATTGGGATATATTTTTACCACTCACTAAAAGAATGAGTTATTTTAATTAATTTTGCCTTTTTCTTATCACCCTTAACAATTATGATTAAAACTTGTTTGGTCTAGTATCATTCAATTCACATGTTTCCAAGAAGTTTATAAAATTAGATGGTTTAGAAATGGATTGTAGGTAAGTGTAATGACATCTCATATCATCATCTGTAATCATGGTAGCTAATGTGGTTCAAGAAATTGTTATTCAAAGTATGTTCTACTAATCGTTTTTAAAAGGATAAAACTCGAAGGGAATCGCGTCAAGACTGGTACTAACTTACGATTGTTTGTATCATGATTCAATGATATAATTTTATCAACTCCAATAGAAGCTAAACTCATAGAAAATTTAAATCTAATATTTTATGCTTGATCCAATTGTCGCCTGCTCTTTCTTGTATAGGTTTGTGCTGTCGGGTCGCCTTCGTTCCTCCTCCTCTGATGCATGTGCCTGCCATGGCCTCTAAGCTCATGCTTCTTGGCCAATTTTGTTTTCGCCGTTGTGCATCTCCTCTGGTTTCTATCGGCTCCGTCGGCTTCTTCTTCTGCGTGTTGTTTTCTGTCGTTGTTCCTGTCCTAGGTGTCTTGCTCTGTTTTCTACTCCCCCATCAGCGTCGCCGTCGCTCCTCCTCTGGCCTTTGTGTGCGCTTCCGCTTAGATTCGCCGGATTCTGCCCTCGGAGTTTGTCTGTATGGCTACTGCGTGGTTGATCTTGCTTCTCTTCTCGTAAGCACGGTCTTCAAGATCCAGATTGGAGAATTTCCCTTCTGTATTTGGGCTTTGGAGGCTGATTTGGGTACTGTTTTGGTGGTGCTTCTTTTAGGCCCGGTTCTTTTGGTTTTACCTTTTTCAGTTGTTGGCTTTTGTGTTTTTCTTAGGGTTTTTTTTGCTTTTGGTTGTTCATGTTTGTTGTTTGTATATATTGGTTTTAGGTTTGGTGGCTCTGCTGTGTTTCTGGAGTCTCTTCTGCCTCATTCTGATGGATCCATTGCAACACTTGTGAGTAAATCTTTAAAAGTAAGGATTGTTGTGAATCTGTTGGATGCAGTGACTCTAGTTTCTTTGCAGTTTCTTTCCTTGCCTTCTTTGGTAGTTCCTTGCCTCATTTTGGCAATGGTATCTTGTTTGTTGTCATCTTGATGCCTGTCTGGCATGTAACCTTTGCTTCTGATGTTTAATATATTTACAGTTTCCATCAAAAAAAAATGTAGCCATTATTCAATTGATTTTTATATAACTACAGTGGGTTTGTTATGAAAGTAACGAACTAATGATGCAAAAAATGTCTTATAGATGCAATTAGCTTGTCTAGAATATTACGAATTTAAAAGTGAGTATTGAAAATTTAGCTTTTGTAACACCCTGAATTTGTGATCCCTTATAAGGATAAAAAATGTTACTCATATCAACAAGAACTCTTCCTTTTCAGAGTTCAAGTGAGGTTAAAAAATTCTGAAGTTAAGCGTGTTAGGACGGGAGTAGTCCAAGATGGGTGACCTCCTGAGAAGTTTACGGGTAGGCATGGGATGACACTTCTAAGGCCGTCTTATAAATGGTATCAGAGTCACTCTAGTTACAAGTGGACTCGGCCTGGAGGGCGGTCACTCGACCCAGAGGACGGTCTTTGGGCCTTGATGAGGTCGTCAAGGGTTTATGTGAGGGTGATTGTAACACCCCAGATTTATGATCCCTTATAGGATAAAAAGTGTTACCCGATCCATGTCAACAAGAGCTCTTCCTTTTCAGGGTTCAAGTGAGGACAAAGAACTCTAAAATTAAACGTGATAGGGTGGGAGTAGTACCAGGACGGATGACCTCTTGGAAAGTTCTCGGATTGGAATGAGATGACACTTCTAAGGCCTCTAGTTTCAACTTTCAGATTCGTCCTTCAAATTGCTTGAGTAAATTGGCATAGCTAATCCATGAGATTTTCACATATTTTATGAAATTACACTAATATATCAAAAACATTAACCAATCTAATCATAAACAAATATAAGAATTCTAGTTTTTAAAAGCTTTCTAAAAGCATGGTAAAAGTACAGTGATTTTTTTTTATGGAAAGTACACTGATTTTTTAGATACAAGCAACTCTTTAAATAATATTTGAAATAGTAAATGTTTTAGCTACTTCTATATAATAATTTTGATACTACCTCCGATCGAAATTAAGTGACGTTTTAGTCCATAAAAATTTATCAACTTTATATGTCATTTTAGAATTTCTAGGCAATTAATTAAGAGTGAATTATAAAAATTGTTATTGGAATTTGTATTTGCTGACTTCTTTTCTTCTAAACCCTTCATTCATTGGTTCAAAAGCGTTTTGATTATTTGCTATGTGGGATGATAGAGGAAAAATGTAAGATTGTAAGAGTACTTAATATTTTTCTTAAATATTGTGTCCAAAGCTAAAACGACACTTATTTTAGATCGGAAAGAGTATGAGATAGAATTATACAAATGTTGTTATTAAGTTTGATTTTGATTTCATCTCATTTTACGTTAATAACACAATAATTCGTAGAATAAAATGGAATACCTCATAGATATTGTTTTTTCTATTACGATAAATTTGAATTAGAAATACTATAAATTATACTAATATATTAAAGTATCGACTAATCTAATTATAAAAATATTAAAAATGTAAAATTAAACATGCACATGTAACTAGTTCTTTTAGTATGATTTTTTGCAGTATATTAAACCTTACACTTTTTGAGCTATTAGAGCGTTTTTAAGCTCAGGTTTGAGGTTTAATTTTTTTACTTTTTCATTTATTATTATCCTCTTCAATAACTTTATTTTGTTTTTGAAATTAAATTATAAAATTCCATCAAATTAACTTTATTCTTTTAAAGAAATTAGCTTATTTCTTTTAACAATGCGTATGAACTAATCTAGGCCTTATATTTGTTTGTATATTAAATTTCACATTCATTTTCTACAATAAAAATTGTTATATAATTATTTTAACTTGATATAAAGGTCTTATATAGTATTCATAGTCGATATAAAAATAGACGGGTTATTTTTTTACAAGAACGATGATATCTAAGCTAATTTTAATAATTTATTATGATCATGATATTTCTAAACCATAAATTATTAATATGATTTATTTTGGCACTCTTAACAAACTTTAATTTTTTAACATATTTTACCATTATTGATACAAAATCCTTCATAAATATCGAGGTGGTTAGTTTTATTTAATAAATTTTAGTTTTTTAATATTGACCTCATCAAATCCTACGAGATCTTATAATTTTACTTCTCTAGAATTCTTTTGCTAACAAATCTATGGAGTTGTTATCATACACAGTTAAATTAAGATATCTCAATTAATTGTTAAGTGTTAACTTATCCATCTAATTTTGAAATTAATTTAACATCTTCATAGTTCAACTCAACTTAAAATTTAAATATAAACAATATTATAAATAATATAATTTCATGGATTGAATTTACTAATATTTATAATAATAAATATTTATTTTTTATTTAATAAGAAAATATGAGCTATCATAGACACGAAGTAAAATACTATTAAAAAACATACAAAAATATAATAATTTATTTTAAAGCAAACGTAATACACCAATAAGTCAATTTTAGAGATATAAGATAAGGAAGTGAAAGAACTTAATATTATTTTGAGACTAAGCCCAATTTATGAAATAATATAAACAAATTAACAAATTCATCAAGTTTTTTATGCAAACAACGCGTATAAAAGTATAATAACAATCTATATTTCTAGCCATAAAATAGAATCTAAATTGAGGTAGTTAGGAAAAGAATTATATGGTAAAATCATATCATATTTTTTATTTGCTTACAATGTACTTCATCTATGTATTTTAAAAGTTATTTTGAAAATAAAACTTATACTCTTACATATTAGTTCATATCTCTTTTCAGATTTTACGATACTAGCATTTAGAAATAAAAAATATTTAAATTTGTAATTTGATTTTTTTTCTCAAAGTCTTCTATACTCTTTCAATTTGGAATTTATAGTCCATTATTTCTTTTCTTTTATATCTATTTTTGAACTTTTATTATCTCTCATTTTATAGCTCCTAAAGAAGAGGCCTCTCGCCAACCTTTCGGCCTTACATTGATTTCGTCTACACGTCAGACTCTAGAATTATCACATCATCCAACCTTTAAAAAAATTTAAAGCACTAGGTATTACCTTAATCTATTACTAAATCGTAATCGATCACATATATATATATATCTTATATTTCATATTTTAAAGCAAATAAAAAAGTATATATTGAGGCAACGTATATTTAATATATCAATGTTTGTTAGCAAAGATCTTAATTAGAAAAAAATGATGGAGATATTTGAAATCAAATTTAGAAATTGGGCATTCATAGAACAACCCCAAAAAAATGAAAACGCTCCCTCACTTCGCTCCCCGTACAACCCACCTCCAAACCCAACCCCAAACCCTAATCTGGCACCAGTCGCCGCCGCCTATCACCAACTCCATCGCCCTCAAGATCGAGCGCAAACAATACCAAATCAACACAGCAATGCATCAAAAACCTCCTACCCTGTGTACCCTTTGGTCTCCTGCAACCCATAGCATATCCATTGATGGAGAGGAGAGAAAATTTTCTTCTAAAGGGCGATTCCGAACTCGACATTTTCAACAGGATGGTCGGACTCATTTATGGGCATGGACGACTAGGCGGTGGTGGTTTCTTGTCTTCCATGTCGATGCTCACCTTTTTCCTCTGGGTTGTGGGGTGTTTGCATCCTTTCCCTCCCTCGTCTTTTGGATCTAGGATGGGGGTGGGTCTGCATTCCAACCGAAGCTGGCGTTTCTTCAAGGTCTGCTAAATCCTGAATCCATCGCCAGGGTTGCCGAAGCATTTCGCCGAGCTCCTGAGCCCGCTGCCGATGGAGTTTTTCAACCCCAATTTGGCGAGAAAAATCGATGACCCACATGGTACGGCATTGCTCAACTTATTTTTCATGCCCTACATCCTCTTCATCGCGATTCAAGGTGTGTTCGCTCTGATCTTCCCTCTTCTGAACCTCTCTTTGACAACCCTTTTCTGAACGAACCTTTGTTACGTTGTGTTTGTTGTTTCGTTTAATTTGTTGCAAGCTGCAGATCTTCATAACTTGAACACTAAGCTGAAATCGCACTATTGGCTTCTTATTGAGATGACCCGTCTTATTTGGAGTAATTGTCATTGTTTGACTATTGTCTCCTTTCTTTTGGTTAATGGTAATAAAACTTTGATTAGAATCCCTTGTTATGACTTGGATTCCAGTGTTAACCTTGACAATTTAAACCCTTATGAAACTGAGAGTAATCTAATTACTCTGGTCGAGGAGACTTTGAATCTTGACTTTATTGACAACCATATTAACAACAAGCTGATCCTTGATGCGACTGAAATTGGAAATCATGTTGATAGGGTAACCCCCTTGATTTTCTTTTGGTATCAAACCCTTAGAACTAGTTTGATAACTTGTCACCTTTATTTCCCTAAGTTGTATTTTGCTAGTCACGACTCACAGGCCACTAAACTGGTCTTTTGACTCCTTTGCTGCTTGTTGGAATCTGATCATCTATGAAGTGAAGTTTATGTACTTTTTGTGCTATCTTCCTTTATGGTTTACTAAAATCAATCTTAACCTAGACCTTGTGAACTTGTATGAGTTGATGGATACGGTGCAATATCTGAAATTTGGTGAACATATAGGAGCTTGGGCTAATTGCCATTCTTGTTGCTTATGTAGCATTAACTTTGCTAAAATGAATCCCTTGAATAATGATCTCTATGATGTGCAGATTTCTGTAAGTTATGCATGTCTTGATCTTCTTATTTGTTGTGTTTTTTTTTAGAATGGCATCACAAATCCTATCTGGATATGGACTAGCTGTCTGGTTTCTTTTTCCAGACAGTGGAGTGCTAAACACCAGTCCAGAGATGAGACCTTAAAAATCTTGCACCTCAATTACCATTTGGTGAGAACTCCTCCTTTGCAACATTGTATTACTTTTAAAAAAACTAATAGAACTCCTGCTTCCTTTTGTGGTTACAGGTGCTTCTTGAATGGACCAAAATCCCCACAACTCACGATAAAAAACCCTGCCTCAAGGCATTTGAAGGAATATGGTACCACCTAAGAAATCACATTCTGGAAAATCACACCCTAAACACACATTTCTGGAGTATCAACTCCATGAACAATCCTGATCGAAATTTATGAAATATGTGCTTGTTGCATAGTTCCTTGTCTCAACAATTATATCCAAAAATTTGTGGATGGTTCCCAACTGCTATCTGGTTTGCTCTTATAGTAGCTTGCACTTTCCACAGACTAATATTGTAATACCCCTCATTTTTTAGTAAGGGTATTTGGGTAATTTACTCAACCATCGTTCTGTGATCGTATCATTTTCAGAGAAGTTTGGATTTCTGTATCAAGATTGATCTCTGTAAAATCCCCTGAGTGATATGAAATACATTCAACGTATTTTTTGGGGTTTAGAAAATTTGTTTGGATACAAATATATTTAATCCGGGGTTTAAAACCCACGCCAAACCTTTCCCCGGGCAAACAGACGCGGAAAAGGCATTTCCGCGACCGCGGCAGTACCCACCACGACCGCGGAAAAATGGGTTTCAAAAGGGCTGGGCACAAGAATTTTCCGCGACCGCGGATAAAGTTCTGCGAGCGCGGAAAACTCCAACACGCCAACGTTGCGTCGTCTGACTCCTCGCCGTTTGCGCCACCGTTGATCTTCTGGCTCGCCGTTGATCCGAGCTAGGGGATATCCTTCCTTGGCCTATAAAAGGGGGTCGGATTGAGGGTTGAAAGGCACACGGAAATCACTCTCTCCCTCTCAGAATCTCTCTCGTTTTCTTGTTCACCGGAGGTCGAAGCTCTCGCCGGAAATCTTCAAGCTATCGTCGGAGCTCTCGTTGGAGGTGGTGGTGCTCTCAAGGTGGTGCATTGGAGGTGCAAGGTGCCCAGGAGTCGAGCCCCACCCAAATCGAGCCCCGTCGCATCGCCCCTGGTGAAATTTATCCCTTTCGAGTCGTCGGAGTTCATGTCCGCGACCGCGGACATGAACTGCCGCGACCGCGGCAGTGACAAGGTCGGTCGCGTCCACGACCGCTGTCATGACACCCGCGGTGGCCTTGTCCTCGACGGCCGCAACCGCGGAATCCCTGCCGCGACCGCGGATTGCCTGGGCAATCGCGATCGTGGCTTTGGGCTTGTCGGTCTCGGTCGGGGCCTTCGTTCCTTCGATTTGGTTCGTTCCTTCTTCGATTCGTATCATTTTAAATGTCAAATCTAACCTAGGGTTTCGTTATGGGTCGTTTTGTAGGAATCTGTAATCCGAGTTATGTTCCCGTTCCGGACCCAGAAACCCGTCTTCGTCAATCGTTCGTCTAATCTAAGGCAAGTGGCGGTTCGCTCTTGCTTATCATTCCATATTTCTATTAATTATCAATTGTTTTAATTGTTAATTAAATGGGATGAATATTGTTTTCATTGGGAACAGTTTTGATAAACGTATTTGATACGATTAAAAGAGATATTATAATAGGTTGTATATACTGCTAGAAACAACGCTATTATAGATATATATATATATATATATACTGTTGCCATGATGGAATTGATGTGGATTATTATGTGGTTTTAACTGTTTAGTTATAACGAGTATTCGTAGGAACGCTATGTACCTTGCGAGGTCTAGTTGTTTCTTTATAACTGGTGTTAGGAGGATTTTTCCCTAGTACTCTCTCTGGTCATGACCTTGCCCTTACTCAGGGTAGGTGCACATAGCTGGTGCCGATTCTCGGGATTTATTCCCTTCAATATCTCTCGCGATGAGATGATATATAAAAGCTTATAACGTGAATGTACGCTTTGTCACTAAAATAAGATAAGTGCCGCTATGCACATAATTAATGAACCTTGGGCGAGAAGTACAACTTGGAAACTCGTATGGACTTCGACTAAAGTAAGTCCTCCTTCCAAATTTGAATTCGCATTACGCGGTGAGGTTGGTCGTGGACCCAAATGGGCAAGTCTTTTTAAAACGCTTGTGTGAAACTTTAATGTTCCCGAACACTTGTCATACTTTCCGATAAGACTCAATCTCTTGGAGTCTTCTCCTCATATGTTTCTTTTAGACTCGATCTTTAGGAGTCTTCTCTTGATCATTCTTCTTTGAATCATTCTGTAGAGGTATTGAGGTTTACTATCGTCATCGGCTTTCATTCGAGAAGCGATGGGTCTAACCTAATACGCCTACCTTAGAACCTTTCTGTTTTACCCTTGCATAGTCTTTCATTAGACTAATCAACCGGGTTTTATTTCTTGCATGGTTGGCTGGTGTCATCCGTCTCATACGGCACATCAGGTAAACTCCCGTTACGTGAAGGCTAGAAACGACGATGAAGGCAGATGGAGTTTTTAAGAGTTTTATCAAGGTTGAGATCCTAGGCGGGTGATCGCTCCGATCAAGACATTTTTGTTATTTATTTAAAAGACTTCCGCTGTATTGAAACATATTATGTATTTTGGTTGTATTTGGAATTGTGGATGTAATTCCAAGACTTTGATTTAATCAAATGTTATGATATTTCGTATTAAATGTTGTTTTATGATTTGTATAAATTGGTTAAGCCTTGGGTGGCTTCGGATGTGGAATCTGAGGTTACTGGCGGTAATACTTTTAAGGTTATATATTTGGGGGTGTTACAGATCTGGTATCAGAGCCAAAAAAATTTTAAACGGGTTTAAAATGTGTTACTGGAAACAAATTTTTTTTTTACGGGCAGGGATTTCAAAAATGTTTTACTAGGAAAAAAACTTTTATAAACCGCTTACTCGTTTTGAACTAAGAATATTTTTTTTTCATTCGATTTTTTTTTGAATTTCCAAATAAAATCATACTTTACTAAAAACGTGTCGCTTGACAAACTCTGCCGTTCTAGTCGTGCCTTCTTTCCAGTCTGATATAGTAAGTTCGCTTCTATATTTAGAAAGACTAATCCTTTTCTCGTCGCCCCGCAGACTATGGGCGCATTCATCTCTCACTAGAGGAACCCGAAAGAAGCCGAGGTGGCCCTGCCATCTCCAGTTAGGCTTGAGTTCCTGGTTCTCCCGCTGTGCTTTGAGGTTGGGGAGCCCAGTAGTCCACCCGAGGAGGTGAAGACCGTACTCGAGGAGTCGGTGATGTTGGTGTCTGTTAGGGCCGAGGTTCCCGAGGAGGAGCCTGAAGTGGACCCAAGGGAAGACACAGAGGAAGAGGAGGAGCTAGCGCAGTACCTTGGAGGGTACTACGACGACGACTTCGAAATCGAGGAAGATCCGGAGGAGGATCCAGAAGAGGATCCCGATGAGGATCCGGAAGAGGATCCTGAAGAAGACCCAGAGGAAGACCCGGAGATGGAATTTATCCTTCCGAGTCCGGTGTCTCCATTTGAGCGGGAGTATTCACCATTGTCCCCTGCCGCTTGGGAGACACTTAGTGGTGAAAATACCGCCAGGAGGAGGCCAGTGATGAGTCCTGACTCGCGACCGGTGTTTCGCCAGAGTCAGATGGCTTCCTCTGAATAGCGTCGCCTGGTGGACGAAGCGGTTGAGAATGCTCGTAGGAGGGCAAGACCGTGGGAATCAATGGGTACACCGAGGGTGGTCCCAACCCAGCAGGCCAGGCCAAGGCCCCAAATGCTGGAGGAACGACTGGAGGAGTGGTCGAACGCCCTAGACGACATGGAGGAGAGGACATACGAAGCTGAGGTAGGTCTCTCCCGAATGATTGTGGACGTCCGCGAACTCCAGGAGTATATCCGCCAAGCAAGATTGCTACTTGATCCTTTGTACGAGGTGAACATGGCAGACTTCCAACTAGGATTTCTAGAGGAGTTTTGCCAATCACCGAGATCTGATGAGGCTGGACCAAGTGTTCCCGTGCCTAGGGAAAGGCCAAGGGCACCAAGGCCAAGAGATGATCCGTGTGTTCCAGGGCCGAGAAGGGTGAGGAGTCCGTCTCCAGACTCCGATGGTGAACCCCGTGCGAAGAAGTAGTGCATGAGAGTTCCCGATTATTTGAAGTATTTCAAGGCGCCATGATTAAGGCCAGTGGCGAGTTTGGCAGTTTCTTTCCTAGTATTTCAGTGTTCGTTTTGATAAGCATGGTAGTCTCCGAGCAATTTTGTCTTGCCGCTCGGGAGATTCCTTTTGTAACCCTTTCAAACTCAGTTTGAGTTCATCAATGAAAATTTACCAAGTTTGATCTATTCTAAGTTGACTTTATACGTTGTACATATTGGAATGTTATTAATGTTATAAAGTACTTGGAATTTGATCGGTAAACAGATGGTAAACACAAGGAATACCATTCGTGTTGGTGTTGGGCCAAGCAACGACCCCAGACCAAATGTAAGGAATGCCGCGAACCCATTGGATGAGAACGAGTCAGTTTCTCACAACAATCCGGTAGGCAGTGACCAAGTTCCGGTCAACGCCCCAGTGATTTTCGACGTTGCGGCAATTAAGGCTATTCGGGGGATTGTGATGCAAGCAGTCACCGATATTATGCGACCAATCGCGCCTCAGGCACAAGGTGTGCCAATTCCTCATGTGGTTCCGAGATTCGAGGAGCCAACTATCCATGTACCTCATGAGGAAACTGTCAGGAACAGAGGCAATTATGGCAGAGCACTGAAGGCCATAAGCTCTATGAGGCCTGACAGTTATGATGGAAAGGGAGAGCCAGTCAGAGTAGCATATTGGTTCTCGCACATGGAACGACTGTTTCGAAACGTCGAGTGCACAGAGGCTGAGAAGGTGCACATTGCTTCCCTTCAACTGAAGGAGGTGGGTAGCGAGTGGTGGGAAAGCACCGGTCTAGCTGATCACCCTGGATTGAACTGGGGAATGTTCAAGGCGAAGATGACTGATCGATTCTTTTCCCGAGCTATGAGGGAAGAGAAGCATAAGGAGTTTCTCTATCCAAGGACGGATGGACTGAAAGTGACTGAGCTTGCGGCCAAGTTCAATCACATGTTACAGTACGCTGGGTCGGAAGTGTCCAGTGATGAGCAGAAGATCTGGCATTTCCATGAGTGGATAAACCCAGATATTAAGCCACTGATGGTGCGTCACGGATGCTCTACTCTAGAGCAGTATATGGACGTTGCCTACAGATTGGAGGTGACTCTGGAGGAGTCAGCGAAGAAGCGCAATCGCCAGAGGCCAGCACAGAGCCAGCCTCAAGCAACTGGATTCAAGCGACCCGCACCACCGTCTAATTTTGCCAAGTCTGGCCGAGCTAGAACAGAGATGACTCATGGAGGGTCTACGCAACGTTCGGGTCAGGGCAAGAATCCAATCCAGTGCTACAACTGTGGTACACCCGGGCACAAGAGCAATGAGTGTTCGAAGGAAAGGAAGACGTGCTTTAGCTGCGGGAAGGTGGGGCACTTGCAGTCATTTTGTCCGCAGAGGAGGCAGAAAGGAGCTGAGTCATAGCAAGGGTCCGTTAATCATAACAACCGACCCAGATTCAGACCAGTGGAGGCTCCTAGTCCTTCGACACAGACAACTGCGCAGAACAAGGGGAAAGCCCCAACTGCTTTAGGAGGTCAAGGTCAGCGACTCTACGAGATGCGTGAGGTTGATGGACCAAATGCTCCTACTGCTCAAGGTACTCTATACCTTCATTCTACTTCTGTGTGTATATTGTTTGATTCGGGTGCTACCCATTCTTTTATTTCGGAAAGTTGCGTAAGTAAGCTAGGATTAGTATGCAACGAGGCTTGCGAGCCTTTCGTAGTCAATCTTCCCAATGGTGAACATTTGGTTGGAACCAAGCGTCTGTCAGAATTTCTGATTACCATTCAGGGTAAGAAGTTTGAAGCAGCTTTGATCTGTATAGCCATGGCTCCATACGACATTATTCTCGGTATGGATTGGCTGACACGTCATGGGGCGGTGATTGATTTTAGCTCTAGGACTGTGACGGTGTCATCTGGGGGCCAGTTCGTATGCAAATTCAAGGGTCGTAATGATGCTGATAACGGCAAGCTCATCAATGCGATGGCTGCGTTTAAGCTACTTCGACAAGGATGTGTCGGGTACCTGTGCTACCTGGACAAGCCCAAGAAAGATGAGCCTTCAATTCTAGATATTCCGGTCATTCATGAGTTTCCGGATGTCTTTCCAGAGGAGATTCCCGGTTTACCCCCGAATCGTGACGTAGAGTTTACCATTGATCTCGAGCCTGGTACCGCGCCAATCTCCAAGTTACCGTATCGGATGGCTCCAGCGGAGATGCAAGAGTTGAAGAAGCAACTCGAGGACCTTCTTGAGAACGGATATATAAGGCCGAGTGCATCGCCTTGGGGCGCTCAAGTTTTGTTCGTCAAGAAGAAGGATGGATCATTCCGACTTTGTATCGACTATCGCGAGTTGAATAAGGTCACGATCAAGAATAAGTATTTGTTGCCAAGGATTGATGATCTGTTGGATCAATTGCAAGGAGCAAAAGTCTTTTCCAAGATCGATCTGAGATCTGGTTACCATCAGCTCAGGATTCGTGAGAAAGATATTCCGAGGACTGCTTTCCGGACGAGGTATGGCCACTACGAGTTCGTAGTCATGCCATTTAGACTTACTAATGCTCCAGCAGTCTTCATGGATCTGATGCATCGATGTTTCCACCAATATCTGGATAAGTTTGTGGTGGTCTTCATCGACGATATTTTGATCTATTTCCCGAGTGAGGAGGCTCACGAGGAACACCTTCGAATCACCTTGTCAGTCCTTAGACAGAATAGGCTATATGCAAAGTTGTCTAAGTGTGACTTCTGGATCAAAGAAGTGGCTTTCTTAGGCCATGTGATCAATGAGAATGGGGTTATGGTTGATCCCCAGAAGATTAAAGCGGTAGCCGACTGGAAACGGCCTCGGAATGTGAAGGAGGTGCGCAGTTTCTTAGGACTTGCTGGATATTATAGACGATTCGTAGAGGAATTTTCCAAAATTGCTCTACCTATGACCGGTTTGCTTCGCAAGGTCCACAAGAAGTTTGTCTGGGATGACAAGTGCGAGGCCAGTTTTCAAAAACTGAAGAAGTTTTTGACCTCTGCACCAGTTTTGGCGCTACCGGAAGGGAATGATGGTTATGTGGTCTATAGTGATGCTTCAAAGAATGGGTTAGGGTGCGTACTGATGCAGAAAGGAAAGGTTATTGCGTATGCATCTCGACAATTGAAAACCTATAAAGCAAACTATCCAACGCATGATCCGGAGTTAGCAACTATAGTGTTTGCGTTGAAGACTTGGAGACACTATCTCTATGGTGTGAGGTGCCAAGTCTTCACCGACCACAAGAGTCTCAAGTACGTGTTCACTCAGAAGGAGTTGAATATGAGACAACGTCGCTGGTTAGAGCTACTCAAAGACTACGATATCGAGTTGCTGTATCATCCGGGCAAGGCTAATGTAGTAGCTGATGCATTGAGTCGGAAGACGCCGCACGAGACTGTAGTGGCTCTACTCACTGCTCAGACCAAGCTGAACCAAGGGTTGTGCGAGATTGAAGTCTTGTACAATCAATGTCGAGGATACCTGAGTATGCTTGAGATTCAGGCTACACTACTTGATCAAATCAGGGAAAAGCAGGTTGACGACGTGGTCTTGGTAAAGCTAAGCAGTGAAGTGATGAACGGGAAAGCTCCCGGATTCGTGATTCAGGACGATGGATCACTCTGGTTTCAAGACCGGATTTGTGTGCCTGACGTTGATGGTCTTCGCCAGTTGGTGATGAAGGAGGCCCATTCGTCAGCTTATTTTATACATTCGGGCTCTAGCAAGATGTACAAGGACCTCAGAAAGAAGTTCTGGTGGCCCAACATGAAGTGCGATGTAGCGGAGTTTGTGGCGAAATGCTTGACTTGTCAGAAAGTCAAGATAGAACACCGTAGACTAGGTGGTGAATTGCTACCTCTTCCAGTGCCAGAATGGAAATGGGAGGATATCGCTATGGATTTCGTCACAGGGTTGCCTAAGACTCAGACTCAAAAGGATGCTATATGGGTAATCATTGACAGATTCACGAAGAGTGCTCACTTCGTGGCTATCAAGTCAACATGGGGAACCCATAAGCTATCAGAAGTGTTCATACACGAAATTGTCTGTTTGCATGGTACTCCAAAGACCATTGTATCGGATCGTGATGGCCGATTCATGTCGAGATTCTGGAAGGAACTCCACAAGGCCATGGGAACCGAGTTGAGGTTCAGTACTGCATTTCATCCTCAGACGGATGGACAGTCTGAGAGGACCATCCAGACCTTGGAAGATATGCTGAGAGCTTGCGTACTTGACCGTCCGACTAGCTGGGAGAACATCCTAAGTCTAATTGAGTTCACGTACAACAATAGCTGGCATGCTACCATAAAGATGGCTCCATTCGAGGCTTTATACGGTCGAAGATGCAGATCTCCAATTTGTTGGGATGAGAATGTCGACAAGGTTCTGCTCGGACCAGAATTAGTCGAAAGGACTGCTTCGGATATTGCGTTGATTAGACAGAGGATGTTGACAGCTCAAAGTCGACAGAAGTCTTATGCAGATCTGAAGCGCAGGAATGTCGAATTTGAGGTTGGTGACAAGGTGTTTGTCAGGGTGTCGCCATCCAAGGGCGTGTTCAGGTTCGGCAAGCGTGGGAAGCTTAACCCTCGCTACATGGGACCGTTTGAGATCCTTGACAGGGTGGGGTCTCTAGCGTATCGTTTGACATTGCCGCCATCGGCACATCCAGTGTGTAACGTGTTCCACGTATCCTTGTTGAGAAAGTACGTGCCAGATGAGTCTCATGTGCTGAGTTATGAAGACATCGAGATTCAGGCAAATGGTACCTACGAGGAGATACATGTGCGTATTCTCGAGCGTCGCGAGAAGCAATTGCGGAACAAGGTAGTACCATTAGTATGGATCCTTTGGTCCAAGGCTGGATCTGAAGAGGTTACTTGGGAAACCTGGGAGACTGAAGAAGATATGCTTAGCCGTTTTCCCGAGCTGTTTCGGCCTAGTTTCGGGGTCGAAACCTTTTTAAGGGGGTAGTGTTGTAACGCCTCGTTTTTTTGGGTTTATTCGGCCAAGTTTCGGGGTCAAAACTTCTTTTAAGGGAGAGATGATGTAATACCCCTCATTTTTTATTAAGGGTATTTGGGTAATTTACTCAACCCTCGTTCTGTGATCATATCATTTTCAGAGAAGTTCGGATTTCTGTATTAAGATTGTTCTCTGTAAAATCCCCTGAGTGATATAAAATACATTTGACGTATTTTTCGGGGTTTAGAATATTTGTTTGGGTATAAATATATTTAATCCGGGGTTTAAAACCCACGCCAAACCTTTTTCCGGACAAACAGACGCGGAAAAGGCATTTCTGCGACCGCGGCAGTACCCACCGCGACCGCGGAAAAATGGGTTTTAGAAGGGCTGGGCACAGGAATTTTCCGCGACCGCGGAAAACTCCAACACGCCAACGTCGCGTCGTCTGACTCCTCGCCGTTCGCGCCACCGTTGATCTTCTGGCTCGCCGTTGATCCGGGCTGGGGGAGATCCTTCCTTGGCCTATAAACGGGGGTCGGATTGAGGGTTGAAAGGCACACCGAAATCACTCTCTCCCTATCAGAATCTCTCTCGTTTTCTTGTTCGCCGGAGGTCGAAGCTCTCGCTGGAAATCTTCAAGCTTTCGTCGGAGCTTTCGTTGGAGGCGGTGGTGCTCTCAAGGTGGTGCATTGGAGGTGCAAGGTGCCCAGGAATCGAGCCCCACCCGAATCGAGCCCCGTCGCGTCGCCCCCGGTGAGATTTCTCCCTTTCGAGTCGTCGGAGTTCATGTCCGCGACCGCGGATATGAACTGCCGCGACCGCGGCAGTGACAAGGTCGGTCGCGTCCACGGCCACTGTCATGACATCTGCGGTGGCCTTGTCCTCGATGGCCGCGACCGCGGAATCCATGCCGCGACTGCGGATTGCCTGGGCAATCGCGATCGTGGCTTTGGGCTTGTCGGTCTCGGTCGGGGCCTTCGTTCCTTCGATTTGGTTCGTTCCTTCTTCGATTCGTATCATTTTAAATGTCGAATCTAACCTAGGGTTTCGTTATGGGTCGTTCCATAGGAATCTGTAATCCGAGTTCTGTTCCCATTCCGGACCCAGAAACCCGTCTTCGTCAATCGTTCGTCTAATCTAAGACAAGTGGCGGTTCGCTCTTGCTTATCATTCCATATTTCTATTAGTTATCAATTATTTTAATTGTTAATTAAATGGGATGAATATTTTTTTCGTTGGGAACAGTTTTGATAAACGTATTTGATACGATTAAAAGAGATATTATAATAGGTTGTATATACTGCTAGAAACAACGCTATTATAGATATATATATATACTATTGCCATGATGGCATTGATGTGGATTATTATGTGGTTTTAACTATTTAGTTAGAACGAGTATTCATAGGAACGATATGTACCTTGCGAGGTCTAGTTGTTTCTTTATAACTGGTGCTAGGAGGATTTTTCCCTAGTACTTTCTCTGGTCATGACCTTGCCCTTACTCAGGGTAGGTGCATACAGCTGGTGCCGATTCTCGGGATTTATTCCCTTCAATATCTCTCGCGATGAGATGATATATAAAAGCTTATAACGTGAATGTACGCTTTGTCACTAAAATAAGATAAGTGCCGCTATGCACATAATTGATGAACCTTGGGCGAGAAGTACAACTTGGAAACTTGTCTAGACTTCGACTAAAGTAAGTCCTCCTTCCAAATTTGAATTCGCATTACGTGGTGAGGTTGGTCGTGGACCCAAATGGGCAAGTCTTTTTAAAACGCTTGTGTGAAACTTTAATGTTCCCGAACACTTGTCATACTTTCCGATAAGACTCAATCTCTTGGAGTCTTCTCTTCATATGTTTCCTTTAGACTCGATATTTAGGAGTCTTCTCTTGATCATTCTTCTTTGAATCATTCTGTAGAGGTATTGAGGTTTACTATCGTCATCGGCTTTCATTCGAGAAGCGATGGGTCTAACCTAATACGCCTACCTTAGAACCTTTCTATTTTACCCTTGCATAGTCTTTCATTAGACTAACCAACCGGGTTTTATTTCTTGCATGGTTGGCTGGTGTCATCCGTCTCATACGGCACATCACGTAAACTCCCGTTACGTGAAGGCTAGAAACGACGATGAAGGCAGGTGGAGTTTTTAAGAGTTTTATCAAGGTTGAGATCCTAGGCGGGTGATCACTCCGATCAAGACATTTTTGTTATTTATTTAAAAGACTTCCGCTGTATTGAAACATATTATGTATTTTGGTTGTATTTGGAATTGTGGATGTAATAGTTTAATGTGATTTAATCAAATGTTATGATATTTCATATTAAATGTTGTTTTATGATTTGTATAAATTGGTTAAGTCTTGGGTGGCTTCGGATGTGGAATCTGAGGTCACTGGCGGTAATACTTTCGAGGTTATATATTTGGGGGTATTATAAATATTCCCTTGGAAGAACAGAACAATAAATTTGAACCCTTGTATTTCCATTATTACTCTATCTGTTTGTAGAAATGAAAATGGATATTTTTGGAAATATGGTGACCAAATTGCTTTTGACACGAAGACCATCTGGTCTGTCTTGACTAGTTTCTTGTCGATCTCAGTCAGCTTTTGGTTAGCTGGTGAAAACAACCAAGCTTTTTCGTGCTATACTAAAAAAATGAACAACTCTTCAGAAACCAAGATAGTTCTTATAGTTTCTTATGTCTTGAATGCTGACATTAAGAACTATGGAATATGACTTCTAAATGCGTTAAACAAATGGTTTTATCCCCAAATAGTTTTTTATGAAGATTACGACTTGGAATTGTAGGGGTATTGGGAGAAAAATCTCTAGATGGATATTGAATACTTCTGTAAAATTGAACGAATTCAACTCTTAGCCTTATTTGAAACAAGGACAAACAAGGAGCCAAATGATTTTTTTTTTTTGGAAAAAGGCAGGTTTTGACCAATTCATTTTTATCCCGGCTACTGGCTTCTCTGGAGGTATCTGCATAATGTGGAAAACATACCAACTAACAAACGAAATTCTAGAAATAGACAATATCGATACTAGATTTGTGTGCCTAAAGTACACAAATCTTTGTACAAACAACAAAATAAATTTAATTCTGGCATATGCACCCCCATTTGAATTTGGTAAACAGGAATTTTGGGATGGCATTATTTCCTTTATTAAAAATAGTCCCTATCCATGTATTGTGATGGGAGACTTGAATGAAATTCAAGAACCAAATGGAAAAATGGGAGGTTCTATCCCACCAATAACAAAGTTTGCCAGATTAAGGTATTTTAAAAATGAATGTGAATTATAAGATATACCGATACAAGGAAATAATTTCAATTGGAGGAAAAACAAAACAGAAATTGACAATATCTATGAAAAATTAGATAGGGCCATGGTAAATCACCAGATTTTACAATGGTACCCTGAGATCTATACTAAAAATCATGCATTTACGAGCTCCGATCATTGCCCAATATCCATTGAACTCATTTCTTCAAATAATATTAAAAATCAACCATTGAAATTTGAAAAAAATTGGATGACTCGAAAGGATTTTAAAAACATTGTCAAACAAGCTTGGAGGACACATTATCATGGCTACAGGCTGTATGACTTGGTATCAAAAACCAAATTACTGAAGAAAAAAAAATCTAGAATAAAAGCACTTTTGGTAATGTATTTACCCAGCTTAAAGATATTGAAAAACAACTTTCTGATTTACAAATTGAAATTTGTAACAGCAATAACAATACCCTTATTCAAAAACAAAATAGACTCATTACAAAGAAAGAACAACTCCTAAATTTCCATAAAACATTCTGGAACCAGAGAGCTAAAGTCAAACATATCAAACTCAATGATACAAATGTTGGCTACTTTCACAAAATAGCTAGTGGAAGACGAAATAGAAAAATTATAAAGGAAATAAAAAACCCAAGAAGATACAAGCATTATTGGGAAAGAAAACATTAGAAATGAAATTAGAAATGATTTCATTAAAAGATTTAAAAGTGAAGAAACGAACGATCAAACTCTTCGGGATAATCTTAAACTCATTCAACATGAAGTTTCACCTGAAGATAATGCGGAATTAACAAAAAATGTGTCCAACGAAGAGATCAAAAAGGATGTTTTTGATAATGGATTGAATAAATCACCTGGTCCTGATGGGATGACAACAGAATTTTACCAAAAGTACTGGGATATTGTAGGCCCTTCTATCATACAAGCAGTTAAGAGTTTTTTCATATCAAGCAGACTTATAAAACAAGTAAATCACACATTCATCTCATTAATACCAAAATGTGACAATCCTAATTCTACAAATCACTATAGACCTATCAGTATGTGTTCCACAATTTACAAAATAATTTCAAAAATTCTTACAAATAGATTAAAAAAGACGATGGAAAAGATAATTCACCATCTGCAAGGAGCTTTTGTTGCAAACCGGGCCATTCAAGATAACATCTTGATTGCCCATGAAATTTTTCATTCTTTCAAATCGAAAAAAGGAACCCAAGGTTTTATTGCCTTAAAACTAGACATGGAAAAAGCTTATGACATAATTGAATGGAAGTTTATCCTTAAAACTATGGAAAAATTGGTTTCAATGATAAATTTATCTCCTGGATCAAAGAATGCATCACTACGGTCTCTTTCTCTGTGTTAGTTAACAATGGACCTACGGAAATATTCAAACCAACACGAGGACTCCGACATGGTGATCCTCTCTCACATTTTCTCTTTATACTCGGATCTGAAATCCTTGTCAGGAAATTACAAAAAGCATGTGACAAACCAAGAAACCCTATTGGTTTCCAACTAGCAAAAAATGGAACCTGAATCCTTTTCCCGACATTCGCGGATGATATTATGATCTTTTCGAAAGTGAAACAGGAAAATTGTAAAGAGATCAAGAACATTGTGGATGACTACTGAAAATCCTCTAGGCAAAAAGTTAACTATCATAAATCAACATTTCAACTAACAAAAAAAGTACCAAACACACAGAAAACGAACATCCAAGGTATACTTACCATTACAAACATGATTTCACTAGAAAAATATCTTGGTTGCCCAATCATTAATGGTAGAGTTAATATGAACACCTTTGTTGATCTTTTAGTTAGCACTCAACAACAACTTACCAAATGGAAAGCAAATTCACTATCCCAAGAAGGAAGAACGACACTAATAAAATCAAATCTTGCATCTTGACCAAATTATCTGATGCAAAGCTTTATGTTACCAGCACAAACTCATAATGAATTGGATAAGATCAACAGATCCTTCTTCTGGAACAAAGACCAATCTTACAAACCACTAATCGGTTGGGAAAAAATTTGCAAACCACCTCAACAAGGAGGTCTTGGATTAAGAAAATCTAAAGACGTGAATAAAGCCTTAAAATTAAACTTCTTTGGAAAATCTTAGCAGAACCCAATAATTGTTGGGTGAAAATTATAACTGAAAAATATTTAAAAACACAACATATCCGTCATTATGTCAAAGAAGGCAATTGCTCTTGGCAATGATCAAAGATGATTGAAATCCTAGATGATTTTAAGAAAGGTCTTATTTGGCAAGTTGGAAATGGTAGAACAATCAAGTTCTGGACTAATAAATGGATATCAAATATCCCCTTGTGCGAGATGATTAACACACAACAAAATATGAACAAAGAGGAAACAATATTAGAGTATATCCAACAAAATATGACTTGGAATAAGGCTAAAATTGAACAAATGCTACCACCCGACTTAACTAGGAAAATCATGTCTTTACTCATACCTTTTCATAACATTCATGATAGAATGTATTGGGAAGCCAATAAAAATGGTTGGTTTTCAACCAAGTCTGCTATGGATATGATAAATTCAAACAAAAGATACACAACTTATGATTCTTCATGGATTTGGAAGCTGTACACGTATCCAAAAGTTAAAAATTTTATTTGGAAAATTATTCAGAATGGACTACCCACAAAAGCAAGACTAGCTGAAAAAGGAGTTGCGCTCCCGCAAGAGTGTGTACGGTGTAACGCCTAAACTAAAGATTTGAACCACTTTCTTTTTGAATGCAGCCATACTTTGAAAACAATTGAAAAAGTAAATAACCAAACACATAGAGCTATAAGAGCTTTATCTATAGGAAATAAAAAACCAAAGAAATAATAGAAGAAATTTGAAACAAGATTGATAAAACAAAATTTGAGGAACTAGCTGTTGCTTGGTGGGGAATTTGGTTCTATAGAAACCAACAAAGTTTTGGAAGAATATACAATGAAAATGACACAATTAAGGATGTCCCAATCCACATAAAACAACAAATTAGTTATTGGGAAAAAACAAAAAAATGGAATGCTGACCCTCTAGTTGACTCTAAACAAACTTACGAAAATAAAAACAAAGGCAGACGACCGAAAAAGAGATGGAAAAAACCATCGGAAAACTTCATAAAAATAAATACGGATGGATCAACTACGACTAATGGAGACTCTAGTTTTGGTTATATTTTCCGAATCAATCAGGGAGAACTAGTGTTTATGTTTGGGGACAAATGTGGAATTTTAACCCCTCTTAAAACAGAAGCATTAGCAGTTAGAAATGCGTTAATTAAAGCCTATGAACTAGGACTTAACAACATTGAACTAGAATGTGACAACCTGGCTATTGTAAACGTTCTGAAAAAGATCTGGCACTATCCCTGGGATATTGAAATGTTAATTTCTGATTTCCTTTGCCTTTTACAACTGTTTTTTACAGTGCAGATCTGTCACATCTTTTGGGAGTCCAATGTTGTTGCTGGCTACATTGCGAAGATGAGTCAGCGGCTTCTCTGGGAAGACTTTCAAGCCAATAAAGAACTTTTAGTTCTCATCCATAAGGATGCTATAGGCTGAAAAACCGTTTCTTTTATGGTTTCTAGTCTAATTTTTTCTTTATCAAAAAAATAAAATAAAATAGAAATTACATATCTTTGTTAAAAAAATTAAGATTTTTTTAATATAATTTATAATTATATCGAATCCATACTTTCAAATCTACACTAATATTATTGACAAAAAAATATGTTAATTTAAATTAAAAAGTGGTGATTCTTTTCAAAAAAAAAAGTTTCAAAAAGAGGGGAAAACTCACGTTTTTATATGAATTTCAAATTGTAATAGAGTGTTTTTAGGTCCATGTTGTTAAGTTGTTCTCTTTTATTTTTTTAATTTATTATTATATTAAATAATAAATTAGTTTTAAATTAACAAAAAGATTTTATAATTTTTAATCCGTGTATAACTAATAATTTATTATTGGTTAACACTCGTGCATAGCTAGTAAAATATTTATTTATTTTATACAGGCAAACAAAGGGTATCCTTACAAACCAGAAGACATACCCAAATCATCACAACGGATGATTTTACAAAAGATTTACAAGATGAAGAAATACTAGAGCTCGAATCTAGAAATCAAATCTGAGATCGTTGCAACTGTGTGTAATCATGTTGAGGCAGCAAGTAGTCCAAAATAGCGTTGTGTATGATAGTAGGAGAGATGTTCGAGTTAGCCAGGAAGTCAGCGGCTTTATTGGATTCTCGGTAGCAGTGATGAACCTGAAAATAATCCAAACCATAAAACAATGAGCGAATTTCTTGAATTATGTTTGAAATTCCCCAAGGGATTTTCCAAATTCCACGAATAGAATTAATGACAGAGAGATTATCTCCTTCAAGAACTATCCGCCTATAACCATGCGAAATAGCCCTACAAAGGCATTCGAGAGCGGCAAGCGCTTCAACTTTAATAGGTGAGGAGCAGAGGATCTCCTTATGGTCTAAAAAGACCACCTCACCGGAGTGGTTTCGGAAAACATATCCGATTTGTGTAGAACCGTTTTGTTTAACGAATGCGTCAAAATTTAATTTTATGCAGTTAGGAGGAGGTTTTCGCCATTGGGAAAAATAATTAGAGCGTTTCCTTTTATTGACAGTCGAGTGATGCTGATGTGACAAGCTTGTAATCCAGTCTTTATAGAAGATGTACGCACAGTTAACAGTTTGCTCAATTTGAATATGAGCTTTTCGAAAAATTATAGCATTTCGATCTTTCCAAATATGCCACCAAAGGAAAAGGGCATTACTACTTCCACCGGGTGGGAAAATGTGCAAAATGCTGATTTCAATGGTGGTTAAAGCCGTTGATTTTTTTTTCTATTCTAGGAACGACTCTTAGAGCCGTTGATGTTCATTTTTTTTTTATAATGAGCGACAATTAAAGTCGTTGACACCGCTGCTCCCCACTCCTTTCGCGTGTCGGCACTCGCTTTTCCTTTCATCTGCTTTTGCTCTCTATTTTTTTTTTCCGCTTCAGTTTTCGTTTCAATTTTGCCCAAATCTCCCGCTTGTTTTCGTTAACAGATTTCATTCAATTTTTTTGTTTTTTATGTAATTTGTTTAAATTTTTCGTCTTTCATTCAAAGTTTTTTCTATTTGTATTAAAATAAACGTATTTACTATTTTTAATTTTATAACTATTTTTTTACCTTATAATTAATTGTATTCCCATGTTACGTTCATTTCGTATTTTTTTCTTCGTATTGGCTACACGTTACGCTTATTTTATGAATATATTCTTTAACGCTTTATTATTTTCGTATTTTATTTCAAATTCCATTTCAATTTTTTCTAAATTCGTTTCAATTTTTTATTTACATTTTTCAAATTTCGTTTCAATCGTCTTTTCGGATTTTCAAAGTTCGTTTCAATTTTTTCGTCTTTTTAAAGTTCGTTTCAAACTGTAAAAAATGATTCATTTTGAAGAAAAATGAGTGTTAGATGCAAAAAATTCATATCGTTAATTTTTTAGTATAAATTCATATTGTTGAATTTTCAGAATATTATTATGGGTGTTTACGTGATTTTTTGATGAAATATAAGAAAATTAATATAGTTGAATAAACTCTTCTGAATATAACTATAGGATATAATCATAGTATATAACTATAGAATATAACCATATGATATAACTATAGGATATAATCATAGAATATAACTATATAATATAACCATATGATATAACTATAGGATATAATCATAGTATATAACTATAGAATATAACCATATGATATAACTATAGGATATAATCATAGTATATAACTATAGAATATAACCATATGATATAACTATAGGATATAATCATAGAATATAACCATAGGATATAACTATAGGTTAAAATCATATTATATAACTATATGATAT
The DNA here is from genome assembly GCA_027886185.1 of Rheum nobile. Taxonomy (NCBI): domain Eukaryota; kingdom Viridiplantae; phylum Streptophyta; class Magnoliopsida; order Caryophyllales; family Polygonaceae; genus Rheum; species Rheum nobile. The sequence continues at coordinate 745,677 of WOAB01000699.1, forward strand.
AACCATATGATATAATTATAGTATATAACTATAGAATATAACCATATGATATAACCATATGATATAACTATAGGTTATAATCATAGTATATAACTTTAGAATATAACTATATGATACAACCATATGATATAACTATAGGATATAATCATTGTATATAACTATAGAATATAAGTAAATTGGATATAACTATAGGTTAAAATCATATTATATAACTATATGGTTAAAATCATATTATATAACTATATGGTTAAAATCATATTATATAACTATATAAGATAACCATATGATATAACTATAAGATATAATCATAATATATAACTATAGAATATAACCATATGATATAACCATAGGATATAACCAAATTGGATATAACTATAGGTTAAAATCATATTATATAACTATATGATATAACCATATGATATAACTATAGGATATAATCACATTATACCTATAGAATATAACCAAATTGGATATAACTATAGGTTAAAATCATATTATATAACTATTTGATATAATCATATGATATAACCATATGATATAACTATAGGATATAATCATAGTATATAACTATAGAATATAACCATATGATATAACTATAGGATATAATCATAGTATATAACTATAGAATATAACCATATGATATAACTATAGGATATAATCATAGTATATAACTATAGAATATAACTATATGATACAACCATATGATATAACTATAGGATATAATCATATTATATAACTATAGAATATAACCATATGATATAATTATAGGATATAATCATAGTATATAACTATAAAGTATAACTTACAATATCTAGAATACAACTATATAATATAACTTTCCAAGTTTAAGTTGGAGAAATAACTTACAATATTTAGATATTGGCATAATATTTTGGTAAATTATTTTAAAACAATTTTACTTTTGGACGTCACCTAGTAGAGCACAAGGACTGCCCTATTTTTTTTTTTAAATATTTCTTGAGCGCTACCTAGTGGCGCCCAACAAGTGACCCATTTTTTTTTCCTTTTTAATTATTTTTTGGTTTTTTTATAAACCAGTTTACTTCCTAGTGGCGCCCAACGAAAATAAATGTGTAACATATGTTTAAAATTTCTAACTATTTTTTAACGTTGTAGCCTTTTTTTCGTATTATTTTTTCAATTAAAAAAATAAATTAATTGTTTTCCTTATTATAAAATAAAATTTCAACTTATAAAATAATTAAAAGTATTATTTTTATCATATAATTGAAAAAAAAGAGGAAAAGGGCTAAATTTATTTTATAAGAAATGAAACTTATATCCTCAATTTATGAGGAAATATTTTAATAAAGGTGAAATATTTCTTTTAAAAAGTATTCCGCTACTCTTTTATAATTCAATACTTATTTATTTATTTAAACATAATTGTTCCGATTAAAGCCTAGAGTGACTTTGGACATTAAAGCTTGAGGTCACTAGCGTGTGGCACCGATGTAAGTCGATGAAGTTTGTCTCAACAAAGCTTGAGGTCACTGGCGTGTGGCACCGAGATATACATAGTATATCTCGGTTGAACCATATGTGCATTTGGATAAGTCGTATGTGCATTATTAATTTAAAGAGAAACATAAATAATTACCGACGAAGTTTAGCTCAAATCACGCTGAAAACAAACAAAATATAAATCTAATTGATAGATGTTTTTATAAATATTTTTTTTATTTATAATATATTTTTATATAAAAGGGCAAATTCATCTTCCCATTTCAATTTCAATTACGATGGTGCTAGTATACTTCCAAACTACGCTAAAAGAGGGAGATGTCCATCCCAAATAAATGCATGCCTAAACTTCCAAATTGATGGTGTGGCGCTTCAATAAGTTGCCACTAGAGGCTACATTTATTGGTGGCATCTCTCTATTAGCTGGGTAATTTATTACTTTTTCATTTTCTTATTTTCTTTTTTTTTTCAATTTTTATGTTTTAATCTTGGTAAGTACACTTGAAGTTTCGTAGAAATTACATAAATGCCATTATCTTTTCCATTGCTTCAATATTCCATTGGTTATCACAAGTTTGAACTCGTAGACAGATATATAGATAACCCGATCGATATTATATCCGTAGAGTTGTTTTGAGTATACATAACACTCGCCTGTACCCCTTGTTTTTTATTCATACAACAAACGAGAAGCAGTTGAAGTAACCTTGACCTATATAGGTCATTATATGATTCCGTAGTCTTAATTTATAAAACATAGCTAGGGATCAGAAGAGGACGAATTGAAGGCTAGACATCAAATTATATGCATCTTTGGCAAGGAATTTCTTGAACCAGTAGAAGGAGTCTTTAGAGTATCTCTTCAAATCGTTATCGAAATCGACAAAGCTGAGGCCGATTCTGTTGGTATACCCATTACTCCACTCGAAATCATCAATCCACGACCACACATATATAGTATCCTCCTACATTCGCACCTTCCCTGCATACACAACCCCAACCCAATTGAATGCATCTTAATGTTTGAAAGAAGATATAGTTCAATCGTGTATTCATATCAAATTTATGCTCAAGTGAAAACTGATATCGTCAACAGAATCGCAAGTTCACATATTAAGTCAATCGAAACTTTGCAAGACAAAGAAACGTGAAGCAAGAGAACACGAGAGATTTTTTGACGCAGTTCGGGGAAACCCTACTCTGCAGAACCTCAGGAGGGGAGATTCAGCCCAAAGATGCACTAGAGAGATTAGGGTTCTATAGTCGGTTACATGCACAAGAACGGCAAAACCAAAAACAGAAACAAAGATCTAAACACAGCACAACAGAGGAGACAAGAGAAGCAGAAAGGGAAACGAGAGAGTCGTTGGCTTTCGTCCAAAGCCAAAGGACTATTCCAACACTGGGAGATCGCCTGAGGAGCCACGCGCCACCGAGAGGTCTGACGCGCCACCGGAAACTCTTCTCTTCCTTCTCTTCTCACTTTCTCTATGTAATCGCCGCGAATCAGATTCTCAGAATGGAACCCTAGAAGCTGGAAAGAGCTGCTTATAAGGCAACGCGTCCAAGTGGGCTTCAGCTGGATTGGGCCTCTTTGGAACAGCTAGTGTTAGAAGCAGATCAGGCCCAACATGAGCTAAGCCATCCAACCGAGCTCATAAAAGGACTCGGGGTTGCTTAACCCGGTTTAGAGCTAGACCAACTCCTATTATTACATAGCATAGTGAACCCGATTCACTGTTAATGGATTCTACACATTACAAGGCATGATATACCAAAACTATAGAACATACAATTAAACTTGGATTATCTATGACATAACAAATGCCCCCTTAATCCAGAGTTTGGTTGTACTCCCTAAAACCCCCTAAGTGCATCCAGGGATCCTCTCATGTCTGCCGTCGATCGCTGCCCACACCTCAGTGTACATCATAGATGTGGAGTGAATTCCTGCAGAATACAAATTTATTAGTAGGCACTATTTTTGTACCAAAATCAGCAGGGTTCACATCACCTAAGATTTTCTTCACACTGATTTCCTGATTCTCAACTTTATCTCTTATAAAGTGGAACCTAACATCAATATGCTTAGTTCTTTCATGATACACAGGATCTTTACACGGGTATAGAGCACTCTGGCTATCCATATTGAGCACATGGAGATATGCCTTACCCTCAATCTCATGTAGGATACCTTTCAACCATATTGCCTCTTTAGAGGCTTCAGTTGATGCAATATATTCAGCTTTTGTTGAAGATAGAGCAACAATTGATTGATGTTGAGATTTCCAAGAAATGCAATTTCCTGCCCAAGTATAGAAGAAAGTTGTAGTCGACTTCATGTTGTCCTTATTACTGGCATAGTCAGAGTCAACAAAGCCTTGCAGCTCAGTCCTCGAACTATGCTCAGCATAAGTGAGACCCATATCTTTGGTGCCAACCAAGTATTTCAGCATATACTTCATGGCTTGCCAATGTTTGTCTCCAGGATTTTACATATACCTGCTAAGAACACTAATAGCAAAAGCAAGGTCTGGTCTAGTACACAACATTGCATACATCACTGACCCTACTGCTACATCATAAGGAACATTTTCCATTTTCTGTTTATCAATGTCAGAAACATGACAATCATGCTTAGAAATCTCAAGATGCCCCCCTAAGGGGATAGGTGCAGGTCTAGCAGTACTCATAGTAAATCTATCAAGTACTTTTGTCATGTAAGTAGCTTGAGAAAGCTTGATAGTCTTTCTTTTTCTGTCCCTGATTATATTAACACCCAATATTTTCTGAGCAGGACCAAGGTCCTTCATATCAAAGTGTTTTTGCAAGTCATTTTTTACACCAGAAATAACAAACTTAGAACTGCTAATAAGAAGAATATCATCAACATACAGCAGAACATACAAGGCATTTTTAGTCTTCACAGATTTCAAGTAAAGACATGTATCATACTGACTTCTAGCAAAGCCCAAGGACCTCATACAAGCATCAAATTTCTTGTTCCATTGTCTAGGGGACTGTTTGAGTCCATAGACAGACCTTTTTAATAAGCATGCATGATCAGGTTTAGTTTTATCAACAAAACCTTTTGGCTGCCTCATATATATGGTCTCATCTAGGTCTCCATGCAAAAAAGCAGTCTTAACATCCATTTGCTCTAATTCCTAATCATACACAGCAGTCATAGAAAGCAAAAGTCTCATTGTTTTGTATTTAACAACTGGGGCAAAGATATCATTGTAATCAATTCCTTCTTTTTGGGTAAAGCCCTTAGCCACTAGCCCGACTTTATACCTAGGAGGTTCAGTATTATCATTGCCATCTTTCAGTTTATAAATCCACTTGCAATCAATGAGCCTAGCTTTAGCAAGTTGAGGAACAAGAGTCCAGGTGTTATTAACATGCATAGATTGTATTTCTTCATGCATTGCTTTCATCCAGTCATTAGCATGGGAACATTTGATAGCTTGGTCATAAGTTTCAGGGGTATAATTCTTCACAACATTAGCAACCAGGAAAGCAAACTCAATAATTTTTTCATAGCTCTCAACCATATTAGCATCAAAATGTAATCTTATGTTAGGAATCCTAACTCTAGGTTCCCTATCTCTTACAAGTTGATAGTCAGTTAAGTCATGCACAACAGGAACATTCAAATCAGAATTATCATGCATAGACACACCAGAATCACTATGATCATTTATTTCAGTTTCAGGATTCAAGTTGTCATTCAGTGCATCAGCAGACTCAACATCTAATTGGTTAGAGTGACTTACTTCCCCACCAAATTGATGGGTTTGTGGTTCCATTTCTCCAGCATTGCCAGTTGTGTGAGAGTTCATTGAACTTCCTGAAGAGGTGTCCTCAGTCTGTGGGTGGCCAATATCAAACTCTTCATCATTTGCTGCTACCAGGGGGATGTTGTCAAAGAATTGCCCAGTTGGAATACCAACTCTTGGTTCAGATGATAGGGTACATGTAAACTCAGTAGTAGGCATTAGTTTTGTTTTAAAATGGAATTCATCCTCATTAAATGTGACTAACCTGGAGGTTATGACTTTGTAACCTTTAGGCTGTATGAGGAGTAGTTTATACCCCTTCACCCCTTCAGGATAGCCTAGCATAACACACTTTTGGGCCCTAGGTTGTAGTTTACCCTGTGATATTTGAATCCAATAACAGATGAAGGAGATCTATTTATGAGGTAAGAAGCTGTTATAACAGCCTCACCCCATAAAGACCCTTTCATCCCTGCACTGATGAGCATACACCTTACTTTTTCAAGCAAGGTTATGTTCATCCTCTCAGCAGTACCATTCTGCTGAGGGGTGCCAGGCACAGTGAGGTGTCTTTTAATGCCATGACTTTTACAGTACTCATAAAAGATAGCATTGCAGAATTCAAGACCATTGTCAGTTTTAAGGCATTTCACTTTATGATCATATTGACTTTCAACCAAATTTTTCCAGTTCTTGAAGTTCTCAAAAGCCTCATCTTTAGTTCTTAACAAGTAGACCCAGAGTTTTCTAGAGTAGTGGTCTATTAGAGATAGGAAATATTTCCTACCTCCAATAGTCTCTACTTGAGTTGGGCCCCACAAGTCAGAATGAATATACTCAAGAGGCTTACTAGCAACTTAGGAAAGCTATGAGCAGTCTTTTTTTCCAAAAATGCAGGTTTCACAGAATTTCAAGTCATCTAGTTGATTATCAATCATGCCATTTTTATGCAGGTAATGTAACCCTTTATTGCATATATGACCTAGTCTTGCATGCCAAGTTTTAGTGTGACTTAGGTTATCACTATCATTCCTCACTGTGGAGACATTAAGTTCAGGAGAAGTCTGCACATAGTACAGTCCTTCTTTCTTAATGCTCCTTATAAGGACTGTTCCATTTCTGATAACATTCATTATTCCTTGGTGAGTATTGATGTGACAATCTATGTCATCAAACATGGATTCAGAAAGCAGGTTCCTTCTAAGATTAGGAACCCACCTTACATTCTGCAGAATTCTAACCTTCCCATCATGCATTTTTAAAGGAACCCTCCCAATACCCTTTATAGCTAATGAAGTGTGATCACCTAACATGACATTGCCCTCATTCAAAACATGCAAAGAATCAAACAAACCCCTATGAGGGGTAGCATGCATTGTGCAACCAGAATCAAGGATCCATGAAGAGGCATCATCATCATTACAAGCAACCATCAAAAGCTCAGTAGAATATTGAGTACAACATTCACACACATTAGAGAAGCCAGAATTATCTTTAGCTTTATCTTTATTTTTCTCATCTCTAGCCTTTTTATGACAATCTTTAATCCAGTGACCATCCTTATTGCAGTAATGACACTATGAGTTTTTCTTATCATCATTAGCCTTTTCAGAATTATCCTTCTTGAATTTCTTCTGATATTTCTTTTTATTCTTGCCTTTAGTGAACATAACTTCAGCCTTAGTCTCAGTTTTAGGCCCACATTTAGTCTTAAACACTTTCAGAGACTCATTTTTCTGAATTATAGACACGGTTACTTTAGTCATAGTAAGTTCATCCCTACCATACTGTATAACATCTTTTAGGGTGTCAAACTGAGCAGGCAAAGCATTCAACAGAAGCACAGCTTGATGTTCATCTTTAATGGCATCATCACATCTTTTTAAATCTTGTGTCATTTTCAAAAAGATGTCAAAGTTCTCATGCACAGTTAAGCCAACATTCATTTTGAAGGCAAACAATTTGCAGAGAAGGGTGATACGACTAGGCAAGGACTTAGACTCATAAATCAATTCCAGAGGATCCCACAATTCTTTGGGTTGAGTGTGACTTACAACCTTACGAGCCACGTCGTCAGCAAGATGTATCATGATTTCAGAGTGAGCCAAGTCCTGCATGTCTTTCCTGTCATCGTTTGAGATGCCCAGTGGCCAGTCCTGAGAGACTGCCTTGTAGCACTTTCCCTTGATTAGGAGTGCCTTCATCTTAACCTTCCACATGGCAAAGTCAGAAACCCCATCATAGGGTTTCAACTTGACATTATCTGCCATCTTGTTTGGTACCTGAAATTACAACAGATAAACAAGTTAAAGCAGAAAGTGGACAAGTACAAACAGGACAAGAACAAATTTTAAGAAACTAATCTTGTGATCTCTGGAAGCTTGCTCGAAGAGAGATCGAGAAACAAAGTGTTTCAGAGATGCGAGTTTTTGCTCAAGATAAAAAAGAGAAACAAGAACTCAGAATCAACCACAAAAGATAAACACAAGAAAATCCCTAAGGGCCAGACCTTGAGCTCGAATGCGAAATTCAAGAAACACAAGTCTGGAAACCCTAATGACAGGAAATCTCAGATCCTAGAGGTTGACCTAAAACGCCATAAAATCAATCAAAGGCGAATCAACATGCAGCGGAAGAAAGTGCATCAAAACAGAGAACCAAGCTCTGATACCACATTGAAAACCGATATCGTCAACAGAATCGCAAGTTCACAGATTAAGCCAATCGAAACTTTGCAAGACAAAGAAACGCGAAGCAAGAGAACACGAGAGATTTGTTGACGCAGTTCGGGAAAACCCTACTCTACGGAACCTCAGGAGGGGAGATTCAGCCCAAAGATGCACTAGAGAGATTAGGGTTCTACAGTCGGTTACATGCACAAGAACGGCAAAACCAAAAACAGAAACAAAGATCTAAACACAGCACAATAGAGGAGACAAGAGAAGCAGAAAGGGAAACGAGAGAGTCTTTGGCTTTCGTCCAAAGCCAAAGGACTACTCCAACACTGGGAGATCGCCTGAGGAGCCACGCGTCACCGGAAACTCTTCTCTTCCTTCTCTTCTCACTTTCTCTCTGTAATCGCCGCGAATCAGATTCTCAGAATGGAACCCTAGAAGCTGGAAAGAGTTGCTTATAAGGCAACGCGTCCAAGTGGGCTTCAGCTGGATTGGGCCTCTTTGGAACAGCTAGTGTTAGAAGCAGATCAGGCCCAACATGAGCTAAGCCATCCAACCGAGCTCATAAAAGGACTCGGGGTTGCTTAACCCGGTTTAGAGCTAGACCAACTCATATTATTACATAGCATTGTGAACCCGATTCACTGTTAAGGGATTCTACACATTACAAGGCATGATATACCAAAACTATAGAACATACAATTAAACTTGGATTATCTATGACATAACATCAAGAATTTAATTAGAACAACTTAATGTTTGAAAGAAGAAAAGAAAAAACATATATACAATGTTTAGAAACGCGTACACGATATTTCCTCTTTAGAGCTCCCTAAATTTCAAATATACATGAACAAGATAAGTTTTTTTGGTTGAAAATTCAACAAGATAAGTGACATCATTTTTTATTATACAATAGCAGGAAATGTGACTTTAATATATATTAGAATTCAATAGACGAATTGAAATTTTACAACGTCACTTTTCTTTTTCTCAAAGGCATGTCATTTTTCTTCTTCTTTTCTTCCCAAACCTACTCAAATAATACATTTGAATTACATACTATATATGTTTCTATATATTCACTATGATTTCTTCGCTGGATTGTGCGTGAATTGTTAGAGATTTGTATTATTCAAAATCTATTTTTTTATGTGTTTGGTTAGTAGTATAAGCTTTTTTAGAAGGTTAAGATTTTATGGGTCTGTGAGGAGGTTAAAAATTGGAAAATAGAAACCTCCTGTTAGTGAAGGTTTAACATTGGGCTTGTCTTTGAAGTAGACAGAGCATGTAGTCAAGCAGACAAAGTGGTATATCTTCAGCATTAGTCTATTTTCTCCCTATAGGATACCTTTATCATGTACATTGTATCACTATGTGTGTCAATTATTCAGAGTATTTTTGCGTCAATAAATATATAGATCTTAACTGAATTTTGAAGGACTATTGGTCTTAAATTTTTCTGCTGCATGAAATAGATATTTAATTGTATCACTATGTGTGTCTATTTTCTCCCTATAGGATACCTTTATCATGTACATTGTAATCTTCCACTGAATTGGAATTTGAGGGACTATTTAATTATTCCTCGTATTATATTTCCAGTGTATAGAATTGGAATTTGAGGGAGTTAAGGACAGATTGATGGGTAATTCTAACAAGAAGCCACTAGAGGAGGAAATGAAGTCATTGTCGATGCAAACAGATTCTGAGGGTTCATCTTCAAGTGCTAAGGTAATTTATTCTTGTGGTTACATTATTCAACTATGTCCCTTGTTTCATTCTGATAGTTTGTTAAACTTACAAGGAAAGAGTCTGAGGTCATCACACAATCAATGGAGAAAATGCAACACAAGTTTCAACAAGAAACATTTGATTATTATTGTTGTTGGAATCGCAGGTTAGTTGCTATTTTTATCTGGCTTTATATTGTATTAGTCCTTGATCGAGCTGTCAAAGCAATAGGTTCATGGCTTATTTGTTTATCATTCGAAAGTGGAAAGACTACATTTTTTTGTACCAACCTGTCTGCTCTACATCAAACATACGTGGATATATATGTGATGAACCTTGACCCAGCTGTTATGACTCTTCCCTTTGCTGCAAATATTGATGTGGTCCTAATAGAGGAATCTAGGCCATCCAGTCCCGGTGCCGGCGTCACCAGCTTCCATTAACGGCAGTTTGAGGGAGTTGGTTTCTCAATCTTGTATCAACATTTATTACATGTGGCCTGGAGTCTCATCAATTTCGGACTAATCTTTACTTCATTCTTAATAGTAACATACCCATTTGGCAATTAACTACTGAAATTATCTTTCATATTTCATTTGACAATGAATCCAACCAAATTAGTTTGAATTAATTAATCTCAGTTGGATTCCTAATCAAGTTTTATGGATGGTATGACCTCAAGATTGAAACTGGTCTTGACTATGTGGTGTTCTCGCTTTAGCAAAATATTTATGAGCGATTCAACTCGCTTCTGTGCAAATGAGGTTAATATGCAAAGCCATTTTGAGATGTATTATGTCTCCCTACATGCTCAATTATATGTAGGCATCTAGCTCTTTACAACAACAAATTTTGGGCGTCATTAGATAGGGCTTCTATGGAGCACCTTTGTTGTTTACACTCTTAAATTTGGCCCACTGTCATTTTTTATCTTACTGAAGTGTGTGCAATTACTATGAACCATCAAGTTAGGTGTGTTCGATGCTCAAATTTCTGTTGATCCTTTGCAGAAAGATCCATTGATGCAGGTCTTTGATCTCAATGATAACCAATCCCTTGTATTTGTTTAGCCTTTTCAGAATCATGCTTCTGATGTAAATTAGTGGTTTCTACTTTCTATTTCTCTATGCTACTGAAAAGTGTGGATAGTTTTAGTTGAGATGAATAGTTAAGCCACAACATGCTCTTCTGTTTGAATGCTTTTTGTAAGTGAAGATTGAAATATAACTATATAAGGGTGTAGGAGATCAGGAAAGACTGCTTCAAGTTTGAAATTCAGCTAGTGGTGTTTAAAAAGAGTGGGGTTATGCCATTATCTTGCAACTTGTGAAGATATGAACTTCACTGAAATTTAGCCTTTTTAGGCGTAGCAAAATGGTCTGAAAACCCAGAAGAAAATCAATCCAGTATCCCAACCAAATGTATATTAGTTACTCAATTGTAAAAGCTACGTTTTGGCTATCAAGTATGTCAATAAAATTTTATACAACCCCCAAAGCCTACCCATTATCCTAAACCTGACCAAATAACCCAGTAAGCAACTAGCTAACCGGCTTGGAGACCTTTTTTATGACACATCACTATATATATACTTTGAGATCATTTTGGACTGTTGTATAACTATAAACTCTAGGTGGGATTTAAGTTTCTAGTCCTACGAACATGTTTCTTTCACACTACCTGAAACAAAGAATCTCTTCCAAAAGGACATTTGGATCTACCTTGAAAAGAAAATTTTAGGTCTTGATTATTCTATCTCTTTAAGCCATTTAATGTGCATTCTGTTACCAGAGGATTCCAAACAGCTGAAAATTGATATGTGAGAGCAGCTAAAAAGTACATTGGCCCTTAGAGCAGCTCCCGTTCTAGAGCCTTTCTCCACGTCCACTGAAGCATCTGAATTTTTCTGATTTCTTCATGCAACTCATCCCTGGCCTCTCTGTTGTTAACCTCATAAGATCATCCTCAACGTTTTCAATGGACTGGAAAACTCTTTCACTTGCTGAACAAGTCAAATGGAGAATTTCTCTCTCTAAAGACTTCCTCTCGTTCATCCATTTGCTTTTGTACCTCTGATTTTTTGGCGATGGAGATCATTTACGAGCAACCTCAACTCATGATTATCATTTGATGAATTATCTAAAGATCTTTGTGTAGAATCGAGTGTGTTAGTACAAGGAACGGTAGAACTGTTCCTTGGACAGCGGAAAATAGTAACAGAATAGCAAAGTAACGAACTCAGTTCCTTAGAGAGGAAAACTTAATCAACCAACTAGTTGACTAAGAAAAACCTCTACCTCTAGGTTTCCCTAGTAGGATTTCGAATGTCTACTTGTGTTATTAATCCTGGAATTACAATCAAGCAAGTCTTGTCTCAATCTAGTTTACTCCTAGATATCTAGACTTCTAGATGTAACGTTTCTAACAACACCTAAGACAACCAAAACCCTAACAAGTACTCAACTCACCAAAAGTCTCGTCCTTGTAAGTGTTCTTCTTCTTCCGAATGCTCTGCTCACTGAAAATGCTATGTGTTTCGTGTATCAAATGAAGTTGGCAACTCTCTAATATATAGTCTAGGTATTTTTTCTGATTTACCCTAATTTTACTTAAGGAAATAAGATAAAATAATCATATACAATCTTTTCTAATTTATTCTAAGCACAATATCTCCAACGAGATATTTTCCTTGCGGCCCAAGTTGCTCCTTCAAGATTTTGTTTCCAAAACGGATATTCGGCAGGCGCTAGGGTTCACAGCACGCGTCCTCCGTTCCTTGGCGTTGTTCCCTTTCCTTTTCTGATCTACAACGCGCGTCTCTCCTTTTCTTTCGTTCCAGCGTGTTGTTTTTCATTGTTGGCTTCTCTGTTCCTTGTATTCTCTGTTTTGACTCTTCACGTGGTTTTCACCGTTCCTTTGAATCATTTGTTTCCTGAAACTCATAGTCACACTAAAAACCATCAAATGTCTTTAAGTTTATCATCATCAAAACTAGAAGGAACATCATCGTTCTAACACTCTGAGATTGCTCAAGCTCACTATTTGATATTGCAAGCGTATGTTTTGCAATGGCTTCCTCTTCAACATCTTCCATGGCAGCACTAAAAGGAAGAACACCCAACAACACACTCTTCCAACACACTTTCAACAACCCATTGTTGAAGGCAGGCCTCAAACTACCCTTATGCGCGCCTTTGACAAGGGCCATTCGAGTACAACGTTCAAGCACAACAAGAATACAGGTGGCGGTGGATGAAGAAATAGACAGATCAAGAGGCTGTAGAACGTACGGGTCAGATGTTTGTAGAGTTGCATTAGAAGCACAACCTCTTTTCCTATACAAGAAAAAAGACAGGTCAAGCATAATATTTGATGGAGGATTGACCATGAACTGACCTTCTGCTGATTTCCCTCCAAGGGCTCGGACGACGACGGCTACTAGGAGGCAAAGAAAGGCAGTATCAGGAGCAACACAGACGATGATGAGGAAAAGCAGTTCCAGAATTCTAACTTCAGTGATCATGTTCCTCATACACAGGAGACATATTTTAACCATTACTAATTTATGCAACATTTCAATGTAGTAAATCAATACGAGCCTAATTTCGACTTCGCATCCCTTTCATCATCTATTGAACCCTCAACGCCCCTCATCCTCTTCTCTTCGACTGTCTAGCAACAACAAATCCTTTGTTTCAGATCATTAAATTGAGTTGGTTATTGCCTAATGAAATGATTGTAGCCCAACATGATAAGAGATACTACATTTTGAAACCTTCATCTTTCTCGTGCGAAGCACGGGGCACTCTACCTAGTTTATATAAAAGGGCAAGTTCATCATAGTTTATAATTACGGTAGTGCTAGTATGTAAAGGGCAAGTTCATCTTCCCATTTCAATTTTTTTTAAAGGGACGGTGACTATCACCGTTTCTTTTTATTTTATTTTTAAAAAAATAAAGTAACGGCGCCGTTCCTTTTAACAAAGATGCAACGGTGTTAGGCACCGTTGCTTCATCAAAAAATTTAAAAAAAAAAAACAATGGTGCCTCTCACCGTTCAAATCACCAACTGCAGTGGTGTTGCATGTACAAGTAGCGGCATCCAAGGAAAATTATAGGTATAATATCTCGGTTTGTGGAGTGGAAGAACTCCATATTAGTATAGAAATCATCAGTGACATTAAAATTAAAAGTAAGACCAATAAGGTTTTGAAGTAGTTGAACAGACGTAGAAGTGAACGGCCAACCAAAAAATAGATGGTTAGTGTCCTCTGTAGGAAAATTACAGAGGATACAATGAGATGGAACCCTTGAATAGTGCCTATTAAGACGCTTCGTTGTGGGTAAGGAATCAGAAAAGCATTTCCATAAGAAATTTTTTATTTTTGGTGAAATTTCCAATTTCCAGAACCAAGTGGGAAGGTAGGGGTACGAGTAAGTAAAGAACGAGCACTCTTAAATGTGAAGGTACCATAAGACGACGGGAACCAAATAAGTATGTCTGATGTGTAAGTCGTGGGTATGAAAATACCCAAAATTTTAGGGATAATTTGAGGCGGAAGGATCATCTGAAGAGCTCCCAGATTCCATTTCTTGTCTGGAGTTATAAATTGAGAAACAGTGGACCCACGGTCATGGTCACCTGCGTACTGAGAAAGGGTGAAGTTTGGAATCCAATGGTCATCCCAAAATTTAATATGAGTTCCATCACCAAGTTGTCAGAAAAGTCATTTGCGAAATTCTTATCGTATTTGTAAAAGCCTGAAAAATTGGAAAGTTTCTTTTTATATGAAAAAATGTCAGAGTTGGATAAATATTTTTCAAAGATAATTCTAATTCAAATGGATTGAAATTTCGAAAGTAATTTTCTAGTATCACGCTAATTTTCCTCTTTAGTTGGAATTCAATTTGTCAACGTAAGTATTACGGTTGTATAGACATTGAACTATTTTATATTATTGGTTAGCTAATGATGGTTTTTTTATGAGAAGAGAAAAGAAAGGTGGTTTGGTAATGATGCTGGTTCGTGGTTACGAATGTAGAGAGAGAAGAGAGGGTCACAGAAAGAGCAGAGAGGAGAGAGAAACGAGCTTCCTCAGAAACTGGTTTGGTGAGAGCAGAGAATTGGAGATCCCTGCGACACAAAAGAGAAAGGCAAGCAGTTCTTGACGTCTCCATCGCACCATTTTCTCATTTTCGGATTCTGTGAGTCTCTGGAGGCTTTGCTACTCGCTGCTATCCTCTTCATGGCGTCCCGCATATCCGCTTGTACGATTTTCTACGTTTCGATCTTCCTCACGCTTAATTTCTCTTCGAATGGATTCGTTTGTTCGTCGTCGTGCCATCCCCAATCGACTCCCTTTCTCCACGATCTTCGACTTCAATGCCCCCTATCGATCTCATCGTCCCGTCCTGTTCAGGTACATCGGCCTTTCGTCTTTCGATTTTGCTCCATCCTTGATTAAATGTTGTGTCGCTTTTTAGGCGGCGTCTTTCACTTTTCGTTGATGTCTTCTGCTTCTTCATTTCCTTATTAGGGTTTTTATTGTCGGCTGTAGCCTTTCAATTTTTTTCCTCAATTAATCGCTGCCTTTGAAGTTTTAATTTTTGCCCCCTTTTTATTGGAATGGGATATGAAATCCTGTTACCCTTTTCAGATCGGCTATTGCTAACTTGAATGCTGGATTACTTTAGGGAATTGTTTCTTTTCGCATGTATGAGTATGAGGCGTATGCAGGCATGATGAATATGACATAGTCAATTGCAAATTGCATTTCTAACTACAGTTCTTGCTTCTTAACCTTTTATCTTGTTATAGATCATCTAATGGATTCTTCCTATTGTACTATAGAGAGTTATCTCTTAAAAGAACTTTTCTTTCATACATTTTTTGTCATTATATTATGTCCATACTTATAGTAGTAGTTAACTCATCCTCCCGTGCTTTTCCTGATCATAGTGTTTGTTTTCTTCACTGGGAGAATGAAGGTACAACGTAATAAATTTAGACTGTTGGATCTTCATGAATATGCCTTGATAGTATGACGTTGGAGTATTTAATGTGTACCGTGTATGATCAACTACCAATGGAAGCAGAGCAAATTGAAAAGGGTGCAATAAAAAATAACGGACTGAAATCAAGTTGTGTTGCTATATTAAGCTAGTGATGCTTTTGATGATGGTAGGATCTGCAATTTTTCCATGGCAAAACTGTAAGGAATAGTGATTTAATTGGGATAATTTCTGCATGGAAATTGGGATAATCCCCTTCTTCTATCATTTGCTTGCTTTGAGATTGATCCCGTCTTTGTGTTGACTTGTTACCAAGCGGATTCAAGGAAGTTTCAAGTTTGCATACATTTTATGCTTCCTCTTTCGGAATGATTCTGATATAATTCAAAGCTGTCTAGACATCATTGGTGAACTCATAACGGCTGACTTGTTTAGCTCTATTGCATGTCACCAAAACATAGTAATCATATGTTAGATGGATCATAAATATCAATCTTGCCCTGCTGTTCCAAAGTGGAGTTACATAAATGATACAATGACTTGTTTGCAGATGAATGAAGAAGCCCTTGGACGAGCTTTGAACTCTAAACCAAAGAATTCATACTCTGCTTTGCTCTTCTATGGCTCATGGTGTTCATTCTCTTCTAGCATCAGAGACAAATTTGACATACTAAGCTCAATGTACCCACAGGTTGAGCACATAGAAGTTGAACAATCATCAGCCATGCCGAGGTGAGAGAAAGATATGTCGCTTTAATGTTAAATATCGTTAAATATCTAATAATTTTCCCAATCTTGCTTATGTTTCATGAAACGAGTGTGTATTGTTGTCTTTAGTATTTTGTCATCAGATCTCATTCGGGTTGATTTGTTTTATTTGCAGCCTATTGTCGAGGTATGGAGTACGCAGTTTACCTGCATTACTAATTATTAATCAGACAACTTATGCACGGTATTATGGTAAAAAGGATTTCCATTCTTTGGCACGGTTTTACCATAAAACTACAGGTACTGATATAAACAAGTTAGTTATGGTATCTATTTTAGTTTAAAGGTATTTACCGTTTTTGAAAGCTTTTGCCAACTTGAAACATGGGTTCTCTTCTCTTCTTTCTCTGCTTTTGCCCCTTCTTGTTATCATTTAAGGCCACTATTTCTCTTAGAATATTTCCTTTCATTTTGGGGGGCTTTTTAAAATGGGGTAGAAATGTATCTAATAATCTCAATTAGTCATTGGTAGTAATGTATTTCCTCTTTGTTTCATTCAGGGCTTGACCCAGTGAAAGATTTCCTTCCACCTAGCTCCTCTGGCTGGGTGAATGCTCTCAATGTGAATGATCGTCGTCTTTGGTATCAAGCATCGTCATGGGAGGAGATGTTTAAAAAGCAACCATATTTGCTATTTTCAATAGCATTCCTACTATTGAGGATGAGTCCGCAACTACTCAGAGGATTTGCAGCTTTGTGGAACACATGCAAGCAACATTTGAATTTGGGAGTTTTTGGGGAGTCGAGGCAGTTATTGGGGCGTGCTATGCAAATAATCGATGTGAAGAGGGTGTGGGACAAGCTCAAGTGGTGCAAAACCAGGAGCTTCCACAAAGGGGCAAGGAGTGCTCGTGTGTGGGCGTCGTCCCTGGCATCCGTCTCATTGGGTGAATCGAGTTCAGCTTGATGATCTTCAACGGATACGCCAGACTTCTGAACTTACAAAGAGTAGGCGTCTATGTCAGGAAACAGATTTCATCTTCTGATTTCAGCTGGCAAACATGATGCAAGCAGATTCCCAGTCATATAAAACTTTTGCATTTTGGCATCCACTTCATGATTATTAGTCCTAAGAGCCCAAAGGTTTCATGTTTCCTCCTGATTTTGTTTCATGTTGTAAAAGTGATCACTGTAAATCAATCATAGAATAACATTCCCCCCCCCCCCCCCCCCCCCCCCCTGTATGTAGTATTTAGGTTTCCAGACACCTGTCCTTCCTGATTCTAACTCACTTCTTTTCAATGGGAAGTGTTCAATTGCTTCTTCTTTTGAAATGGTTGTCATCAGTGGTTTTGAGCAAATTTAATGGGTTGCCTTGAGGTTTCACGCAGAATGTATGCAGTCATGAAAAGCAGGGGTGTAGTAAAAATGAACTATATTGGTGACTCAAGAAATACATTAAAGCTTCTATACAGATATTAGTCTATGAACACTTTAGCCAGAGCATCAAAACTGCAGCAGACCTCGTAAACTCCGGCAGCTACGAGCATATTGCCCATTTTCCCTATTGATTATCCTATTTACTTCAATCTGTTCTCATTTACATGGACAGGATCAGAGCTATATCCTAACGAAGTACTAGTCTTCATGTACAGTTTTACCATCCAAGAAACCCTCAGCTGAAGATGACCGAGAAGCCGGCTTGACAGCAATACTCTTGTCTAACCAAGAAGGGTCTGCTTGTGGGTTCCTGCTCCAAGACCAACTCATAAATAACGGAGAATCAATCCTGCATCAAAGAGAAACCCACTAAGCTCCTAACACTATGAAATTAGTTGCATGGATGTTAGAAGAAATGTAACTCAGTATACCGAATCTAGAATAGTTGAACAAATTTCCTAAATCACATATACGGCCAATGACATGATCTGGACTGCCAAGTAATGAGAGGATGGAAGATGAGAAGAAATACCGGTTCTCTGCACAGAGCGTCTCCTGCTGCTCAACCGAAGGCAAATGAAGCTTCTAGCACCACTGAAGCTTCTATAGAGCTTCTAGCACCACTGACGCTTTGGTAAATACAGATAGAACAAAGGGTGCTTCTTCCCCGGGGTGGATGGTGGTAGGGACTATAGTGTAACCCTTGGGATCGGGGTCAAGTACCATTTCGCATGATATTTCTCGTGAATTTACATAATCTGTCCCGCCAACCGATTCGTGCAAGTATATATTATAAGCAGCACGTCTCCCACGAGTCTTGAGTATCCTCATTCCAATATAAAACATCATGGAATTATGGCTGGACTGGTAATTACTGAAACCGGCTGTTGTTCGGGAGAAACTCACTCCCTAGCCATGCAGAAAATCAACAATCATATTAGATTGTAATCCGTAACCAACCATTACTTAATATTAGATGGTCCCAACACTAGCTATACCTGTGTTAGTGTAATAAATACATGTACAGGAAGTGATGCATCTGGCCCTGTAGCCCTTAACCGAAACTGGGGATTTTGATTCCATGTATCATAATCCTGGCAACCACCTGCACTGTATCCTCGCCATTGACCGTGGACAGAGTATCGCATCTCAGATGGATAGACACGGCAAACATATATCGACCTGAAGTGAATCTGAAAATCTTGCCAAGACATCCAGAATATACCTTCTTTTGACTGCCAGCAAGTAAAACAACAAAATCACACAGCTTGCACAGGAACAGTTAAATAGAGTACGTGCACCAGTCAGAAGAGATAAGCACCTGAGGTACATGTTTTAATTTATGCCTCATCCTATCAGTCCACTCAGGCGATGAATCGGACCATGGTCCATTCCATTCAACTTCATTGGCCCATGGATTACGAATCTGAACTAGCTTGTGTCCATCTACCTCTCTTACCTTCAGTAAACAAATAACCATCAATCTTTTGAAAATCCTATTAAAATCATCAGAACATTAATTTGGAAAGACAGAAAAGGTCTGTAACGTACCTGCAATATCGAGTACGCATGACCTTGCACTATACCACTAGAAGATACATGTATGTCTGTACCTGAAGGACTACCAGCACCAAGCAAAAAGCCCTCCTGTTTAAATCTCAAAAGTTGGGACCATAGTCTGCCACTTGCAAGATCTATCTGGGCCTGTGCACTTCTAATGTCAATTTCCTCACCAGCACCTCCAGTGAGATCTACGAGGGCATCCTGGACAAGCCCGCCTTCTAAAGCTTCATAAGATCCATGCAATTTTGCATACGCCTTTTCAAGTATGGACACCCAGAGCTCGCTCCCTTTCCGACTGGTAGCAAATGCTGGTCTCCCAGGAGATTCACATGGTATCCAATCATCTATGATGACGGGAACCCACTCACCCTATACAAAGAGCACGAAAGGAGAAAATCGATTAAGTTATAACCTCAAATCAACCCATAGTAAGAGAGGCATCAACTTGTGGAGGAAAAAATTCCGCAAAATGAAGGATTCTACCACCCTCTAGCATTGCACGCCTCTGTTACAAATAACTGGAATTGCTTCATGCTGTGCTTGATATACAACAAGCAGACACATGTCACTAGAACAAACTGAATCAGCTCCAATACAGCCATTTAATGATGACCTCACCAAATCAATTTGAATTTGGTTTCACTTACCCAGAAAGCCATTATTTTCAAGTCTAATTACAAGTCAAAGGTCCTATATGTCCAACGTAAGTGAAGTTATATCATAGAACTATTTATAAACCACATTTAGTATAGGATTCATCCACTACTCTATATTCCCCCACTGGATTTAGGCTACCCAGAAGAATACAAAATAGACACCTAAAGTCAAGCTCCAATGTATATTAGGATTTTATTCTCGAAATTTCCCCCCCAAAAGGTGTGTATACATCTGAACAATTATATTGCAAAATAAATAAACATTTGAAATATTACCTGAATACAGAAACGAACAGTGTAAATTCCCTCTTCATTGTATTCAGGTGTGATGATCACTTCTGATATTCTAGAAACCTCAGCAAGAACAGCTACAGCACTTAGAAACCAGCAGTCACCTAGTCGTCCCTGGCCAGACAATAGAAACTTGCATTTAAAACTGAAATTGAACCAGTTGAGACAAAGCAACAGAAGTTGACAAGCTGAACATTGACAAGCTGAACAAAGGCAACTAACTTGGCAAACATCAGACGGGTTTGCACTTCCAGAAATTAAGCATGGCTGACCCTCCTTCACCAGCTCAGTAGGTCTCATCCATTCAGAAACAACCTGGAACAGACACTAAAGTAAGAAATATGAAGACAGTCATGGAACCACAAATATAATTAAGTCATTTACTACAGCACCTGTAACTTTGAAGGGGGCTCATCTGGATTAACGAATAAAGATTGATCATTTGGAGGAAAATCTTGGTCAGTAAAATGGGCTTCTCCCTTGGCAGAAAGAGCTTCTTTGACAGCCAATTCAACAGAGAGCATCCGCTGGTTTATCTCTTCTTGAGTTTCCATACGTGGCCTCCTGAATCGTCTTGCAAAAGAATCCACTTCAAGAACAACACTCTCACGATCAGATCGCTTTCTCCTTCCACTGGAATATTGACCATCCCAGTCCACATCATCCCTGTCATACAGATCTACATCTGCAGGACCACTGTCCCACTCATCAATCTGCAAAGTAATATATATAGTCAGTAAAACATGAAACTTAATGTCAAGCATGCTGGAATATTTAGAACTAAATAGAAGAACAACGATGAAGACCAGTGGTTCTTTAAACATACTCTAGATGGTGAATCACCCCATTGCCAACTGTCTTCTGGATGATCGACCAGACTATAGTCGGGCAAACCCAGGTTAGCATGAAGAGAAGCAACTTCATCTTCTGTCAAGCACCTCCCCCAAAGGAAGATATCCATTAAATGCATTTTGGATTCAATTCCTTCACTGTCTGATCTTCCAAATGCATCCACATCAGTAGGAGGTTTTACACCCACCCAGATTTCAGTTCCCGGCTCCCAAATGCCATTAGTTGCAGGCAATGGTAAATTAACCTGATATCCATCAAAACCACCATCTAGAAAACAAGTTGCTTCACCCAGGTCAGCATCAATAGTCATTGTCACAATATGCCACCTGTGAACCACATAAATGAGTAAATACTAAGCCTTCATTCTAGTTAGTCACATCGTGTACTAGTAATCATCACAAATTATGACACCAAGAGAATACAGGAGAAGGAAAAATAAGTTTAATTATGTAGTTGTGAAGTCACCATTCACTACAGCAACCATTACTGAGTTTCAGTCTTTCAACTGACTCCACTTCAACTGTTCCTAGTAAATAATGGGTCATACAAACACCATAAATCCTTGATGAGAAAATATGTCAGGAAAACAAAAGACTGAAAGGGGAATTCCGAGGTATTTTCATCATGCAAGAACAATTTCTTAGTGAAGTGGATCCGCATGTTAGTATCGTACTATAATAACTCAACCAGGTTCAACCACATTGTTGCCCTCCCTCTTTACCAATGAAAGACGAATGCTTAAACAGTTGCAAGAATATAGAAATCAACACACCTTCCATCAGCAATACTGGTTCCACTTATGCTCCATTCTTTTGCTACAGTTGATTGCCTATCACCTTTAGTAATTATTCTCAGCCCAACCTGTCCTGCTTCAATGCCTTGTTCTGAACCAGCAACCATGAGTTCCCAGCAGACTTGTTTCTGGAATTCAGTAGCCAAGAGGCAAACTGGCCCAGATTCAGGCAGTATCATAACTGCAACAGAAAAGCTGACCCTTCGACTTTGACATAAAGCTGGATCAAGTTCTCCACAGTTTTTACCGCTTGAAGTTGGTTCATCATCTAGAACACAAACAGCACCTGCCACTCCAGTCTGTAGGGAAAAAAAGCTTCAGTTGTTCCCACAGACATGCATAGAATAATAAACACCGCTAAATGTTAACAAATGATAACCTGGACAGCACGCCGTGCCAATTGAGCCCGACGTATACGTCCTGCAATGTTGGCAACTCTTTCCCGAGCAAAGGAATCATCCAGAACAGAGTCACCACCAACAGCACGCACTGCAGCTGCCATTGCAGCTGCTTCTCTACTGCCTGCATTAGGAATTGAAGATAAGAGAGAAGCTTCTATCTCCTTCCACTTGCGTTCTTCTTTTTCCAACAAAGCCTTTCTCCTCTCTTTGCCCCTTCCCTCCTCTTCTCGTCTCTGTACAAAAACTTCCTCTTCCATCTCCTTTTCCCTTAGGTAACTGCAAACGTTATAACACATAAGCAAAAAAAAGGCAGAAAAAAATTTGCTACAGAAGACACAAAGTATGTTAGGAAATAACACCTCTCTTGAATGAGTTCAAACTGCCTTCGATCTTCAGGCAACCACTTCTTAATTTTCTTGGCACTTAAATCTGAAAGGCCAATACTGTCAAGAAAAAGTCTTAAACGGACTTCATCCTGTCACAGCACAAGGACATGGTTAGTCACCAGATATTTCACATACATAAGCAATAAGTAATTCAAACTTATCTACCTGCACCCTTTCTGCTTTAGCTGTTAATCCCAACAACAGAAGCAAGTAGCCACCAAATTTATCCCACATATACACCCATTCTGTATCAATTGCCTCTTCTAGAGCCAAGATACGTGCATGAGCACACAGTTCTCGCCTATGACCCATATCACTGGCTGCTTCCTGGCGGAAATTCCATATGCTTCTCGTCTTAGATAAGAATGAACCTGCAGCCAACTCCTCATTTCTCAATCGGTCTCTCAGTTTCAAAACATCTGCTCTAGGAAGCACAAAATTTCCTGCTCTGTCACGCATGATTGTAGGATCCCCAACTAACAGAACAGCTGAACTAGCTGACCTCTGTGGTGCTGAGTAAGTTCCAGAAATAGCATTTCTGGTCTGCACATCAATTAGAAATATGTCACAGAAAAACACATGGTGAATGACCTTCCAATCCATCATATCTTGTCTAGGCAAAACTATCAATTATAAAATTAGAAACTCCACCAAACGGAAGATAGTTCGAGAAGGAATTTATACGAGCGAACATCAAAGCATGGTAGTTGGTCATCAAATATACAATTTCTTGAAAGATGCCATCTTAAATTAACAGTGATTCACAATCAGTACCAGACCATGAAGATCAATATTGCAGCATCCTTAATAAGAAAAGAAACAAAAAATAAGATTAATATGTCAAAGAAACATTTCCTAGTTTATACTTTACAGTGATAACTCAAAAAATCTGGAGACAGAAATGGAGTGCAAAGGAAGAAAGGCACATTTCATGCTTCCAAGTCAATGTAAGAGAATAGCGCTAGGAATACCCTAAATACCTGGGAGCATTCACTGGAGACATGCAGGAAGATAAATAACTCCTTTTAAGGAGTTTAACTACTTTATTAACAAAAAGAGGGGAATTCGGAAAAACACAGAAAAGCACCATTGAACAAACACATGCCATATATAGTCCACAAAGTGCCAATAGTCGATAGACTTGGATAAAATCACACCTTTGTCGCAGATCGAGCAATAGCCTGAACTACAGTTTCCTTGCTGAGGAAATGAACAGCATCCTCCATCATCTGAACATTAAATAGAATAGCTCATTTACTCCAGCATACAGGATTACAGGCACAAACATCTAAAAATATAACAACTCGGGAGAATGAGATACATGCACCAAAAACTAATTCATAGATTATATAAACCATTTAGTTTTCCAATACTAATAGCCAGGCCACTCATGGGCATTGCACACACCTGAAGAGTCAAACAAGGACGAGAGACGGCAAAACCAAATGCAACAACTAGGGTAATGGCAGAAACAGCAGCGCCAGCAAAAGGTGGATAAATTTTAAGACTAGCGACAACGCCCCACCCCTCCGTTGCCAAAGCAATCGCATAGAGCAGAAGAAAAGCACCACTGTCAGGGAAGATGACATTTTGTCAACATTTTAGGGAACAACTGACATATAAGAGGAAAAAGTGAAGTGGCAGAGAAATGGTTATCCAATCTAGCAACAATAATCTTTGACAAACCTGACATTCTTCCCACAATCAGCATGTGCATCATATACATACACAGGAAGCACTCTAGGGGAATATACCACAATTGGAGGAGAAAGAAGGACCTGAAAATTGGAGATATTGCATGCATCAATCAATACAAATAGATAAAGGTTTCGACCAAAAAAAAAACAAATACATAAAGGAAAAGTAAAGATAGACACTGCTCCTTGTGAACAGACGGTTAAGGAATAGTATATGGTTTCAATACTTCATGATGGAACCAGAAACTTACAGTCAATGCTCTTCCAGCAAGAAGGAACAAGAATGAAAAATAGCCAACTGAACCTCCAATAAAGGGTTTCTCTGAGACAGAACGATGAAAGATACATTTAAGATTGAATAATTCAAGCTGGATAATAAAAGGGACAGGAAGAATCGTCAAATCACCTTCAACCCATCCAACCAAAAATGCAGCCAAAGCCAAAAGAAAAGCAAGAAAACAAACGAAGAATGTCTGAGCCCTTGTCAAGTAGAAATTGTTCGAAGCCCAAAGGTGGATGGCACCAATTGCAAGCACAATTAATAAAAGAAACAGCAGAAAAGCCACCCCTATCTGTGGAACAATAATACCAGTCAACTTGTCAAGCTGTGCACTTTGTACTGTCCAAGAAAAAAAGAGAACCATGAATGAGATGTACTTCCACTCACCGTCCAAGGTTTGACTAACACTATAACAGCTGATATTGCACATAGCAAGAGAAGAAGACCGATATCAACAAAAATATAGACACCACGAGAAAGTCTCCAGTCATCATCCTTCCTGTAAAAGTGTTTGAAATTCAAATTAGCATCCCCCAAATAATAGCCTGAAACATAGGGTAATGAGACAACAAAACCGGCATTCAAGCTCACCATTTATGCAAGCCACAGCTCAGAAAGAGCAATGCTGGAATGCACAGCAGTGGAAGTAACGCAGCCAGAAAATCAATGTTTGTTGGAATGTTGTCAAGACGAGAGTTAACAACCTTCATGTAAGAGAAACCAGAAAATGCCACAAGGACAACTACTCCCAAGCAAATAAGGCAATCCAAAGAAGAAACTGTTAGCGAAATTCTAGTAGCAGCAACAAATTCAATTACAAAATTAAGTGTGAAGTGCAATCTTTATACAAAACTTACCAGCAAAAATAACTAAACATATGCCAGAAGATATTGAGAATCGGTACGTTGAAAACCAGGATACTACAGGGAGCACACCAGTAACAGTTAAAGTAATTGCTGAAGCCATCAACCAGCCAAGGTACCAAGATGATGCATAAGGTGATGCATAACTTCTCTGGACACCATTCCATCCCTTGTATCTCAACCCCTCTAATGGCTTAGCAGATACTATAGCACCCAAAGATATTACAGATGCAGCAAATACTGATACGCAGATGAGAAAGATGATACCCTGACCAAATAAATTCATTTTTTTTATGATTCAGATCACACGCAAGCAAGCATAGCGAATACAGATTAAGAGCAATACACTATGAGGTGTAGTGGTGATAAAAATACATTAGCCAAGGAAAATATTCTAAACAAACATGACAACAAATATAGTGAATTTCAGGCAGCCCGTGCATCAAAAACTGGCCTCATATGGGAAAGGGTCACTCCAATAATGATTATTGACAAATACAAAAAACACCCATCTACCCTCATCATGACACTTGACAGTTTACACCCCGCCCACACCTTGCCTTCTCTATCAATGCAAAGATCAATCCAATCATGTTGTGCCAAAAATAATTACTCTTTAGTACAAAGCACAAAAAAAGAAATAGGATGCCCATAAAATTACAAATTCATGGTCATGTGTGGACAAGGATAGTCTCAGATCTCTTCCCTTGCATGATAACTCACTAAATTATACAGAAAAATCAAAGATAGACAAAAAGAAATCACTAGTTAAAGCCTTTGATTCAGTCAGTAATTCTTTTGTAGAACAAATATGCTAACCTCCTTTTTTCCAGGTGCTTGATGAATTTCAGTTCTACTGGCAGATTCAGATAGAGAAATCCAGAAACTGTAGCCATTACGAATCCATATAGGAATGGCAACAGACAGGCAGGCCACCATTAGGGGGACAGTCAATGATAATCCAAGAAGAACCGATGATTTGCTGTATAACACCATGAAGTATTGTCAGTTCTCGACAAATTAATTCTCCTTTTGGGCTGGAGAAACTTGAAAGACAAAACTTGGTTATAGACATTATTGTGTATGGGTTTTATGTCACTCCAAGCTTGAAAAAGGGGAAACTGGAAGGCATTAGAAAATAATTTACGGTTCGGAGCCCAACTTTGGGCCAGTATATTAGAGAAGGGAAACACAAGGAGAATACACGAGAAGAAGATTAAAATTTACAATGATGAAGATGTGGTATACTATTTGTATTTTTTCCAAATCATATGATAAAAGAAGGAAGATTTGGCACTAAATTTCAATATCTGTACATAATGGCAATGAAGAACTATAGGAAATTATTCTCTCCGTCCACTGCATAGAAGTAAATATATTTAGATTGACTGGAGAAAGTAAATCAAAGCACTGGCATCACCCTGGAAATCTGTGGAGCATACCTCAAAAAAGACAGGAGCAGGCCAACACAAGTGCTTAACAGCCAAGCAACAAAACCATACTGGAAAAATCATAAGCACAATTAGATATGTCAAGATTTTCAAATAAATAACAGTGAACAATGACAAATAATATGCAATTAGACAATTTAGACTTCACAGTACAAGACTTGTATGCAAGATGCAGCTTGATTGCTAAGACAATGCAGAATTGCCAACCATCAAGATGCAGAAAATTAAGGCCAGACAACCGCACAAAAGAATTTCATTACATCAAAAAATAATGCAAAGGAGTATACAAAGCTGCTATACAGAAGCATGAAATGACCAAGGTTCTCCTTGAAAAGTTGGACACGTGGATATCTAGCTGCAGAATTGAACATTAGTAGACAATGAAATAGTACCTTGCGGGTTTTAGATGTCATGACCATCTCTTCTATTTGCAGAGACCGGAAGTAGGCCATTATTGAACAAATAACAGGTGATAACAGCAGCACACAGATGCCAAATTCAAACTGAAAGACAATGAGATTCAGATTCAGAAATGCATTTGAGCTCTCTACCAAATTCAAACTGCCAATTCCGAAAGTTGACCTAGATAAGACAAATTTGCAAAGTCAATAGTTTTTTACCTGCTGATGTGTTGCATTAATAAGTACAATGGTCCTTGGACGGAAGAAAGCCACAACAACAGTTTCAAGAATAAACATCAAAGTAAAAAGGACCCATGCTCGTTCTGGAGTGCCTGCAGTATGCTGCAAAACTAATCTACAAAGCTGCAGCCATCTTTCTAACCCTTGGAGTCTCAACTCTTCGGAAAGTGAAATCTGATTAGGCAATGTGTTATCAATACTACTGGAATCAATAATAGTAACATCAGTATTGTCATGGTGATCCCTATCAGCATCTAAACTGCTTCTTTGCAGCAATGCAAGGATAGTTGGATCCAAGTTCTTCTCCTTCAACATCATTGCAAAATTAGGATCCAGCCCTTTATTTTGCAACAAATTGGTTAACTCACGATCACCTTGTTTAGTTCTCTTCTTAAGTATAGCTGCGATCCTTGGGTCATTCAGCTTTTCTTGATATGCAAGAGCAAAATTGATATCCAAAAGTTGGTTCACTGATGTAGATGTGCTTGACTCATAGCCTTGGCTATCGACACCACCATTAGAACATACCACAAACGAATTGCCAGGATCAGTATTCTTTTCTGTGAAGGATGTTCCTACATCAGGATCTTGAATAATAGAGCGACAAGAGTTAGTGCGTATAGCCAGACTTGGCCTTCCACTATCCATACTCTTATCGCTGTTGATACCCTCATGGGAGCTAGTGGTTCGACAAAATATGGAATTGTTCCAGCTACCAGCATCACCAGTGCCTTGCATTGCATTTTTGTTTATCATTTCAATTCCGTTACTAAGATGTGCCACTTCAGCACTGCTACTTCTTTTTACACTGGAACCACATCCCTCAGAAGAACTAGATGAACTATTCTGCTCCTTCCTTCGGAAACTCTCTCGTAAGCGAATTACAGTGCCCTGCAAGGCATCCCTTCGAGCAGCTGAAGGATTGGTAGCCAAAAGGTGGCGAGCAACAGCAGCTCCTAAGAGCATTGAAGCTACAACAACATAGCTAATGCAATGCCCCAAATACCTAATAAAAAAGAATTATGAAGGATATGATTGCGGCTATCAAAAAAATGCATTAAAAAGTTGATACTCAAATCCCAGGATATGAAGCAAACCAGTAATGTACTCCAAAGCATATAAGAAAGATACGAGATGTCCCAGCAATAAAAAGGGCAGCAACACGACTTTGAAGTAGCTTAAAGCCATACAAACATGCCCCCATATTCCAGTCTGCAAAGAGAAAATTACACAAGAATTACACAGCATTTAGATGCGAGCTCAGATTTGATTATTCAACAAAAAGCCTAACATACATAGAGATAGAGCAACTTTTAACATACCAAGAATAATCACAGCAGTTGAAGTGATTGCCCCTAGCCACCTTGCTTCTTTTGCTGTTAAACCATATAATATTGAGTATGCAACGAGCACCAGAAATGAGCCAAAGTAGAGTAACCCGAGATGTGAAGCCCTGCATGCAAAAACATACACGTGGCTTGAGGAGTCAATAAGTACCTAACAGTTTGGTTTTGAATCACTAGAAAGGGGTGTGTATCACAATCTAGCACATGGAAGAAGTGTCCGTGCACAGGAGCATCTACATCTTGCTATTAATCTGTTTTAGATGCCACAAAGGATCAAGTTGGCACCCACTATCAAAGAAGAACCTCTTCCTTTAGATGTCCAGTTTTTGTTTCCTAGTAATACAAACTACCATCCAGCAGATAAATCTAACAAAGATAGCACAGCACTGCCTTTTAAGAGCAACATAAGCAGGAAATGAAATTACTCATGACTACCTAAATGAAGTCTAAAAGTTAGAAAGCCGTGAAAAATTTTAAGGTGCTTGCCTACTGGATTGTCGAGGATATAACTCATTGGGATCAGGTGGCTCTGGGGAGCAGGCAACAGGGCCCACCTCAATACAATCAGAATAAGCATATTTATATGCCTTCCGCACATACTCATCCACATCCAACCCATTTCCTGTAGGGATTGACAACAGATAACCATAATATTAGTATTTAATTTTCTAAATGTGGGCAATAATCAGATCAATGATGTCACAAACATGCATTTCAAATGGGAAAGGAAATCATAGTAAGAGCCTGAAGAGAAATATATACCATTAAAGAGCATTCTGCATATAAACAGCATATTGATTGCTAATGCGATTGCAGATACACCAAAGAAAAAGCCTGATGGGGAATATCGCTCCGATGCACTAAAGCCTGTTGTAACGTATACAGCACAAAGCTCATAGGCACAGAGTAATGCAACAGCAAGTAGGAGGAGAAAAGCAACAGCCCCTGTCAAAACAACAAAGTATACTCCTCAGAATAAATAATGTAAGAGCTTCACCTAAAATCTCAAAAGGATTCCAATAGAAAATTTTACTTTCTGTAATGACATAATAAATAATTCCTCGTAAGTTCATGCTCAATTATAATTGGACCAAAGTAGATGTTTGTATGGCTTCTAATCAGTTTTAAAAACAAGAAACATATGCCAACGATTTGACAAAGTTGTTAGTTGTTACTAATATGCTATATCATCCTTTTATTTTATTTTTCATGTATAGCAACTATTTTTATAAATTGTGACGAAAAAGAGCATTATGACTGCAAAAAAAATCTAATAAAGGTGCAAATAATATACAAAAGAGGATAAACTTGAACATACTTGAACTTTGCCATTGTGTTCTCCACCAAAGCATTATGGAATAAAATGCTAACAGCAGAGAAATGCCGGCCATTATGACTGCCAGACCGATTATATCTCGACCCAAAATTACTATCAACCAAGAACCCCATGCTACAAGCACGAAGACTGGAGATACAACAACCACCCAACCAATTAGACTCAGTAGGGCACACAAAGCCCCAAGTCGAGGTCCTTGAAGTACATAAGGCCATTTCCTTGCAAAGATCCAACTGGAATGGCAAGAAACAATCAGCTATGAGAAGCAATATCAAGCATCCTATAACTGGCAAGAAAGCCGAAACAACGAATATATTATCGTTGTACAAACAACTAAGTAACTAACACATGAAGGTAAGTGTACAATACAATGTTAATAAATTACACCATGGTTTACAATGTGCACGCTTCTGCTGTTGAATGAAGTGTAGTGAGGCAAGGGGCATATCCAGCCTCCCCTTGAAAGGAATTTCTAGAGACATTTGTAAAAAGCATGAGAAAATACAAACAAAAAGATGTCTATCAATGCCAGGAGTCCAGCACCACAAAATATAATCAAGATCGAGATCTGGGGATCCTACAGAAATCCCAATGGTTTCATATAACTTATGCTAGAAATTTGTTGCGGCTTTGTCTTTTTCGTAGAGATTTGACCCATAGCTTCCTTTGCAATGACAGAAATGTCTGCAAAGGAGCAAAATGAAACTCGGGCAGACCGTGTGCCTAAAGACTAAAGTCTACAAAAAAGCTGTTGCACCATGCAATTGGTTAACGGGATAAATTAATACTGGCGAGATGCTGGTTTCAACTCACTTCAGCAATTCCTCCAATACACTACCAATACATCAGTGTGACTATGTCCAGCCCAACATCCGCATCAACTCATCAAGGACTAAATAATGGTGTTCAACTTAGGTTCCGGTCTAAACATACATCCTAAAAAACTTACTGTATTATCATATACAAGTCATAGGTGGGTAAGCAGCGTAAGCTACTAGGATAATTGACTATATACAGAACAATTCATCTAAAATTTCAACGAGGAGGTAGCAAGGTCGCCCAGTGAAAGAAAATTAGAAGCAAAACTGAGAGATGCATTTGCCATTGGAAGTAGAATTACGAAAAGATGGTTACCTGTAAAGACGCCATGGACGCCAGTTGACGGCCCAAAGGATGAAGAAGGACGAAGAGCCCAGAACGGCGAAAAGTGTGGCGCAAGTCACGCACGCCAATACAATATGATGCTCAGCGCCGTCCATGATTTTATTAGGCCTTCTACTTCAATTTCAGCTTCACCTACAAACATGAACAAAATCTATATAAATTCTGCAAACAAAACAGTATAAATTGAAATGGCAAGCGCAAGGACTGATTGAAAATTAACAGAGAAGTAAAGGGAAGAAGAGAAGCAGATACCTGGTTAGTGAAGTGAGCTTAGAAGCTGGATTCATGGCATCAGCCGCAGATTTGAGCTCAGGAAACTAGGGTTTCGCTTAAGCATGCAATTAGCACTTAAGGTCAGAAGGATTGGGGGATTGGGAACGGAGAAGAGGGAGATCAGAAGGGAAAAGGGTTGATTTTGAGGAGAAGGGTTGGAATTGAAACACAAGAGTTGAGGGTTTTCACCTTCTTCCTGCAGATTGGCTTCAGCGTTTGAGTAAAGTGGATTAAAACCCTACACTGTTCCAGCTCCTACTTCCAACCCCAAACAACCGGCAACACCAAAGTAAAAAACAAAAATTATATATGCTTTTTTACAAATACTTTTCTTTTTAGACAGCAGCTAGTTTGTCAGTGTGAAAACAAGTTCGTGAAAATGGAAACTACCTGCCTACTACTTAAAAGCCTTTTTTTTATTACAAATATTTGCATGCTAATTTGAAATCAAGTTTAAAGATCGGCCTATTTTTGCTAATCCCCTTAAATATTTAAATATTTTTCCTTTACAAAAATATCTTGTGCCTTGTTTAGTGAAGAGTATTTATTTATAAATATTAAAAGAAAAATTATAAATTTAGATAAACATACAATAATATTATTTTTACTTTTTTCTTATTATACACATTTAATAAAAAACACAAATACATATTCGACAACTAAGAAAAATATTCATACAAAATTATCCTTTTATATAAACATTTTTTTCTATTATACAATTCATTTAAATGATAAAAATTATTATACACTTTTTTTCCATTATTTCTATTTGGTAATTTAACTATTATATACATTTTATGTTTTAACTACTTATCAATAAAATTGTCTTTATATACTACTATCAAATAAACCCTTGGTTACTCTGTGTCCCGATCTATTAGGCAACTAACGAGAGTTCGGGTATTACAAAATGTCCTTTTGGGAGTGATCCTCACGACTATCTCGCCTCCTTTCACAACTTCGGGATATGAACCATGAACTACTGTATTTAAGATCTATTTCCTCATCTCGCTAAACCAATTGGAGATTGGCATAAATTTAGTCTCTTACACAACTATTCGTAAAACACAAGTACTTTGCTCAAAATCAAAATCAATATATTATATAGTAAAGGAGAATCATCACGCCTATGTGTCGGCTTCTCATTCATTTAGCCTACACGTCAGCTTTTAAATGATGTCACATCATCAAGCCTATGGTCTTCTTCGATCATCGAATGTGACTCCTTGGTGGTGTATGGTCTTCTTCGACCTAGGGACGTCTCGACCCATTCGGACTTCTATCTCCTTGATCAGTGCTGGCGCATGCTCGACGACAATCCATGGGTGACTAGTCTTCGCCACGTCCGTCGTCAATCCAATGGCGTTGCTCACAATCTTGCTCAGCTTTCCTTCTCCTCCTCTATTGTTTTTTCTTCATTTTCTGTTGTTCCTTTGTCTGTTAAATGCTCTTTTGATTTAGACCTGCTGGCTCCGGCTGAGGGGGCTGTTGTTTTTGCTTAATTTTATGGTTTTGGTTTCGAGCCTGGCCCGCTTTTGGATTAAAAAAAAAAACATCATCAAGCCTATCAAAAAGTGGACACGATTTAATTATATATTTACTTTAAGAAAATCATATCCATATTAGAATATCTTAACATTGTAATCTTATATTTTCATTTGAAATTTTTATTTTTACCGCAATATAATTAATCATAATTTTTTTCTTCTTATTGTTATTTTCATATTTTGAATTTATGTTATAGTATAATATTTTTATTTATTCGTATCTCACTCTTAATTATTAGGCTAACAAAATTTATATTATTTATATTTGTCTCCCTATGTAAATTCCATATTTTCATTTTTTTAGTTTTTCATCGTTATTTAGTTGGGTCCATCTATTAATAAACTCAAATTATCAGTCAAATACTCAAATTTGATAAAGATATAAAAACTCATGTATCTATTAATTACCTACTAATTTCACATAAATCAGATTTGATTTACGTCCTACACTTTTTTCTTAGAAACAAATTTATAGGCAATAATCATTTGTGATTATATACTAATGCAAAATTTGTTTATTTTTTTTATGGTTAATTCATTATTTAGTTTATATAATATATATTTTTCTTTATATTATTTATTATGCATGTTTGGTTTTATATGACTAAAATTAATACATGAGGCAGGATCGGATGAGAATGGACTTTAGGGTGAGAAATAAGAATGCATATGGGCCGTTTGACCCAAATAACAAAGGCCTAGATTGAAAAGGCAAAAAAAAAAAGAATAATTCAACACGGTCGAATTTTATTTGTAAAAATGCGTATTTTTTGAAGAAAATACGGGGAGGAGAGTGTGCATGCTTTTTTTATTCGCTTGCACATACACAGCACAAGAGTTATGCACATACAGAATCATTTTCATGCACATACATGCTAAAACCTATGCATTTTGAAACTCATCCACATAAAGGCAAAATGGATGCTAGGTGTGAGCGTGTGAATGATCACATACAAGCAAATATTCATGCACATACATACACAAAATTGTGCACATTGTAAGAAGTGCATAAGTTTTTATCTGTATATGCATGTGTTTTCACATAGACAAAGTCACGCATGCAAATATTCATGCACATACATACACAAAATTGTGTAGTTGTCTTTACATACAGTCTATGTTTGTGCGTTTCAATCTAATGCAAAAGGGGGTGTTGCTCATCTTGATGTGGTCGTTTTCTCTCTATCTCCTTACCTATGTTTTTGATGATGCCAAAAGGGGGAAAATTACAAGTAGCTTTGGTTGAGGGGGAACAGTACATGGTTTCATATGTTGCTGTGTTGAGGGGGAACTATTATGGTCTTGTGTGGAGAACCTTTCCCCATACAACTGTCTTTATCTCATTTGTGTATGCTTTATTGTCAAAGGATGTTTGTCACCATCAAAAATGGGGAATTTGTTGAATTCCTTAGGTTTTGATAAGTGACAAACATTCAACTAATCTGGGTCCTAAGTGTTTCAGGAACAAAGACAGTTGTCTCAGGGAACCATTGCAGCAAAGGATCGCGGGGAGGAACAAAGCTCTGTTCATGTGCTTTGTTACCCAGCAAGGAACTGAAGCGACGAACGAGATCGAAGCTGCGGATGGAAAGAAGAAATCCAGCGTGACAATTATGGAAACAAATCAAAGAAGAATCACGCGGTCAAGGATTGAAGACTTCGGCTGGAAGGATCTAGCCGTTGGAGAAGATTTGGAGAGAGAAGCCCGATTCCTTATCTTAGGGAATCTTTCCTTAGATAAGTGAATTGGAGAGAGAAGAATCATATCTCATCTGATTATATTAATTTCGGGAATTCCTTCCTTGATTAATATAGACGGTTGGGATATTATTCCTTCAGCAAATCATATCTTCTTATAACCTTACTTGGAAAGATCTTATCTTGTTACAATTAGGGTTTTGCCGTGTTGTATTTATTAGAAGTATGGATTCATTTCTAAGTAACCACGACGACGGAAAACAGAGAGAACGAAAAAGAGAAAGAAAAGAAGTGAGGTGTGTGTAAGTCTTTGAGGGTTGAGTTCGATTCATCGTTGTAGAAGAGTCTTCGAGTCTATCTGGGTATTTAGAGGTCGAAGTCCAGGATACAAGTGTAATCGAACAAGAAATCAATAAGACAAGTACACGCTTCAAAATCCTCTCA
This sequence comes from Rheum nobile, assembly GCA_027886185.1. Classification (NCBI taxonomy): domain Eukaryota; kingdom Viridiplantae; phylum Streptophyta; class Magnoliopsida; order Caryophyllales; family Polygonaceae; genus Rheum; species Rheum nobile. The sequence continues at coordinate 781,195 of WOAB01000699.1, forward strand.
AGCGGAAGCTTGAAGGTAGTGGTTTTTCCTTGAGAAGCTAGTTTTGCTAATCAGGGTTTCCACTATACATCGTGAGTTCGTTCGTTATCTTTCTTGCTATATTAAATCCGTTGCAACTTCTGTGGGAACAAAGCTTTTGTTCCCTCAGATGTAACTCTAATGATCCAACAATTGGTATCAGAGTCTGGTGCTCTAGATTGTTCGTTTTTAGTTACAGATTTTGCAGGAAAGATATCGTCGGGAAATGCCTTGGATGGAGACTCTCGAGAAGGTGATGTAAATGTGGTTCTCATCACTCAAGCCATGAAGAAGATATGGTCTCGAAACAAAGCCATTAAGGGTTCAGTCATGGTTCACAATGACATGAAGGAGGTTGTCTGCTTCCACTGTTATGACAACGGACACTTCACCAAAAACTGCCTCAACAAAGCGGCAGGTTCTCCTCAGACCCGGAAAGAGGAACAAGCAAAGGGTGCGAAGTGGGGTGACTACAACTCAGATGATGAAGCATCTCCTCTCTCAAAGGATATCTATTTGATGAGCTCAAAAGATCACAACATATCAGAAGATGGTGCTCATAAATCCGAGGAGGAAGCAAGGAAAGGCTCTTGGCACGTTGACAGTGCGTGCTCAAGTCACATGACAGGGAACAATGAGTGGTTCACCTCTCTTCATCCAGCCTCAGGGGCATCGATAACTTTTGGAAACAAAAGTAAGGGTGAGGTTTGTGGTATCAGTAAAGTAAGACTCTAAACACATAACTGTGAATAACGTAAAACTAGTGAATAATCTCAAATTTGACCTGTTTAGTGTGGCTCAACTATGCCAAAACAGAAAAAATAGAGTAGTCTTTACCACCGATGATTGTCATGTTGAGTGTCTAAGTACAGGGAAAATCTTACTCAGAGGGATCTGCGACAACAACGTTTACAAGGTCGACCCTGCTTTCATCCCTGACAAGGACCTTTGTCTGTCATCTATTGCTGGGACAACAGACTTGTGGCACAAACGCTTTGGACATGCTAGCCTTCAACGCCTTTCCAAACTTCACAGACAAGAGCTGGTGAACGGTCTCCCTAAGGTTGAAGCTATGAGAAATGATGTGTGTGATGCATGCATCAAAGGAAAACAAGTCAGATCCTCTTTCAAGTCAAAAAGGGATGTAAGTACTACTCGTCCTCTGGAATTAGTCCACATGGATCTTTGTGGGCCAATGCGCACGAAGAGCCGTGGGGGAAATGCATATGTCTTTGTTATTGTTGATGACTATTCCAGGTACACATGGACTCTATTTATCTCATCAAAGAATGAAGTGTTCGCTGAGTTTGAGTCCTGGCTTAAGGCAGCCGAAAGGAGCACTGGACATTCCTTGGGGTCTATTCGCATTGATCATGGAACAGAATTCGAGAACTCTCAGTTCCTATCCCTCTGTAGGAACAGAGGTATTAACCACAACTTCTCTGCTCCCAGGACCCCACAGCAAAATGGGGTTGTGGAAAGGAAGAACAGGACTCTGGAAGACATGACGCGTACCCTCCTCATCTCAAGTGGTCTTTCTAGGAGTTTCTGGGCCGAAGCTCTGAATGCTGCTTGTTACGTTCTGAATAGAGCAACCATTCGTCCTCTCCTGAACAAAATTGCCTATGAGCTTCTTAAGGGAAGGAAACCTAATGTGTCTCATTTGCGCACATTTGGTTGCAAGTGCTTCGTCCACAATAACGGGAAAGATTCTCTTGGGAAGTTCGATCCCAGGAGTGATGAAGGAACTTTTGTAGGATACTCTCAGCAAAGCAAGGCTTACAAAGTATTCAACAAGAGAACCAGAAAGGTAGAGGAAAGCATTCATGTAGTGTTTGATGAATAAGTTATGGATGGTAACAATGTGCAGGAACAATCAGGCAGTGTTCCCTCCAATACCGAGCTATCCGAAGATGATTTCTTTCAGCTTGTAGAAAGCAATGTCGGTGGTGGGACCTCTCAAGATCAAGAAACTCAGAATGATCCTTCAACACCGAGAACTCCCAACTCCGCCAACTCAGATGGAAATGAAGAAAATGCTCACCCACCAGAAACACCTCAGGCACCTCAGGGGGAACAGAGCCCAAGTCACGGCACAGCGGAGCCCTCTGAGGACAGCTCTACTGCTGACAGAACTAGAGATGTCAGTCCTAATACTGATGAAACTGTTGGTGAAAGCTCAAACGTTGGCAACGCTAATTCAGAGGAGTTCGACATCAACAATCTCCAAGTTCAAAACTACCAGCAAAAGTGGGCTCATCCAGTCAAACTAATCGTCACAGACTATAGAAAGGGAGCACCTCAAAGCACTCGCTCTTCCCTACATAACTTTTGTGCTATCAATGCTTTTCTCTCTTTATAAGAACCTAAAACCATAGAAGAAGCATTGAAGGATCCTGACTGGATAAACTCCATGCAAGAAGAACTTCATCAGTTCGAAAGGAACAAGGTTTGGCGGTTAGTTCCTCGTCCAAGAAACATAACAGTGATAGGAACCAAATGGGTGTTCAGGAACAAGCTGGATGATCAAGGTCAAGTCACAAGGAACAAAGCAAGGCTGGTGGTGAAAGGTTACAACCAGCAGGAAGGCATCGACTATGATGAGACCTTTGCTTCAGTTGCCAGGTTAGAAGCAATAAGACTCCTAATTGCCTATTCCTCTTTCCATGGATTCAAGCTGCAACAGATGGATGTCAAGACCGCCTTCTTGAATGGAGTTCTCAAGGAGGAAGTCTATGTGGAGCAAACTCCCGGCTTTGAGGATACCACCCAACCCGACCATGTCTATATTCTAGACAAAGCTTTGTACGGTCTCAAGCAAGCCCCGAGGGCCTGGTATGAAAGGCTCTCACAGTTCCTTCTGACGCACGGATACGTTCGTGGAAAGGTCGACAAGACATTGTTCCTTCTGAAGGAAGGGAAGCATATTCTGGTGGTATAAGTCTACGTGGATGATATCATCTTTGGCTCTATAGATGATAAACTAGTTCAGAAATTCTCAAAGCTAATGGCCAGTGAATTCGAGATGAGCATGGTTGGAGAACTCAAGTTCTTCTTAGGTCTTCAAGTCTCTCAAGGGGATGAGGGAACCAAAGTGCATCAACAGAAGTATCTAAGGGAATGTGTCACAAAATTTGGAATGTCTGACGTAAAACCCTTCACCACTCCCATCTCTCCAAACAACCCAATGGGAAAAGACGAACATGAACAGGGAATTGATCCATCTCTCTACCGAGGAATCATAGGTTCGCTTCTCTATCTCACTGCTAGTAGACCTGATATTATGTACAGTGTATGTCTTTGTGCTCGTTTTCAGGCCGATCCCAAAGAAACACATCTCAAAGCAGTGAAGAGGATTCTGAGATACTTGAAGGGAACAGATGATATATGTCTGTGGTATCCAAGGGGAGGAAACCTCGATCTAGTCGGATACACAGATGCTGACTTCGCTGGGAATAAAGTGGATAGAAAATCAACATCAGGAATGGCTCAGTTCCTTGGGCCGTGTTTAGTTTCCTGGGGGTCAAAGAAGCAGAACTCCGTCGCTCTATCCACTGCAGAAGCTGAATACATAGCCGCCGCTGCTTGTTGCACACACTCCTATGGCTTAAACAACAACTCAGCGACTACGGTATTCTTCTGAACTCTATTCTCATTCTCTGTGACAATACCAGTTCCATAAATATCTCCAAGAATCCGGTGCAACACTCACGTACCAAGCACATCGAGATAAGACACCACTTCTTACGTGACTGTGTGGAGAAAGGATTGGTGACAATGGACTTTTGTGGAACTAAGGATCAAATTGCTGACATCTTCACCAAGGCTCTAAACAGGGAACCCTTCGAACAGTTCCGTATGGAACTAGGTATGATCTCTCTAAACGAAATGTCTATTTGTTCTGTTCCCTCGATGATTGGCTAAATTACTTGGTAAAGTGTGCAAGGTTAATCATCATGTCCTGATCTGCATCCATTTTCTTGCTCATTAGTTGGACAACTTGTTTAGACTCATGCTAATACTCCACTTATGTGCAAATTTTCATGCATGATCATCCATGCTATCTTGGCTATACATGATTCAGCCTTCTTTCAGTCCAAAAGAGTCAACTTGATGCATTGATCCCTCATTATAAGCCCAAATGATTGTTGACTCTACAGCCTACCCTAGCCATCATGCTTGATGCTTCCTATGAGCCTCTCTTATCATCCACATCTGGGAGCCTCTCATTCATGATTAAACATTATTAAAAATTATCGTATATATTTATGTGTGATGTTCTTTGTACCCTCTCTGGTAACATTACCCCCGCATCACACTCCTCTACTTTCTCGGAAAGTCGAGAATACGAATTGTCGCCTTTGTGGTTTGTGGCTGGGATTTGACAGGTATGATGTGTAATGATGGCTTGTAACTGCTTGAGAAGTGTTCGTGCATAAAAGGTGGTGTGGTGGTTGCGTGATGGTTGTTGCGCTTGAGATTTTGTGGGCTTTGATGGATTTGGACAGAATCTTTTACAAGATTTATTTTTGGAAAATATCTTATTGGCTGTGATCTTTAGTAAAAGAAGGAAAGAAGAAGATTGTGATCATTATCCTTAATACTTGAAAAGATATGAAAAAGGATTCTTGTGTTTTCTCCCCTCCTATCTATGGCGTTCTCTGTAAAGTTGTCATGTTACTCCCGTGTGTTGTTCCAAAAAAAAAAAAAAAAAAAAACTGGAACACCACAAGGAACACAAAGAGGGGACAAATGAATCTTTCTTCTACCGGCGGTTGGATGCTAGTAAGCTACACAAGAAGAAGTTTGCGTTGCAAAAAGGTGCTGGTTGGGTCTGAAGGGGAACATATCTGCGAAGGGTCGTGAAGAGTTTATCTCGCGCAATATCATTGATTGGAAGAACAACAAAGGCGACTTATGGAGGATGTGCATGCTCTAATGGCTACTCATACTCCGGATCCCTCTACAGGCATCAGTGGTACTTGATTCGTCGTTCTCTGGCTAACCAATTCCTCTTTTGTTCCCTAGCACATTTATCCCTTACTGCTTGATTTTCCTTATCTCTGGCTCATGTGTTTCCATTGACTGGCATGTTGATCATATGTGTTATCTTTGCTTATTGTGTAGTTGTCTTTACATGCAGTCTATGTTTGTGCGTTTCAATCTAATGCAAAAGGGGGTGTTGCTCATCTTGATGTGGTCGTCTTCTCTCTATCTCCTTACCTATGTTTTTGATGATGCCAAAAGGGGAAAAATTACAAGTAGCTTTGGTTGAGGGGGAACAGTACATGGTTTCATATGTTGCTGTGTTGAGGGGGAACTATTATGGTCTTGTGTGGAGAACCTTTCCCCATACAACTGTCTTTATCTCGTTTGTGTATGCTTTATTGTCAAAGGATGTTTGTCACCATCAAAAATGGGGAATTTGTTGAATTCCTTAGGTTTTGATAAGTGACAAACATTCAACTAATCTGGGTCCTAAGTGTTTCAGGAACAAAGACAGTTGTCTCAGGGAACCATTGCAGCAAAGGATCGCGGGGAGGAACAAAGCTCTGTTCATGTGCTTTGTTACCCAGCAAGGAACTGAAGCGACGAACGAGATCGAAGCTGTGGATGGAAAGAAGAAATCCAGCGTGACAATTATGGAAACAAATCAAAGAAGAATCACGCGGTCAAGGATTGAAGACTTCGGCTGGAAGGATCTAGCCGTTGGAGAAGATTTGGAGAGAGAAGACCGATTCCTTATCTTAGGGAATCTTTCCTTAGATAAGTGAATTGGAGAGAGAAGAATCATATCTCATCTGATTATATTAATTTCGGGAATTCCTTCCTTGATTAATATAGACGGTTGGGATATTATTCCTCCAGCAAATCCTATCTTCTTATAACCTTACTTGGAAAGATCTTATCTTGTTACAATTAGGGTTTTGCCGTGTTGTATTTATTAGAAGTATGGATTCATTTCTAAGTAACCACGACGACGGAAAACAGAGAGAACGAAAAAGAGAAAGAAAAGAAGTGAGGTATGTGTAAGTCTTTGAGGGTTGAGTTCGATTCATCGTTGTAGAAGAATCTTCGAGTCTAGCTGGGTGTTTAGAGGTCGAAGTCCAGTATACAAGTGTAATCGAACAAGAAATCAATAAGACAAGTACACGCTTTAAAATCCTCTCAAGCGGAAGCTTGAAGGTAGTGGTTTTTCCTTGAGAAGCTAGTTTTGCTAATCAGGGTTTCCACTATACATCATGAGTTTGTTCGTTATCTTTCTTGCTATATTAAATCCGCTGCAACTTATGTGGGAACAAAGCTTTTGTTCCCTCAGACGTAACTCTAACGATCCAACAAAAAGGTTATGCACTTTAGAATGTGCACAAGTTTTTGCTTGCATATGCATAAGTTTTTTATCGTGTGAGCGTGAATTTGTACACATTCGAAACGTGCATAAAATTTTTACTATATGTACATGAGTTTTAAAAGTGCATAAGTCTTTGCTTGTGTGTGCGTAAGTTTTTGCTTGTATATGCATAATTCTCATTTTACGCGATAATAATCATTCTCACGTGATCAATGCCCCTATATATTTAACCAAACTCGTGCAGGATACGGGTTCTATGCTAGTAAATGACTAAACTTCACTCTAAGAAAAAAAGTGAAGGTCACATAAATGATATATATATATCTCTACTACAATGAAAGTCTAACACCCTCAAATGAACAATATTCACCATGTGCCCCTCACGTGACTCCTTAGCTCTTTTTCTTGATCCAATTACATCTCCTACAACGGCCTTATATGGCCCCATCTCACCCACCCTGTCATCATCGCCCTCTTCACCTTCACCGCATGTTCTACAAGCGGAGCCTCGTCTCTTGTCTTCATCGCGACCCCTCTAAAGGTCTACCATTGCCGATAAATCCACATAGGTTTTCTTTTCAACTCTTGTTCTTGATTTTTGCGCTTAATTGTCGTGTGAATGTTTATTTTGGCAGATCTTTTATTTTCTGCTCAATCATGCATGACTTCCGAATTGGAGAAATATAACCAATTACGCTTTGCATCAGATCTGGATTGTAGAATAGATTAGGTCCTTTTAACCCTAATTGGAGCAACTTATAGACTAATAGACATGTTAGCTTGTACCTTGTAGTCAATTAGGTTCAGTTTGAAGTCTTCAGTGGTGTGTCTTGGAATGTATTACCAGATGCTTAAAACTCAAAAGGGCAAGTTGAATAGGGTTAATCATGTATAATTGAGTTTTTTTATTCAATGACTAAGTATCGTTACCATTTACAACTGTGAAAAATTGTCTTTGGTTATTATATATTACTGCTTCGAGCTGATGTATTCTTTTCTATGATTGTTTAAAATTTCAACAATGATACAAAAGAGGAGATATTGTGTGTGCTTGTTTGATTCAAGTAATGAGCTTATGATTTTTGAGGACTCATCCTATTTTTAGTTTTACATCGAATTGATTGTGTTTTTATATTTGCTTCACATTTAAACTTGAGGAGATATCATGTTTGTTTGATTCATGTTATGAACTTGGTCATTTTTTAGGACTCGGGAAGCACTAAGTTTTTGAAATCGGAATTTATGGGGTAGGTGTGCGAATGAGGATGCCATTGTTTGAAGTTTGAGTGTAAGATTACTCTCTCTTTGTAATTTGTTAAATTGTAAGGCTTGGTGCTGCAGGAGTGTACCATCTAGTGACTACAACACCAATAAGGGGTGGACAACCCATGGATAGTCGAGATTACGTCGTCAATTTGGACCAAGTCCCACGCTGAAGTGACGCAGAGTATAGATGGTCTTTAGATCATGAGAATGGAGAATATATATTTTTCAAATCTCATTTTCCAGATCCTCTCGCATCAGTAGCTTCTACTTTTAAAAGTTTTGTTAATGGAGTTGCATCCAGATTTCCTGTTGATCACGAGATCAATTCGAAGATTTATCTATGGAGGAGAAACCCCCTAATCTTGAAGTCGATGCTATTGTAAACTCACCAATGAGGTATTTTACTTTTGAAGTGGATCTTTGGACATCAGTAGCTTACGTAATTATTTTGTTTTCCAAATTTTGTGCGATTGTTAAGCATCCTTTATGAGAGAGATAGAGGAATTATCCACGCTCATTCTCTTTGATTTTGCTTCCCTTCTCTAGAATATGATATATAGAGTAAGTTGAGGATGTAGTTTTATCCTCTTTCTTAAGTTGAACCATCTAGCATCTTTGATGACAGGTTAGTCTTAAATACACCTTATGTAAAAGGTTGTGCCTCTTATGCTCGGTTCAAGTTAAGTGGGTCCAAGCTTTGTGTCTCCAAGTTCAGAGTTGATTTGATCCTTCCTTCGTGTTGATTCTTGGCGAGAAAGTGGTGGTTTGAAGATGGTGATGAAATCGATCTATTAATGTGTTTTTTTGGATTATTTTGTAGGGATAGGTATTCTAACTCTTATGGATATAACTCACCACTCAATCAAGAATAAGACCAAACAAATTTGAGATATAACACAGTCAAAGTCACTCGATCAAGCACTCAATGTTACAAACAAGCAAGGATGAATTTATGGATTTTTTTTGAGGAAAACAAATTGAGCTCTTTGGTTTGATTGATAAAAAAATGTGAGGAATGAAAGACAATCAATGGCTATAAGCAGCCAACAAAATATAACTTCAAGCGCAAGACCTTCGACATGTCATCGGTGCTTGGAGGAGTTACAACCATTAACCAAGCAAAACTTAATGAAATGTCATGAAAATGCATCACATGGCATCTAATATAGCATTAATGACTCCACATAAATATCAAAGAAAAGGCACAAGCCAATTTGGTGGTGGCCTACGTGGATCACCTGGATGAGCCACAAGCAAAGTGATCAGACCAACTTCAAGATCCTCCAGCGCTTCCTGAGCTAAATGCCCCTCATGAGCTTGGCTTGGAGTCTAGAAGCTTGGGCTCAAGTGATAACACTAGGAGGTTGGTCATGGCCTTGGTTTGATGGAGAAACCCTAGCGGCGGCGCGAGCAAGGGACCTTGTGAGGCGTGGCTCGGGTGTCGATGCACTTCCCTCAGCGCAATTGGCCTTGATGGTTGGCGGAGGACCAAGGAGGTTCATAGTCGTCGTCTTGTTCGAAGGAACTTTACACCAAGGTGGTGCTCACGGCCTTGAGGCCTCTCCATCTCATCCATTTGGTATCCTCTAAAGTCTTGGTGTTGCCCTCGAGGATGTGGTTGTTGGCGCTCGCGGAGTTGCTCCCTTGGAGGAGGGTAGCCTTGCACATTGTGCCTAGGTATCATGAGAGGGCAGCAAGAGGTTGATATGGCCTATACATAGGCCTCTCTAGGTTGGTACACCCTCCAAAACCCGCATGGTTAGTCCTCAAAGTCAATGGATCACAAAAAGAAATGGTAAAGGGATCCTCACCCAAGTCTTGGCGTAGATGCTCTTGGTTGGTGGGATGAGGGTGAGAAGTGACATCCTCATCATGGATTGATAATTGAGCAAAGCTAGAGTGCATTACTCCCGATTGCTCTTGTTTTTGGTGAGGTGATGGTCGGTAATCATCATGGGAGCCACTAGTTCTTACCCAACTCAGCCTTTGTTCAATCGTCTTTTCCACCGAACGCATGAAGATGGACTGATCTTCCCTTAGTCGAGTGATTTGTTTCTCTTCAAGGGTTTGTACGGCTTGTTGAAGCGTAGCCATAGTGATTGGTGGATCACTCAATTGTCTACATGGCACTCCATTTCCTCGGTCCTCTTGGTTAGAATTAATCTCTCCTAAACAAGAATAGCAAACAACAAGAACCAAGTAACCAAGAACTTGACAATATAGAGGGCTACCTTAAAATGGATCCTCACAACACAATTGATGTGTTCCGGGCTCGACTTAAGACGGGTAGCGACGAGCCCAAAACGACCAAGACCGTGGCATCCTCCTTGGTTCAAGACTTAGTCCAGTTTAGCATATTTTATGTTATTTCCCGTTTTAACATGTTTCCCTTTTTAGTATTTCCATTTCCGTATTTTCTATTTCGGGCGTGTGCCTTTCTCTTGCTAGAGAAGGCTAGCCCATTAGTGTGTTTTCGGCCCAAGCCCATTAGGGTTCTTGGTCGAGCCTTATGGCTTTAAATAGCCTTCATTGTATTCATTATTCCCTACGTTGAAATTAAAGCTTAAGCCTTGCAGTTGAGATCATCTCATCCCTTAAGCCTCGGCGTCATAAAACTGGTTAGACCCGATTGAACCACGTCACGGTTCACAAACACAATCTATCCCTTCATCGCTAGCTTCCGCCTGCGAGATCCTCTCGGCCCCGCTGAGAGCAAGAGAGCCGGTAACCGAGCCCACGCTTGGTTGCTACCTATCCCGGTTACTAAGGAGAAGGATTCGAGGCCGCTTCCTGCCTAGATCCGCGTCAAACGTGGTCCGAACCCCTCGGATCACATCAACTGGTCTCAGAGCAGCCACGTGATAGCCCCATGACCCCCTCGATGACGGCGAAGGACGAAGAATAAGCAATGAGAGTGCGCTTGAAGAGAGTCAGACGCAGAGTAGCAGAACAGGAGCGTTTCCGCGACCGTAGAGGACATCACCATGACCGCGAAAGACATGGCCGTGACCGCGGAAGACTTGGCCGCGACCGCGGAAAGATAGTTGAGTTACGAGAGTTTACAGGAACTTTTCCATGATCGTGGAGGTATTTCCGCAATCGCGGAAACAACGCTGAATTCCGAAATCGTTCATACACCCATTTGGGTCTATGAAGGAATTGACGCGGCCGATCATTCCTTATAGAAACTTTTCCGCGATCGCGAAGGTATTTTCCGCGACCGCGGAAACGGACCCGAGCATTCGCCTTGTCGTCGTTATTTCTGAAAACTTATTATTATTTTATTCTTACTTTTTGTAGCTATTTAAACTTAGCAAACCCTAATTTGTAATTTTGATGTTGATTTGAGTAGTAAAGTTGAGTACGCTCTTTTCTTGAATCCCAACATCAAACCCTTCGATCCCACAGATCAAACTATCCCGTAACTCGTCGCTTCGAGCAATTCAACACCGTCTATTCGGTGTCTCGCGATCATCACTTTGATCTCTTTGTTCATCTCTCTTGAACAAGTTTGAAGGCTATCTCTTAGCCCTAGGAAAGCCATCACTTTGGCTACGGGAGAGAAGGATTCGACTACAAGCTTGAGGAACCAAAGATTCTGCATTGAAAACGACACTTCAGGGGTTGTTTGCATCAATTGGCATCAGAGCCTATCCAAGCTAAGTTTGTTTCTTCTCTCTTATTGTGATTCCTTGCAATTTTCCGCTTACAAATCCTAGATTTTTTTTTCTCACCACCAACAATCGCCGGAGCCCTAGCCGTGACCACCACCCCACCACCACCACCACCATGACCAACGTCCGCCACCGCCACCCCTCACGGTTGCAACCCTTAATTTCCCTTAGGTTTTGGTTACTTTTCCAACAGCCCTACCCTCTATCCTTCTAGCACTATCTTGTTTCCTTATTTGCATACTTGATTTCCTTGTTTCTTGTTGCTTAAGTCTTGATTCATCTTTGGATTAATTGCTAGATTAGTTGTTAGATTTTATTCCCTCATAGTTGCTTTGTCTCTTCTTTCTTCTCCTACACTTGCTTGTGTGGTTCTTTCTTGCTTGATTTGCCATCATATAAAAAAAAAAGACAGTGTGACCGTATAAACAAAAACAAACATACTATTCTCTCCTTCCATCAAACAAAACAAAAAGGTTTGGGAAGACGGAAGCCTCAAAAACAAAAAGAAACAAAAGAAAAGGCAGAGAACGCACCATACGGTCATACTCCATCTTCTCTTCTTTCATGTCTCTATGCAACTCTCATTGAAAAGGGCAAAATTTTCAACTCTCTTGTGATTAATTCTGAGAAACTTGATTTGATCTGCTTGTACTTGGAAATTTGTGTGTTGTTTGGGACTTGATTTGCTAGTTCTTGCTTTGTTGCCTTCCGTTTAAGCCTTTCCCTCCTCATGAGCAACCAAAATTAGTACGCTCAACGGAAAATTTCTTGGTTCACTTTTGAGATAAGGACTTGGCTTGGACTTGTTCTTTTGCTTGGTGCAACTTACTCCTTGTGTTATATGCTTCGTATAGGTACTATGGATGTTCCTACGACTAGCCACACTCCTTCTACGGGCAACCGCAGCCCCGGACACATGGACTCCACCTATGAGCAACTTGACCACCTTCATGCAACAAATGACACACTTCAAGCTTCGAATGAAGAGAAAGACCGCCTCCTGGCCGAGCAGGCTGCCGAGCTTGCGCACCTTCGTCGGGCCATGAGTGACATGAAGTTGCCCACGACTGACCCATTGTTGCACCCTACGGCCACCACAAGCCATCCACCGGACCGCAAGGATAAGGGCGTCTTGTCTACTCCACAAGATCGCCTTCGCTCTCAAATTGAAGGCTACCCTCCTAAGCATGGCGATTCCCGCGTAAGGTACAACCCCACCTTTGTTCCGAAAGATGAGGATTACACTTCGGATCGCTCCCGTCGTCGTGTACGCGTCTCTAAGGATCCCCTACCTTATGTCAACACCTACGACCGTCGGGAAAGAGGCCGACAACACACGAGGTATGACGAGTCCGAGCTTGACCAGGATGACCGTGCCTCGGCCTACACACATGACAGATTTGACGACGACGAGGTGTATGAGATGGAATGCCAAGAGGAGCTGTGCCCCACTCACCGCGGCTACCGATGCCACTCACCGAAACAGCGCCGGCCGAGCCCCGGGCGCTATAGACCACGTCGCCCCGACATTAAGGTAAAACTTCCAAACTTTTTTGGTGAATTTGATCCCCTTAAGTTTCTTGATTGGCAGCAGTCCATGGAGTATGTTTTGAATCATTATCGCTACCCGAAAGAAGAACGGGTTGCAACTGCCGCTTTGCACTTCGACGGCGCCGCCAAGGCTTGGTGGCATCGTTTCTGCGTTGACCGTGAGCGTCACCTTGAGCGTCCAGTCACTTCCTGGCACCATCTTATGCGGATCATGATGAAGAAGTATGTTCCCGAGGACTTTACTTCCGAAATGCGCCTCAAGATACAACTCACGGCCCAAGGTAACCGTTCTCCCCTTGATTTTTATGTTGAACTTGAAGAATTGTCCCATAAGGCAGGTATCCATCACACCGACGAGGACTTTCGGAGTATGTTCCTTCGTGGCCTGCATGAGCCTATTAGAAACCAACTTCGAGTGCTTAACATTCGAGACCTCCAAAGGTGCGCACATACGGCACAAGAGATATGGTCGCAAGCTCAAGCGGCTAAGAGAGCGTCTTGGTCTCAGCCTCACACAAGGTATAGCTCTAACCCTATGTCAAGTTCCCCTTCTACTGATATGCGTTCCTCGTTGCAGTCCGCTCCCGCGACTACAACGCCGGCGCCGTCCACTCGGCCGAGCAACACACCGGCGCGCGTCAATGAGCCACAACAGCGTCGAGCGTCTTCTGCCAATGATAAGGCATGTGAAACGATCTGTTTTAAGTGCCAAGGGCATGGCCACATACAGCGGGACTGCCCCAACAACAAGCGCGTCCTCTTCTCGACCACCTCCGGCTACGAGTCTTTTGACGAGGACACCCCCGACGTCGGGCCGGTTTTTGACACCTACGGCCATGAGGAGGAGGAGGAATTGGATGGATACATATACAGCCATATGGATGAGCCAGGCACCGTGCCTCTTAGCTTGGTTACACACCGCGTTCTTACCGCCAAAGAAGGTACCTTACTTGACCAACGTGAAAATTTGTTTTATACTAAGTGTGCGGTCCAGGGTGCTTCTTTGAGTGTTATTATAGATGGTGGAAGTTGTTGCAATATCATCAATGAAAAGGTGATCAAGCACTTCAAGTTCGATACAACTCCACACCCACCACCCTATAGTCTACAATGGATCTCCGAGGGTGATGATTCCAATGTTGTGAAGCAACAATGCACCATAAATTTCAGCATTGGTCATTACGCGGATTCGGTGCTTTGTGACGTAGTGCCCAGGGATGCAACTCATCTTCTCTTAGGACGACCTTGGCAATTTGACAAGAGAACTCTTCATGATGGATTTCTCAACAACTACACCTTCATGCACAATGGAAGAAAAGTAACATTGCTTCCTATGAGCCCTAAGGAGATTTTGCAAGATCAAGTTGAGAGGAACCGAGTCAAGGCACTTGAACAAGCCAAGGGACATCCACTGCCCTCAGCTGGCCGTGAGAAGCCACAAAAAACAGCAACAAAACATCCTTCTAAGCCAGCTCAACCCGGCATTCAAGGATCTTGTGAAGACCGGCTTCTATTGGCTAGGTCTCGGGATGTCCCCGCACTCATGCTGCCCCCGCACCCGCAGGCGTGCATGCGTCGTCGGAGACCAGACTGGCACCTGTGTTGCCCTCCGTGCCAGCCCCGCCAGCTTCTGCCATGGATGGAGGGAAGAAGAAAAGAGAAGAAGGAGAAATGGAGGCGAGTGAGGGATGAAGAGGGAGGTGGGAATTAGGTTAAATTTTTTTAACCTGTTTCCGTCGATTTTTTTTTTTTAAAGTTCGAGCTACGTACACGTTCTACCTGTACTATGCAATTTATTTATTTATTTTTAAAAAAAGTTTGAGCCACGTACACACAAAATCACTCATCAATAATCAAGGCAAAACCATCAACAATAATATTTTAGGTTGAAATGATAAAAATTATCCTTTAAATATGTAAATGTATATAAAATTACTTGTTGAATATGTAATTTTCTATAAAATCATCTTGTAAATATATAAATTTTCCACAAAATCACTCATCAAACTGAAATTTGTAAAAAAATATTCATCGCTTCTATCGTAAAATTTAATCAAGCATCACTTATAGTTAAAATTTCTCTCTAACAACGTTTAAAAAAATTAAGGCAAAAATACGTAAATTTTTTAGGGAAAATGGCATGTTTTTTATAAATTCATATCAAGTTTCAAAAAGCCAAGAATGTTGTTTTTATTAGGCTATCAAACACGTTGATCGCGAACACTCCTTATGCTAAAAGGGATTGAGACAATGGCGGAGCCACTTTAGGCCCAGTGGGGGTTGTAGCCCCCACTAGGTTTTAAAAAAAAAACAATGGGGGCTACATTTTTGTATAGCCCCGTGTCTATTTTTCAGGTATTTTTGTGTATTTTTTAGGTGTTTTTGTGTATTTTTTTTAATTTTTAAATCTTTGAGTTTGTTTTTAGTTTTTTCCTAGAATCATCATGTTTATGATATCTTAATTTTATTTGAGAGCTCATTAGTAAAAATTACTAATAAGCTTTTGAAGAAATTGATTTTAGTTAAGATAGTACCGTGTCTATTTTTTGATTTTTTTATGAAGTTAGTATTTTTTACATGTTGCAAGTTGCAACAAATACTGTTGAAAGAGTTTTCTGTTATGGAATTTTCTCAAAAAGTTGAGTACGCAATCGACTTAGAAATAAATTGATAAATAATTGTTTAATTGCAAATTTTGAGAAAGATGTAATGAAATCTATTTGGATTAAAGATATTATTGT
The DNA here is from genome assembly GCA_027886185.1 of Rheum nobile. Taxonomy (NCBI): domain Eukaryota; kingdom Viridiplantae; phylum Streptophyta; class Magnoliopsida; order Caryophyllales; family Polygonaceae; genus Rheum; species Rheum nobile. The sequence goes on from WOAB01000699.1 coordinate 796,797, forward strand.
AAGATTTCATAACATGGCATGTCAAAAAATATTATCAAATTAAAAATCTTATTTAATTTTTAATTTATTAAAATAATAATTTAATTTAGCCCCCACTGGACCGAAATCTTACATCTGCCCCTGGATTGAGAGAATTCTCATAGCATCAAGAGTGTAAGAGATAGAGTGTACTACCGTAAGATTTCACTGTCGACTATCTGAACATATAAGATGAGATACCTTAAGTTAGATATCTAAATTGTCTTGAGCTTGTGGTCGAAATGACTGCCTCGGTTAGAAGGAACCCATGATTCAGTCCAAACAGAAACGTCTTGACCACAACCAATGCCCCAACCTATACCTTTAATTAGTAGAGACTTGGAGCCCCAAATGATTCTCCAATAATAGATGGACTGCCCTCGTAGATAAGATGCAACAAAGTAGATCGTCAAAATATTAGTCTTCATAAATTTGGTAAAGAAGAGAAGAAGGGAGTTGGAGAAAGGGCCAACATTATCGATCAATGAGTGCTTGATTGAACACTTTCAAGTCCCTAAAGCCCATCCCTCCCATGTTTTTTGGTTTACAAACGGACTCCTAATTGACTCGTTGTATTTTCCTATCTTCTGATCCACCCCTCTAGAAACGCACCATCATACTATGAATGTCATCAAGTAAGCCATCTGGAAGGCAATGAAAAGACATTATATATTTATATAAGTAGGAATTTTTGGCTTACAACTTTAAGAAGAACTTTCTTGCGAGTTATAGACAATAATTTTTGGTTGATGCTATATACACACACCTTTTTTTACTTTTTGCATACACTTTGGTGCGCCAGGTGAAGGCATATGCCTCCACCTAGCGCACAAATATTGTAGTAAAAAATACTCGGCTTCCGTATGCCTCCTGGTGACGTACGCTAAATGCGGGCGCACCAACGCAAAAAAAATAATTTGCAATGTGTATGAAGTTTGGAACCAAGATCAATCAGGTGTTAGAGTAAACCTTTAACCAACTAAACTAAAACAATTTTGTTATATATTTTTAAACTTATTTTATTCAAGCCCATTAAGGCCTAGACCAATCTTTATGGGAATCCAACTTTAGCCCGGAATCGTCTCACCTAATTCAAAGACGAGGAAGACCAACAACCTTCCATAAAACATGGGTGATATTATGCATAGACCATGTGCATTTAATGCATATTATAAAGGGATATTCCAGCCTTGATGTCGGCCATAACTCCAACCATGTGAAGAGTCTCCAAGTTGCCAACATCAATTGCTTGCTCACGAAAAGTCTCTCGTTTTTGCAGCTTGTTTCTTTTTCATTTAATCTGAACTTTTGACCATATTTTAGGCACATCTAATCTGATAAAAAACCTGGAGAAAATTCAGTTTTATATGAATTTCCTAGAAATTCGAACTCTTTCTCGTGAGTTATATCGAGAACCTTTGACAAACATTCGAGTGTGTTGTATCTCTTGTGTGTGATTTTGCTCAAGATTCAAAGGTCTTGTATATCCTTGAAGATCTTGATCACTTATCCCTTAAATTTTCCAGAAATAATCAACATAAAAACGGATCCAAAGATCCATAAAAAACAACCCCGAAAAACTATCTTGTTCGAGCATCGATCATCAACCACTTCTTGTGCATGTTCTAAGGCAAACTTTACTTGATACCGAGAATCAACCGAGACGATATGCATCCAGTGGTATCCAATCTATCTTCAAGGTAACTTCCTCAAGCCAAAGGGGTACGAATTGATGTCTTTTGTTTCGGTTTTACGGTGCTCGAATTGCTCTTGTTCGTGTCGCCACTACTAGAAAATGCGCTATCTATAGAGCCTCGACGCTTTGAGATACTGTCGAGGAGCATTTTAGACGTGCACCTAGATTCAAGCAAAATCGACGCTTTTTACTGTCGCAATATGAAAACCTAGCTTATGACGTTTAAAAGCGTTGAAATCCCAGAAGAATTAGAATCGGGCAAACAGTCTCGTTAGGTCCTCATCTCTGTAGTTTTTTTCATCAAACCCTAACTCACATCGACCTCTCTTCCCCGCCGCAAGTTGAGACTCAAACCGACCTCCATGAGGCATCCATATCGATCTCTTTTCCTCAAATCTCTGCTTTCATTCTCGTGACCTTCTTGCTCTCAGTTGTTTTTTTGATCGATTCATCTTTTCAGTGTTTGCCGAATTATGTCGTCATTAATCGAACAAATTCCGGTATTAGATATGTCAACAATGGGTAACCAATTCTTTGTTATTTGTTTTCTCTGTTACTCCTCCATAGTTTTTAACTTCCAGCACATCAAGGGGCAAATTGGATTTTGTTTAACAAAATCCAGATGTCGCTTATGAAAGTGTTTGGGTTTCTAGTTTCATTATTACTTTAGGTTTATGTGAATCTGATGTATTCATCTAATCTCTTTGTTCTTTGGGATAATTTTAAGATTGAATAGAGAAGATACACCTAATGGCCAATTTTGTTAAGCATTATCTGTTGTGCTAAAGTAGATGATTTGATTTCGCTGTGATAGATGTGCAATTTCATCATTTTTACGTTGATTTCTTGGGAATATACATGTATAATTTGTCACGTTGAGTGGAATGGATTGAAAATGTGGTAATGTTTAGCAGAAATATCAATCTTCTCCAATGGATAGAAACAAAGGCAAATCGTGTAAATTTGATGAGTTAGAAATGTCTTTAAGCATAGTAGGTACCGGTCTTTAAGCATAGTACGTACCCATTCTGCTTGTTTTGGTACACTGACTATAAAGCTTGAACATTTTTCTTGGTTTATAGTGTTATTTTGTGAAAGTATGGCACATTCAACTAATGTTTGATTAAAAGAATGTAGTATAAACCTTTTTTAAATTCTTTTTCTATTGTTTTTCATGTTGTTACAATGTAGAGCTATGCATTAGGCTTCATATGTGATTACTTTACATTTTTTAACCTCATTTTGCATTTGATAACTTGGTCAAACTATCTTTGCAATGCTATAAGTGATTTTATGCATTATTATACAATTCTATGGTTGGTAAACAATTGTTAGGACTATCCATAACATTCCATGCATTTTGATTAGGATGTACAAGAAGTTCACATGATAATTTCCCCAATCTAACCAATATGTACTAGCTTGCAAGGTGTGAACAATAAAATAACAAATTCATACCCAACTTATTGAGTCGAAGGCAAAGGTTGATTCTTTTGTCATGGGATAAGCTAGCACATCGGATGACATATAGGATCATGTTTTCTTCACAGGGGATCCAAAGCTCGAGTTTGCAGTGCAACCCAACTCGTTCGGAGCCCGATCAAGAAGCACTTTGAACAATGGGTGCTTGAGAATGGTGGTCTTGATCACATACCTCTTATGTTTTTTCCCCACATATACTACCATATGAGTATATGACCCTTGGGCATGTCATTCAAAATCTTGTCGTTGTTCTTGCTGATGTTTATTTTATGTAGGTAGTTGTAAAAATGGTCAGAGATAGATGAACTCATCATAATCACCATAATTAGTGGAAGAAATACAAGGTAAAGCTCTAGTCTACATCTTTATCCACTTGCTCTCACACACCCTCATCAACTTTCGCTTGTAAAGCTTCGCTGTATTTTTATCTATTTTTTGGGGGGTTTTAATAGTAAGAGTGACAATGGTGATTTATGGAAATGATATGCACTTATAAATTAGGATTTGTGTGTTCCATTTTATCAATTGTCTCTAAAAAGACAATTAGGATTTGTGTGTATATATAGTGTTTGTGTGTGTCCTGATAGAGACTTACTCAACTAATTAAAGAGCTGGCGGTTTTTAATGCTTTAAAATTTTAGAAGAGAGAGAAAGAGAGATGCCTTTAATGGCAGTTGGTGATGTGACTTACGTGAAGAGAAACATGGATTCCTAAGTTATAGTTTAACAAGAGTAAATATATAACTCATCTAATTCACTAATTAGATATATATAGTATGATAATTGGATTAAGCAATACTTGCTCAATGATCTTATATAATGCTTTGCTAATCCTAATCCTAATCATTTAGTAATAGCCATCCAAATTTAATGAATTAAGCCCACTTTTTTCATTGAATCAATGGCTACATCATGTTCATGAATCAACTCATTATGTTTTTACAAGAGAAGAAGATTAAGATTTACAAATGTGTGTTAAACTATGAACTATAAAATCTCCCAACTTAAGTTCTATGGCTGCTCGATGGATGGATGTGCATCCAATTATCCCATCATGTTTACCATTTCATCCTCAAGAAGAGGAGATTGTCATGCCTATGTTTGTCAAGTCAACCACCATGGAGGAGAGGGAATATTCTTCATCTCTTGACTCATTTAGTGTGCACTTTTGCTAATGTGATTATTTTTATACTCATCAGGTCATGTTGCTAGTGCTCATCATTCTAACTTGTTTGAACATCCTGATTTGATACATCCTAGTAGACTTATGTCTAACAGGATTGTGTTAAGATCTAGAGATAAAATTTGCATGTGTTTTCATGAACTATATCATTCTCTAAATGCATCTCATGCCTACCATGAGCAATCGACTTACCCTCTTTTTTGTGCTTCTTATATGGATCAAATAGATTCAAGGACGAATGTTTGTAAAGGAGGAGAGGATGATGTGATCCTAGCTGCCATGAAAGTGAATGTCGACTCCAAGGCTCTGGAGAAAGAATTAAAGAGCTATAAGAAGACAAAACCATGTAAGTTGACCCTCCGACACTTGATCAGTATTTTGGTTTGTTCAGGAGCTTGATAGGCCCGCAAGTACACGGTACTATCGAGTAGTATAAAAGATATCGAATCCAAGGGAGCACTCATTGATCACCAATTTTACACAAACTAAAAATCTAGATCAAACAAGAGATGTAGAGTTTCTGGTTTTGATTTTATAGAACTAACAAGCAATGTAAAGTCTAGAACTAACTAAAATGACAAAAGGTAGATTTGGGTTAATTGAATGATGAAAAGCTAGGATTGGGGTTCACCACAAATGAGATCATGTAATGACAAGTAAATAAATCTCTAAGGTTACAAGTAATGGTCTCCAATGGTCAAATGTCCTAATTTATCTCTTATCATCTCTCGAGGTATAAGAAACTAGTCTAATCCTACTTAATTTCTACTTTTGTGGTAATTAATGCAAGATTAGATTCATTAAGCATAATGACAATTCACACAACCACTAGAAAAATAGGTCTACTTTCGTGATCCTACAAGTCTTAGCTCAAATCTTGAGGTTCCAATGTCAAATATCACCTTTCAATGCATATCCATCATTTAATACATGTAAAAATATTAACTATGCATTTTCACAAACACTTGGTGTGCAAGATTAGAGTAGTAGACCAAAACTCATTCAACCAAAGAGAAAATTTCACCAAATCATCACATAATCACCATTGGACTACTCCCAATCCTATCATAACAAATTACTCACTCATGATTTGCAAGAACATGACATAAAACATCAATTCAACCATCATACACATGGGTATAATGATAAACAAAACAAAAGATAGAGAGAATGAACAAGATATACTTAGCATTCAACCAAATAGAGAGAATGGGTAAGAAATACTTAACATTCAACCAAATTCTTGCATTTCCATTGAACCATGAGAGAAAAGATGGAACTTTTCTTCCTTTCCAAGTCTTGAACCACAAAGGAGCTCAACAACCCAAAATGTAACACTAGAATCTCACAAAAGAGTAAATTCAGGACTGACCAATGAATATTGGAGGCCTGGTGTAAACAATACGACGAGGCCCTCATAAAATATAAATAATAAGCAAAATACGTAAACTCTATTTCATATATCAAAATAAATTCCAACATAAATGTTATATTTTGTAACTAAAAGGAACCATTGGCCAAGTCTGCTGCACTATATAACATATAAAAATTATATATTATTAACCAACAACAATCCTAAATAAAAATTATATTATACTAAAACTTTAGAAAAGATAATTAAGTTCTTATTTAAGAGTTAAAATAACAAAATACCAATTGAATTTTCGACTTGCAGATAGCATCAATTAACCAACCAACCAGTAGCTAGCACAACCCAACTCTCCCAAATCCTTACTCTTTAATCATATTAGCCAAAACCAAAACTCCCACTTCCTTGTTCTTTCTTTCTTTTCTATTCAAAAATCAAAAACCAATTTCATTATTATAAAAATTCAGTAGCTGTCAAAACCAATTTCATATACTTCTTTAATATTTCTTTCCTAATCAAAAGCCATTACATTAGCCACTAATCCACAGTTTCAGTCTGTATTCTTCAAATCAAAATTTTAACCGATTTCATTCCCAGCAGTCCGCAATCCTTCAAAAGCAATTACATTAGCCACTAATTTAGTAATTCACTATCCACGTGAAGGCTTATATTAACTTGCTATTAGACATTTTAACAAAAAAAAACAATTCTAAATTTAAATCCCAATCCTGCATATCTCAATTCATTAGTTAAAAACCAAAAACGCCAATAGCCAAAATCCCCAGTTCTAAATTTAAACTTGAGTCCTTCAAATTGAAATTTTAACAAATTATTTAATCACACTCAGTCATTCACATTCAGTTACAGTAGCCAAATATAATTTGCTATTAGACATTTCAACCAATTCCAAAACCTAATCACTAATCAGAAAAGAAAATAAATTAAAGAACCAGAAATTATAAACTTTATCATAAAATTAACAAGAAAAGCAAATAAATTTGAATAACTTACCATGAGGGCAGTGAGGGGCAAGAGAGATGGCTGAAAGAACTTGGAGTTTAGCACATATATATTGATGAATTGCCTAAAATCACAACACCAAAGCTACCCAAATTTGCAAAATACCGAGAAACGAGTCAGATAGGGAAGAGACAAAGGGAAATCTCGGTGAGGATAAAAGAGATTTGTGAATTATCATATAGGAAGAAAATGAACGGCTAGTTCGATTAGAATATCTCTCAACCGACAAAGAAGAGATCGAGGCGTCAATCTTCATTGTCTTCCATAACTCCATTGCTGATATCTTGTTGAGGATTGGAAAATTGGAAGAAGATGAAGTGTGTTTGTGGTTTCAATGAGAACGACGAGGACATAAAAGCAGGCTGGCGCTTTTCTTTTCATTAATTAGAAAAGATTTTCTTTTTTCCTCTGAATATATGGGACTATGGGATATGGGCCGAATAACCTTTTTGGCCCTTTAAATTTGGAGGCTCTGTGCAGGTGCCCATCTTGCACCTGCTCAGGGTCGGCCCTAAGTAAATCTAACTACTAAATTAAGTGGGAAAAGAAATCTAAAGTTGGAAAAAGGGAGAGAATCAAAGTAAATGCTAACCCTAGAAAATGGAGGCTAAGATGGGATGTAAAGTTGGGGCATAAGTCTCAAAATTTGCTCTTATATGCCCTATTTATATGGGCTACAAAAGGAATAGGATAAGATGCATTTAAGTGTTCTCGGTGGGTAACACGGCTGTGGTGATCACCACGGGCTGGTCGTGGTGGTGGCAGGATGTGTATTTTTCAGCTTGTAATCACACATGAGTGTGTTGTCCGACACCAATAGGTTGTGATCCTCTTGAAGTGCATTTTTCTTCACCAAATCTTTGAGTTGATGCTCCTTTTGTCTTGTCTAAGATTGAACTAATTCCAAGTTGATTCCATCATGTTCCCATAGCTCTCAAAAGTGCTCCTACAAGACAAAAACGACAAAAAAGAAGAGATCCGAGCAAAGCAAGCAAAGTTCCTACAAAATGCCTAAGGAAGTGTCTCTTTTATGAACAAAATGGGGTTAATATGAGTCAATATGTAGCATATAATCATGTTATCAAGCTATGAAAGTCCAATGATGGTCCATGAGTATTCGTTGGAAATATAAGAGAAAGAGATATGACTTCAATGAAAAACGCTTTCACCTAATTAGTCGTGAACATGCCCGAAATGACGAATCTTTACGACAGTTCAACTTTGGCCCGTAATTGTCTCACCTAATTCAAATATTAGAAAGACCAACGACCTTATATCATATCTGGCTGATATTATGAATAAACCATGTGAGTTTTATGAATATTATAAGGTGATTTTACAGCCTTGATGTCAGTCATAACTCCAGCCATGTGAAGAGTATCCAAGTTGCCAACATCAACTGCTTGCTCACGAAAAGTCTCCCTTTTTTCAGCTTGTTTTCTTTTTCCACTTAACCTGAACCTTTGGTCACATGTTAGGAACGTCTAAGCTTATCAAAAACTAGTAAAAACTTCATCTTTATCTCATATAATTTCCCATCAATTCGAACCCTTTTCTCGTGAGTTATATCGGGAACCTTTGATCAAACATTTGATTGTGTTGTATCTCATGTGTGCGATATTGTTCAAGATTCAAAGGTGTGTTATGTAATACCCCAGATTTGTAATCCTTTATAAGGATTAGAATGCTACCCATGTCAACAAGAGATCTTCCCTTTCCTGGTTCAAGTGAGGACAAAGAACTATGAAGTTAAGCGTGCTAGGGCGGGAGTAGTTTTGGGATGGGTGACCTCTTGGGAAGTTTCCGATTGGCATGGGGGACAACGTCTCTAAGGTTATGGGTCTTACAAATGGTATCAGAGCCGACTCTGGGTTACGAGTGGGCTTGTCTTGGATGGCAATCGCTTGACCCAGAGGGTGGTCTTTGGGACTTGACGGGCCTTGACGAGGTCGTCAAGGGTTTAAGTGGAGGTGATTATAATACCCCGGATTTGTAATCCTTTATAAGGATTAAAATGCTACCCATGTCAACAAAAGCTCTTCCCTTTCCTGGTTCAAGTGAGGACAAAGAACTAGGAAATTAAGTGTGCTAGGGCGGGAGTAGTCTTGGGATGGGTGACCTCCTGGGAAGTTCCCGGTTGGCATGGGGGACAGCGTCTCTAAGGTTGTGGGCCTTACATGTTATATCCTTGAAGATCTTCATCACTTATCCCTTCAATTTTCCAGAAATTATCAACCTAAAAACAAAACCAAAGATCCACCAAAAAAAGCTCAAAAAACTATCTTCTTCTAGCATCGATCATTAACCACTTTTTGTGTGTGTTCTATGGCAACCTTTCCTTGATACTGAGCATCAACTAAGGCAAGATCCACCAAAAGGAACCTATGCTTTTTGCAAATTATTTTTTTGTCCAATTTCGTGCTCATAGGTACTGAGAATATAAATTATCTTGGAGCATTACTGCATAATAACTTTAGCAAAAAGCAAACTATCGTCAGCAAAAAATATGTGAATTTTAGGAGAACTTCATGATTTCAAGATGCCACGAAGCTGGTTGAGTCTAACAACTTTAATGAGCAAGCTGCAAGAAGGATAGCCCCTCGACACCAATGATAAACAAGTAATGCGATAGTGTCACCCTGCTCGAGATCCCTTAAAGGGAGTAAATTACCATATACGACCATTCAGCTTATACAAGTATCTAGTGCTTGAAACACATTCCATCAACTTAGAAGTCCATAAAGAAGAGAGCCCAAGTTTTAAAATAATACACTCAAGTAAACACCTTTTCATGCAACCAACTAATACTGAGTTATAAAGAAACGATTAATCCTCATAAGGAATTAACGTTCCTACGAATACTCGTGCTAATCTAGCATTAAAGTTTACATTTAAATCCACAACAAAACCATTACGATCATTAACAAGTATAATAGCGTTGTTTCTAGCAATATATACAACCTACTATAATATCATATTTTAATCACAATATTTATAAAATCTGTTCCCAAACGAAAACAACAGTTCACTCCGATTTAATTAACAACTAAAAGCAATTAATAATTAATGGAACATGGAATGATTAAGCAAGAGCGAACCGCCACTTGCCTTAGTCTAGACAAACGATTGAGCGACGATGGGTTTCTGGGTCCGGAACAGGAACGGAAGTCGGATTACAGATTCCTACTACGACGACCCACAACGAAACCCTAGGTTAGATTCGACAATAAAATGATACGAATCTAAGAAAGAACGAACGAAATCGAAAGAACAAAAGTCCCACCCGAGACCGGATTGTCCAAGGCCACGATAGCGATTGCCAAGGCAATCCGCGGTCGCGGCCGTCGAGGACTTCGTCCGCAAGTGTCAAAGACAACGGCCGCGGACGCGGCCGACCTTGTCACTGCCGCGGTCGCGGCAGTTCATGTCCACGGTCGCGGCCATGAACTCTGGCGACCTAAAATGGAGAAAACTCACCGGCGACCACTCGAAAGGGCTTGATACGAGGGGGCTTCGACTCCTGACCTCCTTGTACCTCCAAATCACCACTCCAAGGCCACCACGACAACCAACGAAGGCTCCGGCAATGCCTCGAAAATTCCGACGAGGGATTAAAACTCCGGCGAGCAAGAAAATCGAGAGAGAGAGAGAGAGTGAGGAGATCTGGTTTGAGTGCCAAAAACCTCCCAGAATCAACCTCTATTTATAGCCAAGGAGAGGAGGCCAGCCCCGACCAGATCGACGGCGAGTCAGGCGATCAACGGCGGCACGGACGACGAGGCTCGGAAGACGAAGCGTCGCTGGCGTGTTGCACTTTTCCGCGGTCGCGGAAAATTCACCGCGGTCGCGGAAAATTCATGTGCCCAGCTTCGTTGTGCCCTATTATTCCGCGGTCGCGGAATTGCCCTTTTCGCGTCTGTTTGCCCAGGAAAAGGTTTGGTGTGGGTTTAAACCCCGGATTATATATATTTGTACTCGAACAAATATTCTAAGCTTCCAAAATACATCGAATGTATATTCCAAGGCTCAGGGAATTATTACAGAGATTATGCAAGTTACAGAAATTCCGAACTTCGCCTAACGCGTCCCAAATAATTGACGAGGGTTTGAGAAATTACTCATTACCCTTACTAAAAATGGGGGGTATTACATCACTACCCCCTTAAAATAGTTTCGACCCCGAAACTAGCATTGCTAACTAATGGAATCGAGTTTACTACTAACCTTACTACCTGCACTTAATATCCTTAATCACTTTATCCTTGACGTTGTTCCTAGGAAATCGATCTGTCTCCTCAATCACACCATTATTCCACATATCTCCATATGTTACACTTGTAGCAACTCGTAACTACATCCACAAAGTCATAATTATCTTATGATAGTATCCTCGAAAATCATTGTAACAGACTTGCTATACCTTAAGCATGAGAATACACGTTTCTCCTTCCACTTTTCCATTTATAATTTCTCCCAGAGTACATACCTTATCTGCCTTATAATCCATTATTAGATCTTAGTGGTCCTTGAGACATCGCATTTCCTAATTCCTTTAAGTGTATACCCCACAATTCCATTACTCATCATCATCGGGTTTGGCCCTTATGCCAATTCTAACTTGGTATCCTTTCGGTAGTGATTTAGCCTATTCCTTTAATCATCCTGTAATTTAAACCTTTAAGGTTCCTTAACTTTCTCCAGGCGTAATCACAACACCTTTATTCCTATGTTCCCCAAAATGAATCACATGAGATATTACCCCTGTTTCCTTAAGGTATCCTCCTGAAAAATGATTCATTACCAACCGCATCAGTCACTTCTATCATAGTCCTTATGTCGTTTCTCTTAAGAAAGCCTCATAATGAAACCTCATATAAATCTTCCAAAACAATACCTATGACTCACACCCATAGCCTTTCTGAAAGTTTTAACCCTCTGGCTCACAATGAACATATACCCACTTACACATTCCATAATTACACCCTTGGGTCCTAAGGTTTTATCAAGGTCGTAATAGAGTACGATTTGTTTAGAGAAACTGGATTCCCTATGAACTATCTCTTATAAATATTTATTCTCTTCTCAGCAATCTATCCACATAGAAGACTACAGTATGACCTCACAACCAGACATTCTGAACTTCCTATAGTTCATTCTTACGTATTTTTACCAGAAAAAAAATGTTTAGGGTACACATATGAGAAGAAAACTCTTAATCCCATAGAGCATTAACCACGTACATTTGTTTCCTTTATATTAAGGAATTTTGGTAAAACTCAACTCACGAGATAACGCTCGTCCGCTCAACGAAGGGAGTAATTAATGTCATACCGTTGTGACATTACTCTACCGACATAAAGAGAGATTCCTAAGAATGGATTTAAGGAATAAGTAACAACTCGAAGCTTGCAGAAGTTTGGAAAACCACTTAGTTTTAAACCAGATACCTTCAAACTTTATACTTTATACCTTTAAACCTTATATATAAAAATAATTATCTATAAAGTTAGTTTCTCAAACTAGTGATACGATTGTCACAAAACTTGTACCAAGACCAAAATCACACTTTTAAAGTTACAATTTTAAACTTATTTTGATTGCGTATAACACGCCTTTTATAAACCAACGATAAATAACTTTTGAAGTTCAAAATAGCTAAATCATTAGTTTAAATTAAATTCCAAGGAATAATTAAGACTTTTAAATTTAACATTGAAACTCTCGAAGTTCATTTTAAATAGAAAATATGTTGAAAATAGTTTCGAAATTATTTTTCGAAATTTCTCAAACCTAACAGTAGGTCAAGAATTTTAAAACCGTTGCTCTGATACCATAATTGTAACACCCCCGACTTATTGTCGGAAATGCCACACGCCAGTGACCTCAGACGTTGCTGTCCGATGTCACCCAAGGCTTTAATCGGAACAATTAATCTTAAATAAACATAATAAACAAACAACGAAAGACATTTTTAAATGAAACTCAACCATTCTTATTAGAAGATCTCTCATCAAACGAGAGTAGTGTTTTTACAACAGAGTGGAATTACAGCGGAAGACTTTAAATTACACAGCGAAAGACTTTAAGAATAAACCTATTACATGACTAGGTTATAAAAATACATTTTAGAGTAATACTTAACGACCTTGAAATACTGACACTTAAATCTGCAACTACAAGCCTCTTCTTCAATTGGTTACTTCGAGTCTTCGGGGACCAACCACTAATGTGCCGTATAGGACGGATGACACCAGCCAACCATACAAGGAATAAAACCCGGTTGGTTAGTCTAATGAAAGACTATGCAAGGGTGAAAACAGAATGGTTCTAGTGATCGCAACCGTTTACTATCATTGTCCCTCGAATAATAACCGAAGGAACGATATATAACCCAGAATTTCCACGGAATGATTAGTATTTAGATATGATCTGAAAGGAAGATTCCAAAGGAATTGAGTCTTATGGAAAAGTATGACAATTGTTTGGGAATGTTATAGTTTCATACAAGCGTTTAAAAACGACTTGATCATTTGGGTCCACGACCAACCTCACCGCACAATGCGAATTCAGATTGGAAAGAGAACTTACTCTAACCGAAGTCCAGGCGAGTTTCCAAATTGTACTTCTCGCCCGAGGGTTCATTAATTATGTGCCTACCCACACTTATCTTATCTAAATTTCAAAACGGATATTCATGTTAAAGCTTTTTAATATGATCTCGAGTAACTACGAAAGTTTACGGTATCGAGTGACTATGAAGGTTTACGATCTCGAGTGACTACGAAAGTTTACGATCTCGAGTAACTATAAAAGTTTATGGTCTCGAATGACTATGAAAGTTTACGATCTGGAAAGAATTTAGAGGTTGGGTCCACTAATACTGAGTTATAAAGAAACGATTAATCCTCATAAGGAATTAACGTTCGTACGAATACTCATGCTAATCTAGCATTAAAGTTTACATTTAAATCCACAACAAAACCATTGCGGTCATTAACAAGTATAATAGCGTTGTTTCTAGCAATATATACAACCTACTATAATATCATATTTTAATCACGTTATTTATAAAATCTGTTCTCAAACGAAAACAACAGTTCACTCTGATTTAATTAACAACTAAAAGAAATTGATAATTAATGGAATATGGAATGATTAAGTAAGAGCGAATCGCCACTTGCCTTAGTCTAGACAAACGATTGAGCGACGACGGGTTTCTGGGTCCGGAACGAGAACGGAAGTCGGATTACAGATTTCTACGACGACGACCCACAACGAAACCCTAGGTTAGATTCGACAACAAAATGATACGAATCTAAGAAAGAACGAACGAAATCGAAAGAACGAAAGTTCCGCTCGAGACCGGATTGTCCAAGGCCACGATCGCGATTGCCAAGGCAATCCACGGTCGCGGCAAGGATTCCGCGGTCGCGGCCGTCGAGGACTTCGTCCGCGAGTGTCAAAGACAGCGGCCGCGGACGCGGCCGACCTTGTCACTGCCGCGGTCGCGGCAGTTCATGTCCGCGGTCGCGACCATGAACTCCGACGACCCAAAACGGAGAAACTCACCGGCGACGACTCGAAAGGGCTCTATACGAGGGGGCTTCGACTCCTGACCTCCTTGCGCCTCCAAAGCACCACTCCAAGGCCACCACGACAACCAACGAAGGCTCCAGCGATGCCTAGAAAATTCCGGCGAGGTCTTGAAACTCCGGCGAGCAAGAAAATCGAGAGAGAGAGAGAGAGTGAGGAGATCTGGTTTGAGTGCCAAAAACCTCCCAGAATCAACCTCTATTTATAGCCAAGGAGAGGAGGCCAGCCCCGACCAGATCGACGGCGAGTCAGGCGATCAACAGCGGCACAGACGACGAGGCTCGGAAGACGAAGCGTCACTGGCGTGTTGCACTTTTCCGCGGTCGCGGAAAATTCACCGCGGTCGTGGAAAAGTCATGTGCCCAGCTTCGTTGTGCCCTATTATTCCGCGGTCGCGGAATTGCTTCCGCGGTCGCGGAATTGTCCTTTTCGCGTCTGTTTGCCCGGGAAAAGGTTTGTTGTGGGTTTAAACCCCGAATTATATATATTTGTACCCGAACAAATATTCTAAGCTTCCAAAATACATCTAATGTATATTCCAAGGCTTAGGGAATTATTACAAAGATTATGCGAGTTACAGAAATTCCGAACTTCGCCTAACGCGTCCTGAATAATTGACGAGGGTTTGAGAAATTACTCAATTACCCTTACTAAAAATGAGGGGTATTACAAGATCAAAGTAACCCGATGCCCATTGTGGGACTGTGAATTTAGGCCAGTGTATATTGTTGGAAGAGTGGATTATTCATCAAGTAATAATAAAGTGTTATCTATTTACTTGATGACATAAGAAAAGTTATCTTTTGGAAAGATAAGATATTGTATCAATCATAAATATCTCTTTCTAGTTAAAAGGAGATTTATCTTATGACACATATTATAATTGTTATATATATATATTTTCCTAATATATTATAAGATAATAAAAAGGAAAAATCCAATTCATATACAAGTGATTAGTAGAATCACATAGATGTGATATATGGATCACAATTAACTCCAACAGAGGGTCACGACCGAACCTCCAAATTTGCCATAGCTTTGTTCCTTTCTCGTTCGTTCATTCTAGCAGACGAAGGCAAGACGATCTAATACCATACTCGTGTGGACCAAGTAGAGGAGTCACATTTGAGGCTCTATTTTCCAGGGTGATCCCGAAAACAAGTTTTGCATCAAAATGTATGTTATTCTTTCATATGTGGTTCATATCAAGTTTATGCATGAGATCCTAAGTTAGATGTTAGAAAACTGTTTTCTGAAATTCCGCTTAAAGCATCTAAATCTCTACAGTGGTATCAGAGCCTCTCGCATAAATTGATATGATCATGATTAAAGTTGTTAATTTTGACGCATGTTCTTGATTATTTTGGTTCAAGTTAGTGGTAAAATTGATGTATGGATTAACTTATATGATTAATATTGTGATTTTAATTGATTAGATGCATAAAGTTGTGACTTTTATGTATATAATATACTAAAAAATTTCAGCCTCATGACCGAAATTATGCATGTTAAAAATTCTAATTTTTTGATTAATTTTGACCCCAAAATCGATTTGTATGTTTAATTTAGGCAAGAGATATGATTTATTGTATAAATCATAATCACACATGCAAATACTTGATTTTTTATGTTGGTGAAAATTGATTCAAACCCTAGAAATTTAGAATTTCATGTCTTGAATGCCCAAAATTGATTAATTTTGTATGAAATTGGTTCATACATTAATTTTTCAAAAATATTAATTTTCTAAAAATTACACCATATTATCCTTAAAATCATCAAAATTTGTAATTGTTACAAAATTTGAGTGGGAGAAGGGGTAAAATCGTGGCTGGGTGGCCAATATGACTCACGACGGTTCGATGGTGGTCCGGTAGGGCGGGGTTGTACGACGCGGTGGCTGGGATGCTGGTACAGCCGATTGAGGTGGGCTGGCTACAGGGTGCGACGGTAAGGGTTAGGTGGCTAGGGTTTGAGTTTGTTAACCTAAGATCCTAACTACCTAAATTAGATATGGTAACAAGATATCTTATCTCTAGAGTATATTTTATCCAATTATACATGGTAATGATTAATATTGATATTAATTCCATATATGATTTTATTGAATTAAAATAATAAGAAGATTAAATTAATTATTTTATTGGATAATTTAATTAATTTAATTTTAAAAGTCTATTAATATGATTAATAGTATTTGATATTATATTATGCATGTATGATTTGATATTCTGATATTATTATTGCATGCGGTGATCGATATGGCCCAAATAGGATAGAAAATACGATTTGCGTATCGTTATTGTTTTCTTATACACGATCTGCGTATCGTTATGTATTTTTGTGATTTAATTTTCAAGAAATTGGATTAGATTTACATTATATAATACAAGAGAAGAAGATCCAATGAAAATTCCAGAATGGAGATCCAGAGGAGAATCAAGGATGAAGATCTAAGAGACAAGAAGAATCTATGAAGATTAGATCTTATGGGTTTTTAGGGGCCATACTAGGATCACATTTATTTATTGCATTTGTTTTGCTTTAAATATCTCTAAGTTTATGCTTGCTTGTTTATTTATACTAGTTAGTTCACTAGTAAATAGACTTGCATGATAAACCTAGTTTCCTTAAAAAAATTGAGATTTTGCCTTTCCAAATCATAGCCTATGAGGCCCTTGGAATTTGATGGATAGGTTTTGCCAAAGCAAGGTGTCCTTCTTTGACCTTGGGATAGTACGGGTAAATCTATATAAGTGGTTTACAACCTTGATTTGGCTATACTCAACAAAAGACCAAGATAAAGTTTTGGATTTTGAGGCATGGGATAGATTTGACATAAGATGTAATCTATCAATCAAGAGTTATAAATGTTATAACTAGTAAAAGTTACTTACCTTGATCACATAGGATTTAGGGAAGTGTCAAAATATGCCTAAAGTCTTATCTGAAATGGGATCTTGGAATCATTTTATTCAAAGGGGAAATATTAATGAATAAAATGTGCATTAGCTTATTTATGATTAAAGCATGTTTAAAAAAATTTAAGCTCTTGCATAACAAGCATGATTTATATTTTGCATGTTATTTCTGTTGTAGATATCATGTCTAGAAATGATAACCCAACAAGCAACAATCATCAACTTACGTTCAATTCTTGAGAAGAATAAGCTGAACGAAAACAACTTTCTCGATTGGGAAAGAAATCTGAGAATTGTTCTCAGATCTGAAGGAAAAGAGAATGTTCTTGACACCAATATCCCGACACTGAATGTTATGCCTACTCCAGAGGAGATAGTAGAGGAAAAGCATATCAGAGATAAGTCAGTGATTGTCACTTGTCTTATGTTGGCTTCCATGGAATCAAGCCTTCAAAAGAGGTTTGAGAGGATGGATACCTACACCATCATTCGCAATCTTAAAGCTATGTTTCAGGAGCAAGCGAGAATGGAGAGATATGAGACTCATAAGGCATTTCTTGATTGCAAGCTTGAGAAAGACAAGCCAGTTAGTGCTTATGTGTTCAATATGATTGGACATTTTGAGAACATGGAAAGACTTGGCCACCCCTATAGTCAAGAGTTGGCTACAGACATTATACTCCACTCTCTACATGATGGATTTGCTCAATTCAAGCTGAACTTCAATATGAATGGAGTTGGAAAAACACTTGAAGAGCTACATGGGATGCTCAAAACAACTAAGCAAAATCTCTTTGTTGACACCAAGAAAGAAATCTTGATGGTCAACAAGGGAATAAGGTTCAAGAAAGGGGCACCTGGACAACAGAAGAAGAACGTGCAAGGGAGGGGCACGCAAGTTGCACAACCCAAGCAGACTTCTGAAAAAACTAAAGTAGATACTGATCATGATTGTTTCTACTGCCATGCCAAGGGTCATTGGAAGAGGAACTGCCCAAAATACTTGGAAGATAAAAAGAATGGAACTGTGAGTTCTAATTCAGGTACGAATGTTATAGAAGTCCTAACAACTAAAGCTTCAACTTGGGTATTAGACTCAGGCTGTGGTTCTCACATTATTTCGAATGTGCAGGGACTAGAAAGAAATAGAATCTTAGCTAAGGAAGAGGTAGACCTACGCATTGGAAATGGAGCAAGGGTTGCTGCACTTGCCATTGGAGATTATAGTTAACCTTTACCTTCTGGTTTAGTATTAGAACTTAATAATTGTTCTTTTGTCCCTTCTATTACTAGAAACCTTATTGCGACTTGTGCCTTGGATACTGAAGGCTATGATTTTAGACTAAAAAATCAGCGTTTTTCTATTTACAAGGATAACGTCTTTTATGTCAATGCACTACTGAGTAATGGACTCTATGTGCTAGAACAAGGATCCAGAATATATAACATAAACACCAAAAAGCAAAAAACAAATGATTCTAACACCACTTATTTATGGCATTGTCGATTAGGTCACATTAAAAAAGCTCCAAAAGGATGGACTTCTAGCCTCATTTGATTATGAATCATTTAAAACATGTGAATCTTGCTTAATGGGGAATATGACAAGGTCTCCTTTTACTAGAGTGAGTGAAAGGGCAACCAAGCTTTTGGCCCTAATACATATAGATGTATGTGGACCAATAAGCATAGAAGCTAGAAGTGGTTACAGATATTTCATAACCTTTACTGATGATTTAAGTAGATATGGATACATATACTTAATGAAACATAAGTCTGAATCTTTTGAAAAGTTCAAAGAGTTTCAGAATGAAGCTGAAAACCAACTTGGCAAGAAAAATTAAAGCACTACGATCTGATCGTGGTGGTGAATATTTGAGTCAAGAATTTGATCATCATTTAAGAAGTTGTGAGATCGTCTCACAACTAACTCCACTAGGAACGCCACAATTGAATGATGTGTCTGAAAGGAGGAATAAGACCTTGTTGGACATGGTTCAGTCTATGATCAGTTTTGTTGATCTTCCAATATCTTTCTGGGGATATGCTCTCACAACTGCAGTGTTCACACTAAACAGGACTCCGTCCAAAGTTGTAGATAAGACGTCATATGAGTTATGGACTGGAAGAGTTCCAAGTTTGTCTTTTCTAAAGATCTGGGGATGTGAAGCTTATGTAAAACGTTTATTAGCTGATAAACTTGTACCCAAATCAGATAAGTGTATCATTATAGTGTATCCTAAAGAAACTAAAGGATACTACTTCTACAATTCCAGTGAGCACAAAGTGTTTGTTGCTAGGGACACTAGTATAAAAATGGACGTAGACCTCGCTTTTATTAAACCGGGATAACAAAAATATTCGGTCCCCAGTTATTAGTAAAAGCGGGGTAACAATTTTTAATATCCCGGACCGCGGTTTATAACGAATAACCGCGGTCCGGATATAATTTTTTTTAATATTCCGGACCGTGGTTCTTGGAAAACCGGGGTACCGGAAATATCTCAGATCGCGGTTAGTCTTAATAACCGTGGTCCGGGTGTAATTTTTTTTTTTTTTTTAAATATTTCGAACCACGGTTTTGTGTTATAATCGAGGTCGTGTGTTTTTTATTTTCCAAAAGATCGAAAACACCGACTCTCCATCCTCCATCTTCTTCATTATCGATCTCTTTGCCATATTGCCGCCGCGCGTTCCTGGATCAACCTAGCATCGTCTCCCCTTCTTGGTCACTTGCTCATGCCGGTCCAACCACCAGGATCTCCGCCTCTCCAACTGCCGGTGAGTCATCCCCTCTCTCTGTCTCTCTCTCTTTCCACTCCCTAAATTAGGGTTTTGTTGTCTGTAATCGATTGTATAATGACCTAATTCTATGTCTTCGATTCATCTATTGTGCGGGAGTAGTCTAATTCTAGGGGTATATTCCTCATATATATGATGGCTGTTGGTTTGGGTTGCAGATTTGATAGCTTAACAATGTGGAGTTTTTGTACTGTCTTTTTCTGGTCTAGCTTGTAGTTGAATATGTCTGACTTTACTACTGACCTTCATATTTAGTTTAAGAAGTACCAGAGACTAGTTCCTCAAATTTACTTGGTATGTTATTGGCCAATTATAGTCTAATGATATGTAGTACGTGAGAACAAGAGAAGGTCTCTCTTACAATCTCTATGAAGTTATATTAAATTGGTTTTGTGCTTACTGGAGGAAAAATATATGTATTCTTCTATTGTAATCTCAGTAAATATAATCTTTGAATCAAGTTTCATTTTTAATAATGTATTGTAGTAACAACCTGTATTCCCTACTTTGAAAATTATAGGAAGTTCATATCCCTCTTGCTCAGGAAAAAGAATTAGGATCTTTTGTAGGTTTTTGCCTTTGTAGGAAGTTTCCAGGTACAACGTTTGTTGGCTTCCCTTGCTCGCCAAGCATACTGAAACTCCTCTTTGTGAAGAGCCGCTTGTTGTTCCTCTCGACTGTGAATGGATTTGGCACTGTCACAGGCTCAACCCGGTAACACTTCTGATCTGTCTTTTTTCTGTTCTTGAAGTCGAGAGTCTATTAACGTATCGCGTTCCTGTTCTGTTTCAGCTGAGATATATATCAGATTGTACGGAGTTGTTTGGAAGACTCCTTGGCAATCTCCATGTTGTCTCGTCTGGTGAAGGCTATTCAAAGAAGAAAACTGAGGAGATTTGGAGCGAAATGTTCCCTGAAGAGCCATACGAGCTTGACTTTGCTGAGGCGGTTGTAGAGGATGCTCCGCTGAAACCTTTCCAGGATGGGAAAATCACCGACTATGATTTGGTATCGGCTGTTGAAAGACAAAGTTCCTTCTATTGGCAGGTAAGAAGGTTATGCACAATTACAGTGCTCTATATATGGTATTAGATTTGCCTTGATTATCCTTCTTTGTGATGGCCATTTCTCTCTAAATTATTGCTGATATGCGCTTGAAATTTACATCCATAACTTTGAATGTTGA
This sequence comes from Rheum nobile, assembly GCA_027886185.1. Taxonomy (NCBI): domain Eukaryota; kingdom Viridiplantae; phylum Streptophyta; class Magnoliopsida; order Caryophyllales; family Polygonaceae; genus Rheum; species Rheum nobile. The sequence continues at coordinate 818,070 of WOAB01000699.1, forward strand.
TAGGTTTCAAGGCCCCATATGAGTTATGACCTCTTCCTGCACGAATCTGTGGCCAGATACAAAGGATTCTTGTACCTGATAAAGATGAACATGGAGAAGTCAGCGATGCACTCTTGTGCACCGACATAGGACATCGATCTCATCTGGCATACACACCAACTGCATCCGTTTTCCTACTGCAAAGACCTGATTTAGTCGCTTGGCATGATGGTGGAGCATGATGACACCGACTCTGACCGATCTGAAGACAACACTCTTAATCTTTACTTCAAACATATCAAAGCAGGGAAAACGGAGCATGATCTTTTGTAGGTTTTTTCTTCTTCTTTTGGCGGTAGTTTTCCATTTAACTGGGATCTTTGTCCTTACATTTGCTTTATTTAAGTGCTTCAGTGTGATGAATGCCTTGTTAATCCTAGACAAGATGAGTGGAATGTATGATATTTTCTTAATTTGCTGATGTTTTCTCTAACAGAAATGCCAATGAGCTGGTGCTCAGGATTGGATCTCCAAGTGAAGCAGTAAAGTTAAAAACAGAAGAGAGGAGAGTTGGGTAGTTGTCATCCACATTTCTCTTTGATATCTAGATAATATTGTCTTACTGGTACGTAGTTTGTTGCAAACCGAGTAGGAACCCGGAAATATAATATCAATAAAATGAGGTGTCCAACTCTAAGCCAGCGGAAGGAGTGCTGATGGAAGGCATAATTTTTTTAGTCATGTCCTAGTAAGTTCCTAGAGTCCAGCCATTGATGTTATAAATGCATATTGCGTCCTGTAAATGTGTGATTTTGCTCTGTGGTGAACTTTTTTGGCATATAGCACAGTGGTATTTTCTTTTCTTCTTCTTGTGTTTTTGTTGTTATCTGCTTGAGGGGATCAAAGTCTTACTTTAAGATTGCAAGTTGCAACTGAGGCAATTTCTTCAGTGGACGCTCAAGTTTTGGGTATATAAACATGTAACAAAGTTTTGATTGTACTCTTTGATACCGTTTGACATAACAAAAGTGTTTAGGCTTTGTAAATTTTTTTAAAAAAAAATTGAAAATTGGGACCCCGGTTTAGTTTAAAAATCGGGGTTCGATTTATTTATTTTTTTAAAAACAATTTTTACCCCGATTTTTCATAAAACAAGGGTCCCGATTTTTTTTTTTAAAAAAATGTACCCCGGTTACAAAAAACTGGGGTCCGGACCTCGTCGAGAACAACCACGGTTTTTGAACCGCGGTCCGGAGAGGAAAAAAACCAGGATCCGAGTCCTAGTTCTGTACTAGTGATATTGTCTTTATGGAAAAAGAATTTGTTTTCAAAAAGTCAAGTGAGAGAAATGTTGATCTCGAAGAAGTTCGAGAAGAACAACAAACTGAGTAACAAGATGACATGGATTACTCTATGTCAGAGACGAAGGTATTTGGGGACCTAATCCCGCAAGGAGAGGGAACTCATACACCAGAGGTAGTGGAGTTGCAAGACCCCATTCTTATCGTTTCTCCTGAATCTAATTCCAAGGAGGTCCCACAAAATGTTGTGGCAGATCCTCTTGTTGTTCAGCCCACACGTAGATCAGATAGGCCCAGAATGCAACCAAAGAGATATGTTGATTTCATATTGACTTCGAGTTTGGACATCCTGCTTTTAGAAAGCGATGAGCCTACTACATACAAGTAAACTGTGGTGAGTCCAGACTCCGAGAAATGGCGTATTGCCATGAAGTCTGAAATGGATTACATGTCTGAGAATCAAGTATGAGACTTGATAGATTTGCCAGATGGGATAATACCCATAGTGTGCAAATGGGTTTACAGACTCAAAACAAACAAGGATGGAAACATAACAGTTTTCAAAGCGAGACTGGTTGCAAAAGGCTTTAAACAGATTCATGGTATTGACTATGATGAAACCTTCTCTCCAGTCGTCATGATTAGATCCATTCTGATACTCCTAGCAATTGCAACTCATTATGATTATGAGATCTGTCAAATGGATGCCAAGACCGCTTTTCTAAATGGGTATTTAGAAGAGGATGTGTACATGACACAACCTAAGGGTTTTGAGGATCCACAGAATCCTAGGAAATTATGCAAGCTTAAGAAATCCATTTATGGACTTAAGCAAACATCAAGGAGTTGGAACATTCGATTTGATGAAGTGGTTAAACAGTTTGACTTCATTAGATATGAATAAGAACCTTGTGTTTACAAGAAGTTTAGTGGGAGTGAAGTGGTCTTCCTGGTCTTGTATGTGGATGACATACTATTCATTGGAAATGACATTCCTATGCTAGAGTCCGCTAAGGACTGACTTAAGAAGTATTTCTCAATGAAGGACTTAGGAGAGGCCGAGTACAAATTAGGCATCAAGATCTATAGAGATAGGTCTAAGAAACTTATTGGACTAAGTCAATGAACTTATATGGATAAGGTTCTTGATAGGTTCAATATGAAAAATTCCAAGAAGGGATTCTTGCCTATGCAGCATGGCTTACATCTCAGCAAGAAGCAGTGCCCAGTGACACATGCTGAGCTAGAGAGAATGAGTAGGATTCCTTATGCATCAGCAATAGGATCCATCATGTATGCCATGGTCTGTACTCGCCCAGATGCTGCATTTCCTTTGAGCATGTGCAACAGATACCATTCAAGTCCAGGTTAAGCACACTGGAATACGGCTAAGAACATCCTAAAGTAATTAAGAATCACTAAAGATGATCTCTTGGTATAGGGAGGAGATGATGAGTTAGTCGTTAAGAAGACATGGAGCTTTGCAAAATACATACGGATGGCGACATTGCAAATTCGTTAACTAAACCTATACTTAAGCCCAAGCGTGACATCCACTAAGGCTAAGGGACTCAAGCACATTGGAGAATGGATTTGAGATTGTATTGTTTTGAGATTATGGATGTTGATTTCATGATTGTTAAAACATTGCATCATGTTTGTTTTTGAAATAAAGTTTTATTATTATTTAATTGTGGTTTAGAATTAAATAAAATGTCCTAATAATTTATAATCATTAAATATGATCATCATAAAAGTTATGGTGAATGAAACCCTATTAAGTGAACTGATATTATGAATCATGAGTTGTCCGTAGTTTAAGTCATTAAATTGGACATAAATGACTCAATACATGCTATTATGTAAGTTGATTGATAGCGCCAAGTTTCATGGGCTATAGGAACATGGAGATGTCTAATCAATTATATGGACATGTATGGTGGATACGTGTTGGGCAGACCTACCTTAAGATTCTTCAAATGAGTTGTAAAATTTTAAGTTGAACTATGATTAGTAGATTCCTCCGACATGAGTGCGATATACCTCTTGCTTGGTGATTGGTAGTCTTTGACATTGTCAAACACCGTTGCGTAAAAGGTGGCTATAAAGGCAGTGATCGGGATTGTTGAAAATTGAGTGGGAGCTATAGTCACACACGATTGGAGAAGTCCTCCTATTTATATTTATATATCTGTATATTTGTGGATAGGAATGGTGTCTTAGTCACTTGAAGAGTAAGAACTGAAAATGCATGGCTGTGCTCAAATGGATTAATAGTAATCATTTTTTTTGACAGTTCAAGCTCAGAGTTCGAGAAACAATTTGAATATTGATATGGATTACATAATATGTTATCATATCATCAAATTAGACACTAAGTGACAAATGAATTGATATTGCACACTTGTTTAAGGACAAGTGGGAGATTGAAGGAATATGTGTCTTTTAATCAAGATGACAATTACTAATAATAGAATAGGATTATAATGGAGATTAATAATTCAGATATTTTAGGTAGTCTTAGTGCTTTGCTAGAAGTCAACTATGACTTATGAGATAAATTAGATTTGGCCCATTTCTATTTTATCCGGGTCCTATAAGGTCACACACAATAGAGTAATTGAGCTAGATCAAAGTAACTCGAGGTCCATTGTAGGACTGAGAATTTAGGCCAACGTATATTATTGGAAGAGTGGATTATTCATCAAGTAATAATAAAGTGTTATCTATTTACTTGATGACATAAGGAAAGTTATCTTTTGAAAAGATAAGATATTGTATCAATCATAAATATCTCTTTCTAGTTGAAATGAGATTTATCTTATAAGATATATGAAAAGATAATATATAAATTGTTATATATATTTTCCTAATGTATTATAAGATAATAAAAAGGAAAAATCCAATTCATATACAAGTGATTAGTAGAATCACGTAGATGTGATATATGGATCACAATTAACTCCAACAGAGGGTCACGACCAAACCTCCAAATTTGTTGGAGCTTTGTTCTTTTCTCGTTCGTTCGTTCTAGCAGACGAAGGTAAGACGATTTAGTACCGTACTCGTGTGGACCAAGTAGAGGAGTCATATTTGATGTTCTATTCTCCAAGATGATCCTTCACTGATCCTCTCACATCCTTCAACATTCAATTCAAGTAAAATTCCTACAGCACTAAAAAAACTTATAATTATGTATACCAATCTCTCTCTTTCACACAAATCTAAAATCAAAAAAAATATTCAATTCACACAAGCAAGAGAAAAGCCAAAATGGATTCAACCAATACCAAAACTACAAAAAGTATCCTAATTCCAAACCCTATGAACAAAAAGAATCAATACATGCAAGGGGTAGGGGCAAAAAATATCGTGTTCAAGGAAGCTTTAAACATTTTATAACACAATCTCAAGTAACCAGGGCCGTTCCAACAATTTAGGGGGCCATGTGTTATAAAAACGATAATATTTTATTAATAAAATAATTTTATTTATATATTTTGTTATCGACACTTATTTATGACGTAAAATTTGAACTATAATACTTAAAAAACATCATAGGTCAAATTTATATCATTATAATATACTAATTAAATACACAATAAAGTACATATGGTTTGTAAAATGTAATTAAATTAATATAAGAAAGTTTAATCGATTCATTGACATGTACAAAATATTTCATTAATAGGATTTAAAATTTAGAATGTGTCCATAGTAAATATAACATTTTGAACTTCTAAATCTTGTCCTTCTCTTTTTACTTATGACCCTTATTAACCAAACTAATTAAAATAATTGAATCTTTATACGTTTTCTATTCTACATTTACTCAAAGAAAATCTAGTTGACACAACAAAAAGAATATACCTCTAATTAGTAAAGTAAAAAAAATCCTAACCTCAATTAGTCACTTAGTAATCAACAATATAAATTTTTTAATAAATATTGAAAGCAAATTCTAAATGGGTGAAGTTGGGGGAGGGGCCCAAAGTTAATGAAAAGATTTAAATATATTAATGGTGGTAGGGCCCACGAGAAAGGAAAAGAGTGGAAAAAGAAAGTTGGGTGGATGACTCGAACACTGGTCCAATATATACATATAAGATTGGGTGGTTGCCACTATTTATTGCTCTCATTAAATATGCTTACTATAATACTAATATAATTATTATTGTAAAAACAAAATCAAGTAAATGTGTGTAGCTTAGTGGTTTAAGTGTCTCACAAGAATCTATTGATCATAGGTTCGAGTCTTCTTAAGGTCATTTTGACCATTTTTTTTGCTTTCATTAAACATACTTACTATCAATGATATATGGGTTCTTGATAGACCCTTTATATAAACCTAAAATTGTATAATAAGTAATATAAACAACGATAACTACAACATTTTCCTTATTAAAATGCTTTTATCTACAAGAGTTAATCCATCCACCTTTAGTTTAAATTTCATTTCAAACCAAATTTTTATAGCTCAATCAATATCAATATATATAATATCGAATGTTAAAAGGTTCGTATTTCATGAGATATATATCTTTTAAATTATTTTCACACTATAATATAATCAAACCAAAATAGACAATCAATTACTTGATGTGTTATAAGATTTTATTTTCTTAATAGTTATTTATTAATTTTAAATGATAGAACTTTTTTGTGGTATTGTTATGTATATAGTATTCTCATAGTGTATAAATGTGTTTGTCCTTTCGTCTATGATTCCACCATGGCTATAAACTTGCAACACAATATATATTTGTTTTTAATCCTTTTTTTCAACCCTCTCAACATTATCAAAATTTGTAATTTAGACCATTTTTTTAAATGACAAATAATCATCATTTATAATGATTGTAACACCCAAACCAAAAAGGACAAACAAAGTCAACGATCATAAATTAATATTAAATTCTTTATAAAATTTCATAAATATCAATTAGTTCTCAAAAAATTATTCACCTTCCCAAAACATTTAACTATTATAAATACATGTCACTTAATCATACCAGTAACCCATTGATATTTAACCATGCAACAAATAAATTGCCTTCTTCTTCCACCGAGTATGTTCTTCAGCATTCGATTGTAATTGTCATTTGGATGATAAAAAATGCTTTCATAACAAGAAAGAAAAAAGTAACAATATCAACACATTGGAATTAATATTTGCTATATCCTCTAATGTCCAAGTTATAATTCAACCAAGATTTTTCTTATAGAAAATGGTGCCTTTTAGTATTGATAATTGGTATGTATTCAAAATATTTTAATATTTAAGATTACTTCAAAAATACAAATTATTGCATCAAAGACTAAATAAATAGTTTGATAGATCAATCCATATCTATTATATATAATTTATTTATATATTGTTTTATACATATATGATTAGATTTTGCCACCATTTATTTCTTTCATATCACCCTCAACATTATACCTATATAATTATCACTGTAAAAGAATAAACAAAAAATCATATATAGCTTACATGTAATAGTTTTTTCTTAGGAGACATAATGTCATAGCTTCAAAACACACAAACAACCTTTTGATAAAATAATTTTAGTCTCCACTTATTGATCTAATTAATTTTAAAAAATACGTATATGTTATATACATATAAAAAAAAAGTCAAAATACCATTATAGGTCGTAGCTCATCGATCGGTTCAACAAATATAAACAAACATATTTCATTTGATGATTATATGGGATAATTTTGTTACACTTACATATGAGTTCTATAATTATTAGTAAAATATATTGTAATTTAAAAAAGAATGTAGTAAGATAGTATTTCTACATGTACTTTTAGAGAATATATATCTTAAAACTCAATATGTTCATATAAATGTTTAGAATTACAAGAGATTTAGTGGTATGTCATTCAAATTTTAAATATTGTAACGTAGATAATTAAATAAATGAGTAAGAAATACATGTATGATTTATTTGAATATGCAATTAATTAAAGGCTGATTAATTATAATACGATCAATGCATGCCGTTATTGACCATCTTATCAAAAGGATTAAAGACTAATGATCTTAACTTTGTGGATAAGAAGCAAGATTTGGGAAGGACCAAAAGAGCTTATAAGTAAAAAAATATGGTGAAAGGTACAAAGGATTGCATATATTGAATCATGAAAGTAATATATAGATTTATTTCTATTTTAAACTTTAGAATTAATTAGTTTTTTGATATATATTAGAACTTTTTTAGTTTTGTTTAAGATTACAATCAATTTGCAAGATCCGAGTGAAATAATTTATTCAATCATCAATGGTAAGATATAAATTTTCATTAATTTTTAGTACAAAATTTAATTATAATTATCAATAATACTAATTTTATGTCATTTTTCATGTTGGGTATAAGAGAATGAAGAAATAGGTTGAGATTACTATTTACCAAATTTCATAAACACTAAAACCATTACTTATAACATTAACTTTAAAACGCGATTTTATGATAAGTTTTAAATAAGTAAATAGAAAAATCAACTAATTTTCAAAGTGGCCTTTCTTAACAAATTATTTCAGACGATCCACTAAAAATATTGTAATATTTTAACTTATTTGGTAAGTTGGTTTTCTAAGTAATTTTTTCATTTCTTACTTTCACTTGCTTTGGTTGCAAAAAATATATTTGAAATTTATATTAACACCTTGATAATAGTTACATGCTACTAAATTACAATATAATTTAATTGATATACTTAAATTTAAAAAAATGGACTTAAAGACAATTTTAAAAATAAGAAGTAGATACGTGCACATGTAACATAAGGTTAATTTAATTTATATATGTTAGTTGTTGCATATTTATATATTTATCAATGAAAGTAGAGTCAAAATAATAGATTTAACAATATAATATAAAATGTTTTATAAATTTAAATAATATTTAAAAATTAATAAGAAATGTTTCGTGCGTAGCACGGGCATAAATACTAGTTTGATGTAAAATGGGCTTTTGCCAATTGAGCAACTGAACATTATATGTTAACAAATTTAATATATAATGGGCCCTTACAATTTTGGGGGTCCTGTACAAAATCTCCTTTAGTACATGCTCAAGCACGGCCCTGCAAATAACAAACCTAATATATTCGAGCCCTTTAAAAAAACACCTAACATATTCGAGCAATTCCAATTTCCTTACTTAAATGCAGTTTGTAATTAGAAGATTTCTTAAACTTTTGGCAAACTAGAAATCGAAGCCCGTGCTTCGTACGAGCCTTTTATGTATATGTAGTGTCACGATTTAAATTTGAGTTTCTAATATATGGATTGTTGTTTCATATTATATCTTAGACGATATATTGTTTGATATGTATTTAAATGTAATATCTAAGTTTTGACAAAAAAATATAATATCTAAGTATTTTAGGTATAAAATGTTATGATTGTACGAAGTACAATTTTATTTATTTTGGTCAGAAGTTCAATTTAAATTTTGAATTAAGGTGGTAGTTGTTTTTTGTAAGGATGCGTTTTTTCCTTTGAAAATATTTGGGAAAATTTTAAAAATGCCTATCTAATTATATGTTGTGCTTGAACTCAAGTATTTGTAAAAAACTTGCTACAACAACTCTCATTTCTTACATGCTCCACTATCCTCCAGATTTCTAATTTTTTGCCTTTATCTTACAAATTTATTGCATTTTAATAATGTCTTTTTTGTTATGCTTTAGTTATTAATATTAATTAATATATCATTTTATTTATTTGGTCTGGAATATATATCGTTTTATTAGTCACGTTGGCTTTACATATTCCTAGACATTAATATCATTTTAATTAAAATATATTAGTCATTAATTCCTATTCTATTTAATACGGAGTAATATAAATAATTGGTGACTCTGCATTTTCTTAAACCTTGTTACATTTTATATAAAAGTATATTAGTTATTTTATCGGTACTTGCTTACTCTTCTTAGCGAAATTATAATTCATAACTTCTTCCTTATACATTTCATATGTGAGAGTGAGTACATGTCTATTATGATCAATGTAAAATGAATATGTATAAAATAGAACAATAAAAATCATCCTTAACCAAAATAACAACACACCTACCTAAAACGATTTAGTACAAAAAAGAAACTAAAAATACAAACCTAATTGAATTTATGCTACCAATAGTTGAAGGGTTTACATCGTCCATAAAATAGTTTGCTTTATTCTTTACTAACAATCAGTCGTCCTAAATCGATTGTCTTTGTCCTCCTTCTAGAGAAAGCTACTGGTGCATGATGTAAACAATCGATGCATCAATATTGTGATACCCTGTCTTTTTGTAAGGTTATTTTGGGAATTTTGGAATTTTCTCGAGTACCCGTTTAGTACGTCGGATTTAATTCAGGTAGCTTGAGACATTCTGTAATGTGCTCTGTATCTGTAATATTTTTCTCAGTGAAATAAAATACAGACGACGTGCTTCGGATGTTTATACGCGTTCGCGTACGATAATTTTTATCCCGGGTTAATGTCTTGCTCGTTCAAAAGCTGAATGGGCGGGAAAAGGCAAAAACGGTGACCGCCGTACAGTAACGGCGACCGCCGTCGCTGGGCCCGAGGTGTCAGGCCGTCGTCTCCTACTCTGGGCTCGCCAGGGCTAGGAACGGAGACCACCGTAATTATGGCGCCCGCCGCGGCCCGCCATAGGCAAAGTTGCGGCGCCCGCCGTGATTACCTAGCAGTCATTACCCGTTGGTCGCCGGCGAGTTCTGGCCGTGCCGATCTAGCCCTGCTCGGCCTCGTCTAGGGTGATGATGATGTTCCCATTGCTTTGGCTATAAAAGGAGGTGTTGGGGGAAGGGTTTTGAGCCATCCCAGCACCAAATCTCTGCCAAAATTTGCCTCGTCGGAGTGTTAGTTTCGCCGGATTTCGGAAGCTTCGTTGGTGTCGGTTGGTGGTGTTTCCAGAAGCCCTTGTGAAGCCTTTTGGTTGCCTTTGGAGGTTGGAACCCAAGCAAGGCAAAAAGGGGTCGAAACGCACATCATTTGGGTGAGTTTTTCTCTCGTTCTGTCGTCGGAGTTCTTCACGGCGACCGCCATGTTCTTTACGGCGCCCGCCATGATGAATGCGGCGACCGCCGCCAAGAACGGCGACCGCCGCCAGTGCCCAGAATGCCTTCGTGGCTTTGGCTTGGTTGGTTGTCGTCGTGGCGTCTTTCCTTTCAATTTCTTTCGCCGTTTTTAGATTCGTACTGTTGTTATGTCGGATCTAACTTAGGGTTCCTTTTATGGGTCGACTCGAAGGTCGTTGTGTTGTCGGAGCTATAACCGTGTCGAGCCCGGAATCTCGTCGTTGTCGTTAGGCTTGTTTCTATTCTGCGGATTAAGGCAAGTGGCGGTTCGCTCTTGCTCATCGTTTCCATATTTACATTGATTATCAGTTATTTCAATTGATTAATTAATTTGGAACGATTATTACTGTGTTCATGTGGAAGTGATTTATAAATTGTTTTGAAAATCATATAATAGGTTGTATATCTGTTAGAACAACACTATTATCTGTGATCGCCTTTCGGTCCTTTATGTGAATTTATTCTGTAACTATGATTGTGCTGTATCTGTGTGGTTAGCACTGTTAGTTAGGAATGTACTCGGACTTCGTCCGGTCGTTTCTTTACAATCTGGTATCGGGGTGACTCGTCTCCATCTGATACTATTCTAAGATCATGATCGGTCTCTTTCACAAGTGTGTAGAGACAAGACACTTAGCTGGTGTCACAAACCTTCCCGTGTACGTCACTCTCGACGAAACGTATACTAAGATGTGTCGTCCCAATGGTGGGATACACATGTGAAAGTCTAATAATGTGATGTGTGGTTTGTAATATAAATCAGATAAGTGCTACTCTGACGCACATAATTAATAAACCTTCGGCGAGTAGTGCAGCTAAGTTATAGTACAGCTAGGAAAACTCGTCTCGACTTTGATCATAGTACGTTCTCTTTCCAATCTGGACTCGCTGTATGCGGTGAGGTTGGTCGTGAACCGAAGTATCTCAGTCAACTTTTAAATCATTGTTTTATGATTCTGTAAACATTCCAGATTTGTCATAATTCCTTAAAGACTCATTTCCGTTGGAGTCTTCTTTCGAGTCGATTTCTGTGAAGATTCAGTCTTCCAGAATTTTCTCTTGTGCATACCTCTTGTTTATTCCAGTAGGAGTATGATGGTTGACTATCGTCATCGGTTGTTATTCGAGAAGCGATGAGTCTAACCTAATACGACTGCTTCGAACCATTCTGCTTTGTACCCTTGCTAGTCTATTCAAGTAGACTAACCCACGAACTTTGTTCTCTGCATGTGGGCTGGTGTCATCCGTTCGATTCGGCACATCAGATAGAAAGTAGCTCAGAAGAATAGAAGGACTATGGAGTCGACGGTGGTTTTCGAATGTTTGAGTTATTTCGATAATCAGGTTGAGATCTTTTGGACAATGACTTTGGTTGTAATGTATTTTATAAGACTTCCGCTGTACCCTACTTTATAAGACTTCCGCTGTATTTGGTTTAAACTCTGTGTTAGCCTATTCGGGATTGGGTTGTAATCCCGTAACTCTTGTTTCCTTGACAATGTTATGTTTTGGAATTGAATGCTTTGATCATTATGTATCATTTGTATTTCATAAATTGTATTTAAACGGTAAAGCCTTGGGTGATCTCGGTAAGGAACACTAGGGTCACTGGCGGTAATACATTTCCAAAAGGGTTAAGTTTTGGGGGTGTTACAGTTGTGGTATCAGAGCCAAAGGTTTTAAAACGGGTTTGGGATTTTTATATCATTTATCCGTTTTTGAAAATGCTTTTAAAGGGCTCTGAATTTTTTTTAAAGTGAAAAGAATTAAAAACACCGTTCATAGTCGTGTCTTCTTTATAGTCTGATGTAGTAAGCTTGCTTCTATGTCTAGAAAGACTAATTCCTTCCTTATTGTTCAGTAGGATGGGTGTCTGCTTTTCTGTTGGTAAGGGGTCGGAAGACGCCAAGACGGACCAGCCGAGGCTAGATTTTCCGTTGCCCCAGCAATGTTTCGAGGTGGGAGGCCCGAGTAGCCCACCCGAAGACGTCAAGCACGTTCTCCCCGAGTCGGTTGTCCTTGTAGCTAGGGATGCTATGGTCCCTGAGCCTGCACCTGTGTCGCCACCAAGGGTGGAGGAAGTACAGGAAGAGGAGCAGGAAGATGAGTTGTCAAGGTATGAACAAGGGGTTTACCAAGACGACTTTCTGCTGGGACCAATTCCAGAGGAGATCGAGTACGAGGAGGAGGAAGATGAGATGCTTGAGATAGATCATGTTGAGGACGAGGATATGATTGAGGATGATCCCGAGGATGAGGATCCCATAGAGTATGATCCAGAGGAGGACCTCGAGATGGACCTGGAAGAACAGAGCCAGGAGCCAGACAATTTGAGACACTTGCTAGTGGACAGTCAGGAGCCGGGGGTGCAGTTTATTCCCCCCAGTCCAGAACTATCACCAGTGTCGGCTTATGCACTCATGACTGATGCTGATTGGGAGGCAGTGTTCACTGAGCACGGTATTAGGAGGAGATCAGAGGCTGAGTTGAGAGAGATCCTTCGCCAGAGCGAAATGAACTCTCATATGGAGCAGCAGCAGATGGATCAGGCGATTGCTAGCGCTCAGAGGAGAGCTGGAATTGGAGGACCTCTTATGGACGATCCTTTCTTTTCCACAGCTGAGATTGGAACTGAGTCACCAGAGCCGTGTGACCCAAAACCAAGCAGGGTGCGAAGCTCATCACCAGAGCAGGATGGTGAGCCAAGCCCGAAGAGACCTTGCATGGATATCCGGTCTTACAGGAGACGTCTTGGAGCGCCTTAGTGTGGTTTGGCGTTGCCTAGTGTCGTAGCTTCTTTTGCTAGTATTTCAGTTGTGTTTGTGTTTTGTTTCAGTGTTTCGGCTAGTGTCTGTGGATTTTCTAGATTTCCGAGCAAGTTCTATTTTGATGCTCGAAGAATTGACTCATGTGTTGCTTGTGTAAAAGTTCGAAGGTTCATCTATAAAATGCCAAGTTGATCTATTCTGAGTAATTTATTTACGTTGGTATATTGCATAAGTATATTGCATAATATTAATGTATTGAATTCTTGAAATTGGATCGGTAAACAGATGGTGAACCCAAGAAGCACGAGGAACTCGACTCGAGCCGGTGCTGGGACTAGCCAAGATCCCAGGCCAACAGGAAGAGGTGTTCAGGATGAGCACGAGTCAGAGTCTCGCGTTCAGCATAGGCGTAAAGGTCAGGATCAGACCCAAGCGCCGGCGCTGTTTGATGCCGCAGCTGTTGAGGCGATTCACGGGATTGTGATGCAGGCAATTACAGATGTATTGAGACCCAGTGCGACTCAAGCGCAAGAAGTGCCTACTCACCCAGCGGTTCCCGATGTTGTGGAGCCCAGAAACCCTATGGTTCAGGAGAATGCCGTCAGGGCTAGAGACAGCTATGGTCGCGCTCTTAAGACCACCACTTCCATGAGGCCCGATTGCTATAACGGGAAAGGGGAGCCAATAGCAGTGACTCATTGGTTCTCCCATATGGAGAGGCTGTTTCGGAACGTGGAGTGTACTGAGGCCGAGAAGGTCCATATCGCTTCTCTTCAGCTGAACGAGGAGGCTAGCGAGTGGTGGGAAAGTACAGGTTTGGCAGAGAGCCCAGTGTTGACTTGGTCGATGTTCAAGACCAAGATGGTTGATCGCTTTTTCTCTCGTGCTATGAGAGAGGAGAAGCATAAAGAGTTCTCGTACCCAAAGACGGATGGTCTGAGAGTGATCGAGTTGGCATCTAAGTTCAATCATCTTTTACAGTACGCCCCTGTCGAGACTACCAGCGAGGCCCAAAAGATCTGGTACTTCCACGAGTGGATGAGCCCGGATATCAAGCCGTTAATGGTGCACTACACATGCTCTACCTTGGAGCAGTATGTGGATTGTGCCTATAAGCTGGAGGTAACTCTAGAGGAGTCGACCAAGAGGCGCAACCGACATAAGTCGATGCAGAACCAGAACCAGGGAGGTGGCTTTAAGCGCCCTGCGCCACAGTTTAACTTTGCCAAGTCCGGCCGAGCTAAGACGGAGATGACGCATGGAGGATCGACTCAGCAGTCAGGGCAGACCAGGAGTTCAGTTCAGTGCTATAACTGTGGCGTTGCTGGCCACAAGAGCAACGAGTGCCAGAAGGAGAAGAGATCGTGCTTTGGGTGTGGACGTGATGGTCATCTGCAGAAGTTCTGCAAGCAGGGGAAGCAGAAGGGAGTAGAGTCGCAACAAGGGTCAGTTCATCAGAGCAACCGACCTAGGTTCAAGCCTGCCGAGACTCCAAGCCCGTCAGTTCAGACGACTGCTCAGAACAAGGGAAAGACCCCAACTATTTCTGGAAGTCAGGATCAACGCTTGTACGAGATGCGTGAAGCAGATGGACCCAATGCTCCAATTGCTCAAGGTACTTTATATCTTCACTCTACTTCAGTGTGCATTCTATTTGATTCTGGTGCTACGTATTCCTTTATTTCGGATAGCTGTGTTAGCAAGTTAGACCTAGTGTGCAACGATTCGTGCGACCCTTTCGTCGTTAGTCTTCCTAATGGAGAACGTTTGGTGGGAACCAAGCATCTGTCCGACTTTCCGATTACCATTCAGGGTAAGGAGTTTGAGGCAGATCTGATCTGTATAGCCATGGCTCCATACGACATCATTCTTGGTATGGATTGGCTGACGCGTCACAAGGCGGTGATCGACTTCAGTTCAAGAACGGTGACGGTGTCATCTGGGGGCCAGTTCGTGTGCAAGTTCAAAGGTCAGAATGACGCTGATAACGGCAAGCTGATCAATGCGATGTCTGCGTTTAAGCTACTACAACAAGGATGTGTCGGGTACCTTTGCTACTTGGATTCTCCCGCGAAGGATGGACCTGAGGTTCTTGATATTCCTGTGGTTAGGGAGTTTTCGGATGTCTTTCCGGAAGAAATTCCTGGATTACCCCCGAACCGTGATGTGGAGTTTTCAATTGATCTTGAGCCGGGTACGACGCCAATTTCCAAATCACCGTATCGGATGGCTCCAGCTGAGATGCAAGAATTGAAGAATCAACTTGAATATCTTCTTGACAAAGGTTATGTAAGGCCGAGTGCATCGCCGTGGGGTGCTCCGGTATTGTTCGTCAAAAAGAAGGACGGATCGTTCCGACTTTGTATCGACTACCGAGAGTTGAACAAGGTGACGATCAAGAACAAGTATCCTCTGCCTAGGATTGATGACTTGTTGGACCAGTTGCAGGGAGCAAAGGTTTTCTCCAAGATCGACCTGAGATCGAGTTATCACCAGCTCAGAATTCGTGAGCAGGACATTCCTAGAACTGCGTTCAGGACCAGATATGGTCATTACGAGTTCGTAGTGATGCCTTTTGGGCTTATAAATGCTCCAACTGTCTTTATGGACCTGATGAATCGATGTTTTCACCAGTACTTGGACAAGTTCGTAGTGGTCTTCATAGACGATATTCTGATCTACTCTCCTAGTGAAGAAGTCCACGAGGAACATCTGCGGATTGCTTTGTCAATCCTTAGACAACATCAACTTTATGCTAAACTGTCCAAGTGTGAATTCTGGATGAAAGAGGTGGCTTTCTTAGGCCACGTGATCAATGAGAATGGGGTTATGGTTGATCCCCAAAAGATCGAAGCGGTGGCTAATTAGACACAGCCCCATAACGTGAAGGAGGTGCGCAGTTTTCTTGGGCTTGCCGGGTATTATAGACAGTTCGTGGAGGGGTTTTCGAAGACCGCTCTACCTATGACCAATCTACTCCGCAAGGTTCACAAGAAGTTTGTCTAGAATGACAAGTGCGAGGCCAGTTTCCAAGAGTTGAAACAACGGCTGACCTCGGCACCCGTGTTAGCACTCCCAGAGGGGAATGACGATTATGTGGTCTATAGTGATGCTTCAAAGTGTGGTCTTGGTTGTGTTTTGATGCAGAGGGGCAGAGTCATTGCTTATGCATCCAGACAGCTCAAGACTTACGAAGAAAACTATCCGACACATGATCTTGAGCTAGCAACGGTTGTCTTTGCGCTGAAGATTTAGAGGCATTACCTCTACGGTATAAGATACCAAGTCTTCACTGATCACAAAAGTCTCAAGTATATATTTACTCAAAAGGAGCTAAATATGAGACAACGCTGCTGGCTAGAGTTGCTCAAGGACTACGACATGGAGTTGCTGTATCATCCGGGCAAGGCTAATGTAGTAGCTGATGCACTGAGCTGGAAGACAACTCACGAGACTGTAGTTGCTCTACTTACTGCTCAGACCAAGCTAAACCAAGAGTCGTGCGACATTGAAGTCCTGTATGATCAGCGTAGATGTTTCCTGAGTATGCTGGAAATTCAGGCTACACTGCTGGATCAGATCAAGGAAAAGCAAGTCGATGACGTGATCTTGGTGAAGTTAAGCAGTGAGGTGATGGATGGGAAAGCTCCCAGTTTTGTGGTTCAGGATGATGGATCACTTTGGTTTCAGGATCGGATCTGTGTGCCAGACACAGAGAGTCTTTGTCAGTTGGTGATGAGAGAAGCTCATTCATCTGCTTATTCTGTGCATCCAGGCTCCAGCAAGATGTACAAGGATCTAAGGAAGAAGTTTTGGTGGCCAAACATGAAGTGGGATATAGTGGACTTCGTGGCTAGGTGCTTGACTTGTCAGAAGGTCAAGATTGAGCATCGCAGGCCAGGTGGTGAGTTGCTACCTCTCCCTGTGCCAGAGTGGAAGTGTGAAGGCATTGCCATGGATTTCGTCACAGGGCTACCCAAGACTCGAGGTCAGAAAGATGCTATCTGGGTGATCATGGATCAGCTTACGAAGTGTGCTCATTTCATAGCCATTAAGACCACGTGGGAAGTCCAGAAGTTAGCAGAGGTCTATCAGAAGGAGATTGTCCGTTTGCATGGTATCCCTAAGACCATTGTATCTGATCGAGATTGCCGTTTCATGTCGAGGTTCTGGAAGGAGCTTCATAAGGCTATGGGGACCGAGTTAAGGTTCAGTACAACTTTTCATCCTTAGACAGATGGCCAGTCTGAAAGGACCATCCACCCTCTGGAGGATATGCTTAGACCTTGTGTGCTCGATCGTCCGACTAGCTGAGAGGACAACTTGAGTCTGATTGAGTTCACATACAACAATAGCTGGCATGCTACAATCAAGATGGCTCTGTTTGAAGCTTTGTACGGTCACAGATGCAGATCTCTGATTTGTTGGGACGATAACGCAGACAAGATTCTGCTTGGACCAGAGTTGGTCGAGAGGACATCTGCAGATATTGCTTTGATCATGCAGAGAATGTTGACTGCTCAGAGTCGACAGAAATCTTACGCAGATAAGAAGCGTAGGAATGTCGAGTTCGAGGTGGCCGACAAGGTCTTCGTCAAGGTGTCGCCTTCCAAATGAGTTTTCAGGTTTGGTAAGCGTGGGAAGCTTAACCCTCGCTACGTGGGACCGTTCGAGATTCTGGATAGGGTGGGAACCTTAGTGTACCGCTTGGCGTTGCCTCCATCGGCTCACCCGGTGCATAACGTGTTCCACGTATCTTTACTCAGAAAGTATGTGCCAGATGAGTCTCATGTGCTTAGCTATGAGGACATCGAGATTCAAGCTAATGGTACTTATGAAGAGTTGCCCGTGCGCATTTTGGAGCGTCGGGAGAAGCGTTTGCGCAACAAGATCGTGCCGTTGGTACGAGTGCTGTGGTCCAAGTCAGGGACCAAAGAAGTTACTTGGGAGACGTGGGAAACCGAGTCAGATATGCTCAGGCGTTTTCCCGAGTTATTTTCGGCCTACGTTTCGGGGGCGAAACTTCTTTTAAGGGGGGGGGGGGGGGGGGGGGAGATGTGATACCCCATATTTTTGTAAGGTTATTTTGGGAATTTTCCCGAGTACCCGTTTAGTACGTTACATTTAATTCAAGTAGCTTGAGATATTCTGTAATGTGCTCTGTATCTGTAATATTTTTCTCAGTGAAATAAAATACAGACGACGTGCTTCGGATGTTTATACGCATTCGTGTATGATAATATTTATCCCGGGTTAATGTCTTGCTCGTTCAAAAGCTGAATGGGCGGGAAAACGCAAAAACGGCGATCGCCGTACAGTAACGGCGACCGCCGTCGCTGGGCCCGAGGTGTCAGGCCGTCGTATCCTACTCTGGGCTCGCCAGGGCTAGGAACGGCGACCGCCGTAATTACGGCGCCCGCCGCGGCCCGCCGTAGGCAAAGTTGCGGCGCCCGCCGTGATTACCCAGCAGTCATTACCCGTTGGTCGCCGACGAGCTCTGGCCGCGCCGATCTAGCCCTGCTCGGCCTTGTCTAGGGTGATGATGATGTTCCCATTGCTTTGGCTATAAAAGGAGGTGTTGGGGGAAGGGTTTTGAGCTATCCCAGCACCAAATCTCTGCCAAAATTTGCCTCGTCGGAGTGTTAGTTTCACCGGATTCCGGAAGCTTCGTTGGTGTCGGTTGGTGGTGTTTCCAGAAGCCCTTGTGAAGCCTTTTGGTTGCCTTTGGAGGTTGGAACCCAGGCAAGGCAAAAAGGGGTCGAAACACGCATCATTTGGGTGAGTTTTTCTCTCATTCTGTCGTCGGAGTTCTTAACTGCGACCGCCGTGTTCTTTACGGCGCCCGCCGTGACGAATGCGGCGACCGCCGCCAAGAACGGCGACCACCGCCAGTGCCCAGAATGCCTTTGTGGTTTTGGCTTGGTTGGTTATCGTCGTGGCGTCTTTCCTTTCGATTTCTTTCGCCGTTTTTAGATTCGTACTGTTGTTATGTTGGATCTAACTTTGGGTTCCTTTTACGGGTCTACTCGAAGGTCGCTGTGCTGTCGGAGCTATATCCGTGTCGAGCCCGGAATCTCGTCGTTGTCGTTAGGCTTGTTTCTATTCTGCGGATTAAGGCAAGTGGCGGTTCGCTCTTGCTCATCGTTTCCATATTTACATTGATTATCAGTTATTTCAATTGATCAATTAATTTGGAACGATTATTACTCTGTTCATCTGGAAGTGATTTATAAACTGTTTTGAAAATCATATAATAGGTTGTATATCTGTTAGAACAACGCTATTATCTGTGATCGCCTTTTGGGCCTTTATGTGGATTTATTCTGTAACTGTGATTGTGCTGTATCTGTGTGGTTAGCACTGTTAGTTAGGAATGTACTCGGACTTCGTCCGGTCGTTTCTTTATAATCTGGTATCAGGGTGGCTCGTCTCCATCTGGTACTATTCTAAGATCATGATCGGTCTCTTTCACAAGTGTGTAGAGACAGGACACTTAGCTGGTGTCACAAACCTTCCGATGTACGTCACTCTCGACGAAACGTATACTAAGATGTGTCATCCCAATGGTGGGGTACACATGTAAAAGTCTAATAATGTGATGTGTGGTTTGTAATATAAATCAGATAAGTGCTACTCTGACGCACATAATTAATAAACCTTCGGCGAGTAGTGCAGCTAGGAAAACTCGTCTCGACTTTGATCATAGTACGTTCTCTTTCTAATCTGGACTCACTGTATGCGGTGAGGTTGGTCATGAACCGAAGCATCTCAGTCAACTTTTAAATCATTGTTGTATGATTCTGTAAACATTCCAGATTTGTCATAATTCCTTAAAGACTCATTTCCGTTGGAGTCTTCTTTCGAGTCGATTTCTGTGAAGATTCAGTCTTCCAGAATCTTCTCTTGTGCATACCTCTTATTTATTCCAGTAGGAGTATGATGGTTGACTATCGTCATCGGTTGTTATTCGAGAAGCGATAAGTCTAACCTAATACGACTGCTTCGAACCATTCTGCTTTGTACCCTTGCTAGTCTATTCAAGTAGACTAACCCACAAACTTTGTTCTCTGCATGTGGGCTGGTGTCATCCATTTGATTCGGCACATCAGATAGAAAGTAGCTCAGAAGAATAGAAGGACTATGGAGTCGACGGTGGTTTTTGAATGTTTGAGTTATTTCGTTAATCAGGTTGAGATCTTTTGTACAATGACTTTGGTTGTAATGTATTTTATAAGACTTCCGCTGTACCCTACTTTATAAGACTTCCGCTGTATTTGGTTTAAACTCTGTGTTAGCCTATTCGGGATTGGGTTGTAATCCCGTAACTCTTGTTTCCTTGACAATGTTATGTTTTGGAATTGAATGCTTTGATCATTATGTATCATTTGTATTTCATAAATTGTATTTAAACGGTAAAGCCTTGGGTGATCTCGGTAAGGAACACTAGGGTCACTGGCGGTAATAGCTTTCCAAAAGGGTTAAGTTTTGGGGGTGTTACAGTTGTGGTATCAGAGCCAAAGGTTTTAAAACGGGTTTGGGATTTTTATATCATTTATCCGTTTTTGAAAATGCTTTTAAAGGGCTCTGAATTTTTTTTAAAGTGAAAAGAATTAAAAACACCATTCATAGTCGTGTCTTCTTTATAGTCTGATGTAGTAAGCTTGCTTCTATGTCTAGAAAGACTAATTCCTTCCTTATTGTTCAGTAGGATGAGTGTCTGCTTTTCTGTTGGTAAGGGGTCGGAAGACGCCAAGACGGACCAGCCGAGGCTAGATTTTCCGTTGCCCCAACAATGTTTCGAGGCGGGAGGCCCGAGTAGCCCGCCCGAAGACGTCAAGCACGTTCTCCCCGAGTCGGTTGTCCTTGTAGCTAGGGATGCTATGGTCCCTGAGCCTGCACCTGTGCCGCCACCAAGGGTGGAGGAAGTACAGGGAGAGGAGCAGGAAGATGAGTTGTCAAGGTATGAACAAGGGGTTTACCAAGACGACTTTCTGCTGGGACCAATTCCAGAGGAGATCGAGTACGAGAAGGAGGAAGAGGAGATGCTTGAGATAGATCCTGTCGAGGACGAGGATATGATTGAGGATGATCCCGAGGATGAGGATCCCATAGAGGATGATCCAGAGGAGGACCCCGAGATGGACCTGGAAGAACAGAGCCAAGAGCCAGACAATTTGAGACACTTGCTAGTGGACAGTCAGGAGCCGGGGGTGCAGTTTATTCCCCCGAGTCTGGAACTATCACCAGTGTCGGCTTATGCACTCATGACTGATGCTGATTGGGAGGCACTGTTCACTGAGCACGGTATTAGGAGGAGATCAGAGGCTGAGTTGAGAGAGATCCTTCGCCAGAGCGAAATGAACTCTCATATGGAGCAGCAGCAGATGGATCAGGCGATCGCTAGCGCTCAGAGGAGAGCTGGAATTGGAGGACCTCTTATGGACGATCCTTTCTTTTCCGCAGCTGAGATTGGAACTGAGTCACCAGAGCCATGTGACCCAGGACCAAGCAGGGTGCGAAGCTCATCACCAGAGCAGAATGGTGAGCCAAGCCCGAAGAGACTTTGCATGGATAGCCGGTCTTACAGGAGACGTCTTGGAGCGCCTTAGTGTGGTTTGGCGTTGCCTAGTGTCGTAGCTTCTTTTGCTAGTATTTCAGTTGTGTTTGTGTTTTGTTTCAGTGTTTCGGCTAGTGTTTGTGGATTTTCTAGATTTCCGAGCAAGT
Source organism: Rheum nobile (assembly GCA_027886185.1). Classification (NCBI taxonomy): domain Eukaryota; kingdom Viridiplantae; phylum Streptophyta; class Magnoliopsida; order Caryophyllales; family Polygonaceae; genus Rheum; species Rheum nobile. Next base: position 839,947 of record WOAB01000699.1, read on the forward strand.
TCTATTTTGATGCTCGAAGAATTGACTCATGTGTTGCTTGTGTAAAAGTTCGAAGGTTCATCTATAAAATGCCAAGTTGATCTATTCTGAGTAATTTATTTACGTTGGTATATTGCATAAGTATATTGCATAATATTAATGTATTGAATGCTTGAAATTGGATCGGTAAACAGATGGTGAACCCAAGAAGCACGAGGAACTCGACTCGAGCCGGTGCTGGGACTAGCCAAGATCCCAGGCCAGCAGGAAGAGGTGTTCAGGATGAGCACGAGTCAGAGTCTCGCGTTCAACATAGGCGTGAAGGTCAGGATCAGACCCAAGCGCCGGCGCTGTTTGATGCCGCAGCTATTGAGGCGATTCGCGGGATTGTGATGCAGGCAATTGCAGATGTATTGAGACCCAATGCGCCTCAAGCGCAGGAAGTGCCTACTCACCCAGCGGTTCCTGATGTTGTGGAGCCCAGAAACCCTGTGGTTCAGGAGAATGCCGTCAGGGCTAGAGACAGCTATGGTCGCGCTCTTAAGACCACCACTTCCATGAGGCCCGATTGCTATAACGAAAAGGGGAGCCAATAGCATTGACTCATTGGTTCTCCCATATGGAGAGGCTGTTTCGGAACGTGGAGTGTACTGAGGCCGAGAAGGTCCATATCGCTTCTCTTCAGCTGAACGAGGAGGCTAGCGAGTGGTGGGAAAGCATAGGTTTGGCAGAGAGCCCAGTGTTGACTTGGTCGATGTTCAAGACCAAGATGGTTGATCGCTTTTTCTCTCGTGCTATGAGAGAGGAGAAGCATCTAAGACGGATGGTCTGAAAGTGATCGAGTTGGCATCTAAGTTCTTGTACCCAAAGACGGATGGTCTGAAAGTGATCGAGTTGGCATCTAAGTTCAATCATCTTTTACAGTACGCCCCTGTCGAGACTACCAGCGAGGCCCAAAAGATCTGGTACTTCCACGAGTGGATGAGCCCGGATATCAAGCCGTTAATGGTGCACCACACATGCTCTACCTTGGAGCAGTATGTGGATTGTGCCTATAAGCTGGAGGTAACTCTAGAGGAGTCGACCAAGAGGCGCAACCGACAGAAGTCGATGCAGAACCAGAACCAGGGAGGTGGCTTTAAGCGCCCTGCGCCACCGTCTAACTTTGCCAAGTCTGGCCAAGCTAAGACGGAGATGACGCATGGAGGATCGACTCAACAGTTAGGGCAGACCAGGAGTTCAGTTCAGTGCTATAACTGTGGCGTTGCTGGCCACAAGAGCAACGAGTGCCAGAAGGAGAAGAGATCGTGCTTTGGGTGTGGACGTGATGGTCATCTGCAGAAGTTCTGCAAGCAGGGGAAGCTGAAGGGAGTAGAGTCGCAACAAGGGTCAGTTCATCAGAGCAACCGACCTAGGTTCAAGCCTGCCGAGACTCCAAGCCCGTCAGTTCAGACGACTGCTCAGAACAAGGGAAAGACCCCAACTGTTTCTGGAAGTCAGGGTCAACGCTTGTACGAGATGCATGAAGCAGATGAACCCAATGCTCCAATTGCTCAAGGTACTTTATACCTTCACTCTACTTCAGTGTGCATTCTATTTGATTCTGGTGCTACGCATTCCTTTATTTCGGATAGCTGTGTTAGCAAGTTAGACCTAGTGTGCAATGATTCGTGCGACCCTTTCGTCGTTAGTCTTCCTATTGGAGAACGTTTGGTGGGAACCAAGCATTTGTCCGACTTTCCGATTACCATTCAGGGTAAGGAGTTTGAGGCAGATCTGATCTGTATAGCCATGGCTCCATACAACATCATTCTTGGTATGGATTGGCTGACGCGTCACAAGGCGGTGATCGACTTCAGTTCAAGAACGGTGACGGTGTCATCTGGGTGCCAGTTCGTGTGCAAGTTCAAAGGTCGGAATGACGCTGATAACGACAAGCTGATCAATGCGATGGCTGCGTTTAAGCTACTACGACAAGGATGTGTCGGGTACCTTTGCTACTTGGATTCTCCCGCGAAGGATGGACATGAGGTTCTTGATATTCCTGTGGTTAGGGAGTTTTCGGATGTCTTTCCGGAAGAAATTCCTGGATTACCCCCGAACCGTGATGTGGAGTTTTCAATTGATCTTGAGCCGGGTACGGCGCCAATTTCCAAATCACCGTATCGGATGGCTCCAGCTGAGATGCAAGAATTGAAGAATCAACTTGAAGATCTTCTTGACAAAGGTTATGTAAGGTCGAGTGCATCGCCGTGGGGTGCTCCGGTATTGTTCGTCAAAAAGAAGGACGGATCGTTCCGACTTTGTATCGACTATCGAGAGTTGAACAAGGTGACGATCAAGAACAAGTATCCTCTGCCTAGGATTGATGACTTGTTGGACCAGTTGTAGGGAGCAAAGGTTTTCTCCAAGATCGACCTGAGATCGGGTTATCACCAGCTCAGAATTCGTGAGCAAGACATTCCTAGAACTGCGTTCAGGACCAGATATGGTCATTACGAGTTCGAAGTGATACCTTTTGGGCTTACAAATGCTCCAACTGTCTTTATGGACCTGATGAATCGATGTTTTCACTAGTACTTGGACAAGTTCATAGTGGTCTTCATAGACGATATTCTGATCTACTCTCCGAGTGAAGAAGTCCACGAGGAACATCTGCGGATTGCTTTGTCAATCCTTAGACAACATCAGCTTTATGCTAAACTGTCCAAGTGTGAATTCTGGATGAAAGAGGTGGCTTTCTTAGGCCACGTGATCAATGAGAATGGGGTTATGGTTGATCCCCAAAAGATCGAAGCGGTGGCTAATTGGACACAGCCCCAGAACGTGAAGGAGGTGCACAGTTTTCTTGGGCTTGCCGGGTATTATAGACGGTTCGTGGAGGGGTTTTCGAAGACCGCTCTACCTATGACCAATCTACTCCGCAAGGTTCACAAGAAGTTTGTCTGGAATGACAAGTGCGAGGCCAGTTTCCAAGAGTTGAAACGACGGCTGGCCTCGGCACCCGTGTTAGCACTCCCAGAGGGGAATGGCGATTATGTGGTCTATAGTGATGCTTCAAAGTGTGGTCTTGGTTGTGTTTTGATGCAGAGGGGCAGAGTCATTGCTTAGGCGAGACAACACCAAACCGGCAAGGGGAATCATCTGTATTCAGATGGATGGTTCTCTCTGTTCCGGGCTCCGAATTGAGCGATTCCAAATCCCAGTGGTAGATCCGGAAGTCTAGATGAAAGCCTCAAAAGTTGAGAGTGAACCGATCTAGGAATCAGAAGATATAGCGAATCTACTGCGGTGTCGCAGATGGTTTCCGCAAGGAACTTGGCTCCGGCGAGAGGAAGTTTGAGGGCAGATTGGAAGCACGTCTTGGGCTGGTTCTTTGTATGATCTTGGGGTGATTCAAGGGTGGTTTTGAGGTCAAGATTTGAGGCGGAGAGATAGGGTAAAAGTCGAAGGGATATGGACTTACAAGGGTTGGATATGACGCACCGCACCTTGTAAGAACTAGTGAAGAACTCGCCTTGGATATGACGCACCAAAGGAGGCCTTGCATGAAGGTTGATATGACTCACAACATGGGTTTTCAAGCTATCTAGATGATGAAATTAAACCCTAAAAGGCTGCAGAAACTCCATTGAAAAAGAGAGTGAAAAAGACAAGGTTTTGGTTCAAGTTTTGCATAATCAAAACAAGGGCCGGCTACCCCCTTATAAACCCAACCCCTAATGCTCGAGTTTAACCATCACATATCCAATAACTAAGGTAGAAAATGTCATGAAGACCCACACAAATTCGGCATTGAAGGCCTCTTCAAAACAAGCCCCACATGGCTTAAGGAATCCTTGCGCCTTGGTCCGGTTGTTGCACCAAAGCACACATGGCCTTCTCTTCCACTAGGCTCGGAGATCCCATGGTCATCAAGCCAGCTTGGAGTCCCTCTTGCAAGGCTCGAGCCTGGGCCCGAGTGATTCGACCCGGAAGGACCCGAGTGCCGGCCTCCCTTGTGCCTACCATAGGTGTGCGACACTTCCTTGCTTCCACGCCAATTTCATAGGCATTCTTGTGCTCCATATCTCCTAGAGGGCCAGTGGGATCATCCCCCAAAAGATGGCTCAGAGGGTTGTGAGAATTGCCGGGCCAACTTCCATGCCCTAGCTCGGATGCCCTAGGCGTGGCGGCGTCGGCGCTTGAGTCTTCATGGCTTGAGTCTTGTTCATGATGCAACGTAGTCACATCATCCTCCCCTCCTTCAAAAGGATTCGTCCTCGAATCTGAGTGCACTTCAAGAAAGAGGTTTAGAGTACACAAAACTGCACAAAGAAAAACAAGGAAGTGAGGGACCAAGAAGTTCTTAGAGAATGAAGGACATGTGTACGTACACATCTTCAAATCTAGTGAATGCCCATGGAGGAATTTCCATGTACAAGTGTTGCCCAATTTCAGCCTAAAGATATGCTTAAGTATAGAACATGAAATGCATATGACATACTTGGCAACAAATGCAAAGCATAGTACAAAATTTTTCTCATGCAACAAGAATTGTGAATGAGAACAATGATGCACGCATGAATGCCTAGTTCTACTTGAAGTAACTGGATGGCACAAAGGCAAGGACTTGTACACATGATTATCAAGAACTAAAGGTATCCACAAGTCATGATTTGACCAAGAGAATTATGGTGTATGCATGAATATCTAGTTTCACCTACAAAAACATATTCATGAACTAGGGATTCTCTAACCCTTGAAAAGAATTCAGTTTGATGCAAAGGAAAAAAAATAAACTGAGTAGAGTCAAGTGATACTCCCCTACAATGAGCCTTGGAATGCACATCCTTCTTCTCATGGTCACAAGTATTCTTGAGTTCAGAAGGCTTATCATCCTTGTCGTTAACCTCTTCTTGGAATAGGAACGGCAAACATGAAGGAACCATAGATGTTGCATCCATCCATGGAGTACCCAAAGAGTTGAGTGAACTACGGGCAATGATGGGTGGACGTTTGCCTTTCGTAGATAAAAGAGATGGTTCTTCAACTTCCTCCTCCTTTTCTTTTGGCTTTAGCTCATCTTCAATGAGCAAAGAAGGCTGACATGATTCGGCTATAAGTGGAGGTTCTTCCTTGAAATCCCCATCACCAAAGGATGACTTCACAACTTGCAAGGGTTCAACACAAGGACTCCTAGGAACCATAGGTGTGGGTGGCCTTGAAAACTCAACATAGGAAGCTTGAACCTTTGGCTGAACTCTCATGGATTCAGTTTTGGCCATCCAATCCAAGCATTCATCCCCGTTGGAAGATCCTGCAAATGGTTGCACATGGAGCTTAACACCATGGTGTTGCTCCCTCCCTTGTGGCATTTCTTCATGGTAGGCCGGGGGAACATGTCATTGGAGAGGCATTGGAGGCCGCATATGTGCACGGGCTTGAGGTCCCCTCATCGCCATTTGTGGAGGGAAAAGATTGGCGGTGGGCGTAGGTGTAACTTGATATTGCCCATATGAGTCATAGCCTCCAACTCCATAACCTGGAAGGTTAGTAGCACCAATAGGGATATTATTAGGAAATGAAGCAAACTCATTGAACATACTTACCCCCGAGGTTGCTACAAATGGTGGCGCTTCGTACGCCGCATATCCACCTAGTGGCGCCAAAGACACTCTCGGCGCATGAGAAGAGGACGCGTCCTCCCGGGCTTGCACATGGTCCACATTATTAGTCGCGGACCCAATGAATTCTCTTGAAACTGGTGGCACAACATGGCCATGGCTTGGAGGACGGTTAACACTCAATTGTTGCAATTGCTCGGCGGTATCCTCTTGTTTGCGCTCCACACTTTCCAGCCGTGCATTAATAGCTAGCAAGGCTTGTTGATTGTCGAGCAAGGCTTGTTGAATGTCTTGCAAGGTCACTTCCGGGGGTGGAGATACACACCCTTGTGTAGATGTGTCAAGGTCCTTCCCGGCTCGGTGATCATCCACCATCCTAGACAAAGCAAACAACCAAGCACCAAAAGCAACAACACAAAACCAAGCAAGATATAGTATACCAAGCCAAACAAGATAGCCCCAAAACTGACCTAAAACTCAAATCACAACAAGATGCAAGTGAATGTAGGTCACGGCTAGGAAAGGGTTTGGCTAGGCGAACAAAGACTAGCTAGCTTGCCCGGACCTATGTCTAGGAAGCTACTAAGTACGCACTTGATTTGGAAAACTCCTTTTTCACTTAAAAAAAACTGAATTGGCTCTTAGGTTAGCTCACATTTTTCTATGGCCTCTCCTATTTAGGCCGGGTTTTTCTTGAGCACCTTTTTTTTTTCAAGAGCAAACAACAAGCCGAATGAGCTCACTTTTTTCTATGGTCTCTCCTGTTTAGACCGGGTTTTTCTTGAGCTTTTTATTTTTTATTTTTTAAACAAGTATAGACAAGAAAAGGCAAGTCACCATGAGCATGCAACAAAACAAAACAAAGAGATTCAACCAAGGCAACCGTTCCCGTATCCTAAACACAAGACTAGGCAAGCATTACTAGTCAAGATTGCATAAACTGCAAGGGTGGTCCAGGGGATACAAGGCTCGGTTTAGGGCTCAAATTTTCTGTTTTTAATGTGTTTTAATTCAGCCAAAGGTCAGCCAAACATGCACTGAGTTCGGGCAAATGAAGAGCACAAGGAAACCGAACAATTTAATGCACAAGACCTTTCAACAAACCACAACTCCTGAATTTTTTTATGGCTGCATTAACCCTTAATCTTCAACCTTTCCACACTCAGAATAATGCAGAAACGACCCCAGAAAATTGCAGGAAAAAAAAAGGTCCAAGAACAAGACACAAAACGCATGGAACAACAAGACTAAACAACAACCCGGCTAGAACTTCACTTGCACTATTGTAACTTGAAATTCTAAGCCAAGTTTAGGACATACCTCACGTGGCTCTGATACCACATGATGCGTGAGGATTGGGATGAAGCCTTCGGTGTGAGGAAGTCCACAAGAGCCAAAGGAATTAGGCGAGACAACACCAAACCGGCAAGGGGAATCGTCTGTATTCAGATGGATGGTTCTCTCTGTTCCGGGCTCCGAATTGAGCGATTCCAAATCCCAGTGGTAGATCCGGAAGTCTAGATGAAAGCCTCAAAATTTGAGAGTGAACCGATCTAGGAATCAGAAGATATAGCTCTACTGAGGTGTCGCAGATGGTTTCCGCAAGGAACTTGGCTCCGGCGAGAGGAAGTTTGAGGGCAGATTGGAAGCACGTCTTGGGCTGGTTCTTTGTATGATCTTGGGGTGATTCAAGGGTGGTTTTAAGGGCAAGATTTGAGGCAGAAAGATAGGGTAAAAGTCGAAGGGATATGGACTTACAAGGGTTGGATATGACGCACCGCACCTTGTAAGAACTAGTGAAGAACTCACCTTGGATATGACGCACCAAAGGAGGCCTTGCACGAAGGTTGATATGACTCACAACCTGGGTTTTCAAGCTATCTAGATGATGAAATTAAACCCTAAAAGGCTGCAGAAACTCCATTGAAAAAGAGAGTGAAAAAGACAAGGTTTTGGTTCAAGTTTTGCATAATCAAAACAAGGGCCGGCTACCCCCTTATAAACCCAACCCCTAATGCTCGAGTTTAACCATCACATAGCCAATAACTAAGGTAGAAAATGTCATGAAGACCCACACAAATTCGGCATTGAAGGCCTCTTCAAAACAAGCCCCACATGGCTTAAGGAATCCTTGCGCCTTGGTCCGGTTGTTGCACCAAAGCACACATGGCCTTCTCTTCCACTAGGCTCGGAGATCCCATGGTCATCAAGCCAGCTTGGAGTCCTTCTTTCAAGGCTCGAGCCCGAGCCCGAGTGATTCGACCCGGAAGGACCCGAGTGCCGGCCTCCCTTGTGCCTACCATAGGTGTGCGACACTTCCTTGCTTCCATGCCAATTTCATAGGCATTCTTGTGCTCCATATCTCCTAGAGGGCCAGTGGGATCATCCCCCAAAAGATGGCTCGGAGGGTTGTGAGAATTGCCGGGCCAACTTCCATGCCCTAGCTCGGATGCCCTAGGCGTGGCGGCGTCGGCACTTGAGTCTTCATGGCTTGAGTCTTGTTCATGATGCGACGTAGTCACATCAAGCTAAATATGAGACAACGCCGCTGGCTAGAGTTGCTCAAGGACTACGACATGGAGTTGCTGTATTATCCGGGCAAGGCTAATGTAGTAGCTGATGCATTGAGCCGGAAGACAACTCATGAGACTGTAGTTGCTCTACTTACTGCTCAGACCAAGCTAAACCAAGAGTCATGCGACATTGAAGTCTTGTATGATCAGCGTAGATGTTTCCTGAGTATGTTGGAAATTCAGGCTACACTGCTGGATCAGATCAAGGAAAAGCAAGTCGATGACGTGATCTTGGTGAAGTTAAGCAGTGAGGTGATGGATGAGAAAGCTCCCAGTTTTGTGGTTCAGGATGATGGATCACTTTGGTTTCAGGATCGGATCTGTGTGCCAGACACAGAGAGTCTTCGTCAGTTGGTGATGAGAGAAGCTTATTCATCTGCTTATTCTGTGCATCCAGGCTCCAACAAGATGTACAAGGATCTCAGGAAGAAGTTTTGGTGGCCAAACATGAAGTGGGATGTAGCGGACTTCGTGGCTAGGTGCTTGACTTGTCAGAAGGTCAAGATTGAGCATCGCAGGCCAGGTGGTGAGTTGCTACCTCTCCTTGTGCCAGAGTGGAAGTGGGAAGGCATTGCCATGGATTTCGTCATAGGGCTACCCAAGACTCGAGGTCAGAAAGATGCTATCTGGGTGATCGTGGATCGGCTTATGAAGAGTGCTCATTTCATAGCCATTAAGACCACGTGGGAAGTCCAGAAGTTAGCAGAGGTCTATCAGAAGGAGATTGTCCGTTTGCATGGTATCCCTAAGACCATTGTATCTGATCGAGATGGCCGTTTCATGTCGAGGTTCTGGAAGGAGCTTCATAAGGCTATGGGGACCGAGTTAAGGTTCAGTAAAACTTTTCATCCTCAGACAGATGGCCAGTCTGAAAGGACCATCCAGACTCTGGAGGATATGCTTAGAGCTTGTGTGCTCGATCGTCCGACTAGCTGGGAGGACAGCTTGAGTCTGATTGAGTTCACATACAACAATAGCTGGCATGCTACAATCAAGATGGCTCCGTTTGAAGCTTTGTACGGTCGCAGATGCAGATCTCTGATTTGTTGGGACGATAACGCCGACAAGATTCTGCTTGGACCAGAGTTGGTCGAGAGGACAACTGCAGATATTGCCTTGATCAGGCAGAGAATGTTGACTGCTCAGAGTCGACAGAAATCTTACACAGATAAGAAGCGTAGGAATGTCGAGTTCGAGGTTGGCGACAAGGTCTTCGTCAAGGTGTCGCCTTCCAAAGGAGTTTTCAGGTTTGGTAAGCATGGGAAGCTTAACCCTCGCTACGTGGGACCGTTCGAGATTCTGGATAGGGTGAGAACCTTAGTGTACCGCTTGGCGATGCCTCCATTGGCTCACCCGGTGCATAACGTGTTCCACGTATCTTTACTCAGAAAGTATGTGCCAGATGAGTCTCATGTGCTTAGCTATGAGGACATCGAGATTCAAGCTAATGGTACTTATGAAGAGTTGCCCGTGCGCATTTTGGAGCGTCGGGAGAAGCGTTTACGCAACAAGATCGTGTCGTTGGTACGAGTGCTGTGGTCCAAGTCAGGGACCGAAGAAGTTACTTGGGAGACGTGGGAAACCGAGTCAGATATGCTCAAGCGTTTTCCCGAGTTATTTTCGGCCTAAGTTTCGGGGTTGAAACTTCTTTTAAGGGGGGGGGGGGAGATGTGATACCCCATATTTTTGTAAGGTTATTTTGGGAATTTTGGAATTTCCCCTTATACCCGTTTAGTACGTCGGATTTAATTCAGGTAGCTTGAGACATTCTGTAATGTGCTCTGTATCTGTAATATTTTTCTCAGTGAAATAAAATACAGATGACATGCTTCGGATGTTTATACGCGTTCGCGTATGATAATTTTTATCCCGGGTTAATGTCTTGCTCGTTCAAAAGCTGAATGGGCGGGAAAACGCAAAAACGGTGACCGCCGTACAGTAACTGTGACCGCCGTACAGTAAACGCGACCGCCGTCGCTGGGCCCGAGGTGTCAGGCCGTCGTCTCCTACTCTGGGCTCGCCAGGGCTAGGAACGGCGACCGCCGTAATTACGGCGCCCGCCGTAGGCAAAGTTGCGGCGCCCGCCGTGATTACCCAGCAGTCATTACCCGTTGGTCGCCGACGAGCTCTGGCCGCACCGATCTAGCCCTGCTCGGCCTCGTCTAGGGTGATGATGATGTTCCCATTGCTTTGTCTATAAAAGGAGGTGTTGGGGGAAGGGTTTTGAGCTATCCCAGCACCAAATCTCTGCCAAAATTTCGCCTCGTCGGAGTGTTAGTTTTGCCGGATTTCCGAAGCTTCGTTGGTGTCGGTTGGTGGTGTTTCCAGAAGCCCTTGTGAAGCCTTTTGGTTGCCTTTGGAGGTTGGAACCCAGGCAAGGCAAAAAGGGGTCGAAACGCGCATCATTTAGGTGAGTTTTTCTCTCATTCTGTCGTCGGAGTTCTTCACGGCGACCGCTGTGTTCTTTACGGTGCCCGCCGTGATGAATGCGGCGACCGCCGCCAAGAACGGCGACCGCCGCCAGTGCCCAGAATGCCTTTGTGGCTTTGGCTTGGTTGGTTGTCGTCGTGGCGTCTTTCCTTTCGATTTCTTTCGCCGTTTTTAGATTCATACTGTTGTTATGTTGGATCTAACTTAGGGTTCCTTTTATGGGTCGACTCGAAGGTCGTTGTGCTGTCGGAGCTATACCCGTGTCGAGCCCAGAATCTCATCGTTGTCGTTAGGCTTGTTTCTATTCTGTGGATTAAGGCAAGTGGCGGTTCGCTCTTGCTCATCGTTTCCATATTTACATTGATTATCAGTTATTTCAATTGATCAATTAATTTGGAACGATTTTTACTGTGTTCATTTGGAAGTGATTTATAAACTGTTTTGAAAATCATATAATAGGTTGTATATCTGTTAGAACAACGCTATTATCTGTGATCGCCTTTTGGGCCTTTATGTGGATTTATTCTGTAACTGTGATTGTGCTGTATCTGTGTGGTTAGCACTGTTAGTTAGGAATGTACTCGGACTTCGTCCGATCGTTTCTTTATAATCTGGTATCGGGGTGGCTCGTCTCCATCTGGTACTATTCTAAGATCATGATCGGTTTCTTTCACAAGTGTGTAGAGACATGACACTTAGCTGGTGTCACAAACCTTCCGGTGTACGTCACTCTCGACGAACCGTATACTAAGATGTGTCGTCCCAATGGTGGGGTACACATGTAAAAGTCTAATAATGTGATGTGTGGTTTGTAATATAAATCAGATAAGTGCTACTCTAACGCACATAATTAATAAACCTTCGGCGAGTAGTGCATCTAAGTTATAGTGCAACTAGGAAAACTCGTCTCGACTTTGATCATAGTACGTTCTCTTTCCAATCTGGACTCGCTGTATGCGGTGAGGTTGGTCGTGAACCGAAGCATCTCAGTCAACTTTTAAATCATTGTTGTATGATTCTGTAAACATTCCAGATTTGTCATAATTCCTTAAAGACTCATTTCCGTTGGAGTCTTCTTTCGAGTCAATTTCTGTGAAGATTCAGTCTTCCAGAATCTTCTCTTGTGCATACCTCTTGTTTATTCCAGTAGGAGTATGATGGTTGACTATCGTCATCGGTTGTTATTCGAGAAGCGATGAGTCTAACCTAATACGACTGCTTCGAACCATTCTGCTTTGTACCCTTGCTAGTCTATTCAAGTAGACTAACCCACGAACTTTGTTCTCTGCATGTGGGCTGGTGTCATCCGTTCGATTCGGCACATCAGATAGAAAGTAGCTCAGAAGAATAGAAGGACTATGGAGTCGACGGTGGTTTTCGAATGTTTGAGTTATTTCGTTAATCAGGTTGAGATCTTTTGGACAATGACTTTGGTTGTAATGTATTTTATAAGACTTCCGCTGTACCCTACTTTATAAGACTTCCGCTATATTTGGTTTAAACTCTGTGTTAGTCTATTCGGGATTGGGTTGTAATCCCGTAACTCTTGTTTCCTTGACAATGTTATGTTTTGGAATTGAATGCTTTGATCATTATGTATCATTTGTATTTCATAAATTGTATTTAAACGGTAAAGCCTTGGGTGATCTCGGTAAGGAACAATGGGGTCACTGGCGGTAATACCTTTCCAAAAGGGTTAAGTTTTGGGGGTGTTACAGTTGTGGTATCAGAGCCAAAGGTTTTAAAACGGGTTTGGGATTTTTATATCATTTATCCGTTTTTGAAAATGCTTTTAAAGGGCTCTGAATTTTTTTAAAGTGAAAAGAATTAAAAACACCGTTCATAGTCGTGTCTTCTTTATAGTCTGATGTAGTAAGCTTGCTTCTATGTCTAGAAAGACTAATTCCTTCCTTATTGTTCAGTAGGATGGGTGTCTGCTTTTCTGTTGGTAAGGGGTCGGAAGACGCCAAGACGGACCAGCCGAGGCTAGATTTTCCGTTGCCCCAGCAATGTTTCGAGGTGGGAGGCCCGAGTAGCCCACCCGAAGACGTCAAGCACGTTCTCCCCGAGTCGGTTGTCCTTGTAGCTAGGGATGCTATGGTCCCTGAGCCTGCACCTGTGCCGCCACCAAGGGTGGAGGAAGTACAGGAAGAGGAGCATGAAGATGAGTTGTCAAGGTATGAACAAGGGGTTTACCAAGACGACTTTCTGCTGGGACCAATTCCAGAGGAGATCGAGTACGAGGAGGAGGAAGAGGAGATGCTTGAGATAGATCTTGTCGAGGACGAGGATATGATTGAGGATGATCCCGAGGATGAGGATCCCATAGAGGATGATCCAGAGGAGGACCCCGAGATGGATCTGGAAGAACAGAGCCAGGAGCCAGACAATTTGAGACACTTGCTAGTGGACAGTCAGGAGTCGGGGGTGCAGTTTATTCCCCCCAGTCCAGAACTATCACCAGTGTCGGCTTATGCACTCATGACTGATGCTGATTGGGAGGCACTGTTCACTGAGCACGGTATTAGGAGGAGATCAGAGGCTGAGTTGAGAGAGATCCTTCGCCAGAGCGAAATGAACTCTTATATGGAGCAGCAGCAACAGATGGATCAGGCGATCGCTAGCGCTCAGAGGAGAGCTGGAATTGGAGGACCTCTTATGGACGATTCTTTCTTTTCCGCAGCTGAGATTGGAACTGAGTCACCAGATCCGTGTGACCCAAGACCAAGCAGGATGCGAAGCTCATCACCAGAGCAGGATGGTGAGCCAAGCCCGAAGAGACCTTGCATGGATAGCCGGTCTTACATGAGACGTCTTGGAGCGCCTTAGTGTGGTTTGGCGTTGCCTAGTGTCGTAGCTTCTTTTGCTAGTATTTCAGTTTTGTTTGTGTTTTGTTTCAGTGTTTCGGCTAGTGTCTGTGGATTTTCTAGATTTCCGAGCAAGTTCTGTTTTGATGCTCGAAGAATTGACTCATGTGTTGCTTGTGTAAAAGTTCGAAGGTTCATCTATAAAATGCCAAGTTGATCTATTCTGAGTAATTTATTTACGTTGGTATATTGCAAAAGTATATTGCATAATATTAATGTATTGAATGCTTGAAATTGGATCGGTAAACAGATGGTGAACCCAAGAAGCACGAGGAACTCGACTCGAGCCGGTGCTGGGACTAGCCAAGATCCCAGGCCAGCAGGAAGAGGTGTTCAGGATGAGCACGAGTCAGAGTCTCGCGTTCAGCATAGGCGTGAAGGTCAGGATCAGACCCAAGCGCCGACGCTGTTTGATGCCACAGCTGTTGAGGCGATTCGCGGGATTGTGATGCAGGCAATTGTAGATGTATTGAGACCCAGTGCGCCTCAAGCGCAAGAAGTGCCTACTCACCCAGCGGTTCCTGATGTTGTGGAGCCCAAAAACCCTGTGGTTCAGGAGAATGCCGTCAGGGATAGAGACAACTATGGTCGCGCTCTTAAGACCACCACTTCCATGAGGCCCGATTGCTATAACGGGAAAGGGGAGCCAGTAGCAGTGACTCATTGGTTCTCCCATATGGATAGGCTGTTTCGGAACGTGGAGTGTACTGAGGCCGAGAAGATCCATATCGCTTCTCTTCCGCTGAACGAGGAGGCTAGCGAGTGGTGGGAAAGCACATGTTTGGCAGAGAGCCCAGTGTTGACTTGGTCGATGTTCAAGACCAAGATGGTTGATCGCTTTTTCTCTCGTGCTATGAGAGAGGAGAAGCATAAAGAGTTCTTGTACCCAAAGACAGATGGTCTGAAAGTGACCGAGTTGGCATCTAAGTTCAATCATCTTTTACAGTACGCCCCTGTCGAGACTACCAGCGAGGCCGAAAAGATCTGGTACTTCCACGAGTGGATGAGCCCGGATATCAAGCCGTTAATGGTGCACCACACATGCTCTACCTTGGAGCAGTATGTGGATTGTGCCTATAAGCTAGAGGTAACTCTAGAGGAGTCGACCAAGAGGCGCAACCGACAGAAGTCGATGCAGAACCAGAACCAGGGAGGTGGCTTTAAGCGCCCTGCGCCACCGTCTAACTTTGCCAAGTCCGGCCGAGCTAAGACGGAGATGACGCATGGAGGATCGACTCAGCAGTCAGGGCACCGGGTGAGCCGGTGGCGTTGCTGGCCACAAGAGCAACGAGTGCCAGAAGGAGAAGAGATCGTGCTTTGGGTGTGGACGTGATGGTCATCTGCAGAAGTTCTGCAAGTAGGGGAAGCAGAAGGGAGTAGAGTCGCAACAAGGGTCAGTTCATCAGAGCAACCGACCTAGGTTCAAGCCTGCCGAGACTCCAAGCCCGTCAGTTCAGACGACTGCTCAGAACAAGGGAAAGACCCCAACTGTTTCTGGAAGTCAGGGTCAACGCTTGTACGAGATGCGTGAAGCAGATGGACCCAATGCTCCAATTGCTCAAGGTACTTTATACCTTCACTCTACTTCAGTGTGCATTCTATTTGATTTTGGTGCTACGCATTCCTTTATTTCGGATAACTGTGTTAGCAAGTTAGACCTAGTGTGCAACGATTCGTGCGACCCTTTCGTCGTTAGTCTTCCTAATGGAGAACGTTTGGTGGGAACCAAGCATCTGTTCGATTTTCCGATTACCATTCAAGGTAAGGAGTTTGAGGCAGATCTGATCTGTATAGCCATGGCTCCATACGACATCATTCTTGGTATGGATTGGCTGACGCGTCACAAGGCGGTGATCGACTTCAGTTCAAGAATGGTGACGGTGTCATTTGGGGGCCAGTTCGTGTGCAAGTTCAAAGGTCGGAATGACGCTGATAACGGCAAGCTGATCAATGCGATGGCTGCGTTTAAGCTACTACGACAAGGATGTGTCGGGTACCTTTGCTACTTGGATTCTCCCGCGAAGGATGGACCTGAGGTTCTTGATATTCCTATGGTTAGGGAGTTTTCGGATGTCTTTCCGGAAGAAATTCCTAGATTACCCCCGAACCGTGATGTGGAGTTTTCAATTGATCTTGAGCCGGGTACGGCGTCAATTTCCAAATCACCGTATCAGATGGCTCCAGCTGAGATGCAAGAATTGAAGAATCAACTTGAAGATCTTCTTGACAAAGGTTATGTAAGGCCGAATGCATCGTCGTGGGGTGCTCCGGTATTGTTCGTCAAAAAGAAGGACGGATCGTTCCGACTTTGTATCGACTACCGAGAGTTGAACAAGGTGACGATCAAGAACAAGTATCCTCTGCCTAGGATTGATGACTTGTTGGACCTGTTGCAGGGAGCAAAGGTTTTCTCCAAGATCGACCTGAGATCGGGTTATCACCAGCTCATTCCTAGAACTGTGTTCAGGACCAGATATGGTCATTACGAGTTCGTAGTGATGCCTTTTGGGCTTACAAATGCTCCAGTTGTCTTTATGGACCTGATGAATCGATGTTTTCACCAGTACTTGGACAAGTTCGTAGTGGTCTTCATAGACGACATTCTGATCTACTCTCCGAGTGAAAAAGTCCACGAGGAACATCTGCGGATTGCTTTGTCAATCCTTAGACAACATCAGCTTTATGCTAAACTGTCCAAGTGTGAATTCTGGATGAAAGAGGTGGCTTTCTTAGGCCACGTGATCAATGAGAATGGGGTTATGGTTGATCCCCAAAAGATCGAAGCGGTGGCTAATTGGAGACAGCCCCAGAACATGAAGGAGGTGCGCAGTTTTCTTGGGCTTGCCGGGTATTATAGACGGTTCGTGGAGGGGTTTTCGAAGACCGCTCTACCTATGACCAATCTACTCGGCAAGGTTCACAAGAAGTTTGTCTGGAATGACAAGTGCGAGGCCAGTTTCCAGGAGTTGAAACGACGGCTGACCTCGGCACCCGTGTTAGCACTCCCAGAGGAGAATGACGATTATGTGGTCTATAGTGATGCTTCAAAGTGTGGTCTTGGTCAATACTTACGAAGAAAACTATCCGACACATGATCTTGAGCTAGCAGCGGTTGTCTTTTCGCTGAAGATTTGGAGGCATTACCTCTACGGTATAAGATGCCAAGTCTTCACTGACCACAAAAGTCTCAAGTATATATTTACTCAAAATGAGCTAAATATGAGACAAAGCCGCTGGCTAGAGTTGCTCAAGGACTACGACATGGAGTTGATGTATCATCCGGTCAAGGCTAATGTAGTAGCTGATGCACTGAGCCGGAAGACAACTCACGAGACTGTAGTTGCTCTACTTACTGCTCAGACCTGCAAGCTAAACCAAGAGTCGTGCGGCATTGAAGTCTTGTATGATCAGCGTAGATGTTTCCTGAGTATGCTGGAAATTCAGGCTACACTGCTGGATCAGATCAAGGAAAAGCAAGTCGATGACGTGATCTTGGTGAAGTTAAGAAGTGAGGTGATGGATGGGAAAGCTCCCAATTTTGTGGTTCAGGATGATGGATCACTTTGGTTTCAGGATCGGATCTGTGTGCCAGACACAGAGAGTCTTCGTCAGTTGGTGATGAGAGAAGCTCATTCATCTGCTTATTCTGTGCATCCAGGCTCCAACAAGATGTACAAGGATCTCAGGAAGAAGTTTTGGTGGCCAAACATGAAGTGGGATGTAGCGGACTTCGTGGCTAGGTGCTTGACTTGTCAGAAGGTCAAGATTGAGCATCGCAAGCCATGTGGTGAGTTGCTACCTCTCCCTGTGCCAGAGTGGAAGTGGGAAGGCATTGCCATGGATTTCGTCACAGGGCTACCCAAGACTCGAGGTCAGAAAGATGCTATCTGTGTGATCGTGGATCGGCTTACGAAGAGTGCTCATTTCATAGCCATTAAGACCACGTGGGAAGTCCAGAAGTTAGCAGAGGTCTATCAGAAGGAGATTGTCCGTTTGCATGGTATCCCTAAGACCATTGTATCTGATCGAGATGGCCATTTCATGTCGAGGTTCTGGAAGGAGCTTCATAAGGCTATGGGGACCGAGTTAAGGTTCAGTACAACTTTTCATCCTCAGACAGATGGCCAGTCTGAAAGGACCATCCAGACTCTGGAGGATATGCTTAGAGCTTGTGTGCTCCATCGTCCGACTAGCTGGGAGGACAGCTTGAGTCTGATTGAGTTCACATACAACAATAGCTGGCATGCTACAATCAAGATGGCTCCGTTTGAAGCTTTGTACGGTCGCAGATGCAGATCTCCGATTTGTTGGGACGATAACGCCGACAAGATTCTGCTTGGACCAGAGTTGGTCGAGAGGACAACTGTAGATATTGCTTTGATCAGGCAGAGAATGTTGACTGCTCAGAGTCGACAGAAATCTTACACAGATAAGAAGCGTAGGAATGTAGAGTTCGAGGTTGGCGACAAGGTCTTCGTCAAGGTGTCGCCTTCCAAAGGAGTTTTTAGGTTTGGTAAGCATGGGAAGCTTAACCCTCGCTACGTGGGACCGTTCGAGATTCTGGATAGGGTGGGAACCTTAGTGTACCGCTTGGCATTGCCGCCATCGGCTCACCCGGTGCATAACGTGTTCCACGTATCTTTACTCAGAAAGTATGTGCCAGATGAGTCTCATGTGCTTAGCTATGAGGACATCGAGATTCAAGCTAATGGTACTTATGAAGAGTTGCCCGTGCGCATTTTGGAGCGTCGGGAGAAGCGTTTGCGCAACAAGATCGTGCCGTTGGTACGAGTGCTGTGGTCCAAGTCTGGGACCGAAGAAGTTACTTGGGAGACGTGGGAAACCGAGTCAGATATGCTCAGGCGTTTTCCCGAGTTATTTTCGGCCTAAGTTTTGGGGTCGAAACTTCTTTTAAGGGGGGGGGGGGGGGGAGATGTGATACCCCCTATTTTTGTAAGGTTATTTTGGGAATTTTGGAATTTTCCCGAGTACTCGTTTAGTACGTCGGATTTAATTCAGGAAGCTTGAGACATTCTGTAATGTGCTCTGTATCTGTAATATTTTTCTCAGTGAAATAAAATACAGACGACGTGCTTCAGATGTTTATACACGTTCGCGTACGATAATTTTTATCCCGGGTTAATGTCTTGCTCGTTCAAAAGCTGAATGGGCGGGAAAACGCAAAAAAGGCAGCCGCCGTACAGTAACGGCGCCCGTCGTCGTTGGGCCCGAGGTGTCAGGCCGTCGTCTCCTACTCTGGGCTCGCCAGTGCTAGGAACGGCGACCGCCGTAATTACGGCGCCCGCCGCGGCCCGCCGTAGGCAAAGTTGCGGCGCCCGCCGTGATTACCCAGCAGTCATTACCCGTTGGTCGCCGGCGAGCTCTGGCCGCGCCGATCTAGCCCTGCTCGGCCTCGTCTAGTGATAAGGAGTTTGTCGTCGTGACACCTTAAACAAATAAAATAATCCTAACAAACCTAAATAAGTAGTAGAGGCAAGCAAGGACCGAATCCACAGGGAGGAAGTGATCAATCTATGTATTAGTAAGCATGCAAAGTATCAAAGGGGGGGTTTTGATTATCAAACACAGAGCAAAGTAAACAGGTTTAGTTGACTTGAGAATATGAATGGGGAAAGTAGTTCCACTAGAACGAGATCCACAATACAGAGATATAAGTTGATCACAGAAATCTATTCAATCCAAGTTCTTTTACTATTCTTATGGTTGTTCCCACCCTGATCTTAAGTACTACCGATTCTCACAGTTGTCGATATACTTATTACTATGCCAATGATAAAATACCACCAGTCACGCCTGTCACGCGGTACCAGACCGGGGTACTTTATCACCAACAAAGCAATAGCAATACACACAAGGATATAGGATACATGCAAGTAGAAAGATGTAGAAGTACTCAATCCCCTACTTAACATGCATAAGATTCTCACTCACGATTGTACGCTCGGAACCCCTATACGCACAATCGTGTTTGCCACTAGATAAGCACTCAGAACCCCTATATGCAAATCCTAGCAATTGATAAATAGTATTCAACCTAGCTGGCCAGACTATGAAGAACAATGATAAATCAATAATCAATATATCCAAGAGAATCAAACCAACATACATAAGAATAAGAACAAGGAATAGAAATCTCACAACCGAATCAACTGTATTGCTTCAAACGTCTAGTAGAACAAATGTGTTTAGCTCTCCATGGGTTGAAAACCCTGGAGGCAGAATGAAAACTAGTCTTGGTCTCCCGAAGGAGAATTGTAACTTGTGTCAACTAGGTTAACAAAAGAGTATTTAACCTAAATCGAAAAGTAATAAAAATAATAAAAGGAAATAACAATAAAATAATAGTAGGAAAGTAAATAAATCAAAACCGGGGAAATTAATCCCGTGCAAAACGAACAACACAAGCTCGACCTCCATTCTCGGCTTCCACATGCGAGCAGCTGCGGCCCAAATCTCCCGCCAGCAGCAACGGCCCAACTCAATTCAAATCATCATCGCTGACATCGCGGCGACGTCATCATCTTCCAATTCAATTTCATGCTTTCAATTCACGCGCTTTCCGCTTAATTAATTAATTCGCCCATATGGCCGCGGGGCGCCAACTCCCACCGCAGGGCGGTGCTTCCTACCGCGGGGCGGCATCCTTCTCTGAAACCCACCGCCGGGTCGCGGTGGCTCTGGCGCGGGGCGGTGACTTTTCAGCTTCTGCGACACTTTAGTAAAAATGCCATAACCTTTGATTCCCAACTCGGATTGCTCTCATATTTTGAGGACTTGCAGAAGACTTCAAGATCTAACTCCTCGAATTGGAATCACTTCATTTGGACATCGGAGTAGAGAGAACGAACCATTTGAATTAAACACATTGTTCTTCTACTCTTCAATACACTTCAAACCTCTATAAATCCCATGATTTCTTCACTTCTCCACTCTAACTCCATAATCTCCAATTGTGCATAAAATCCAACCAAATGGCGTCTCAAACCTGGTAATAACTCTTAGATACATGCTACAAAATAGCACTTATCAAATCCCCCATGCTTAAACCTTGCTCGTCCTCGAGTAAGCTAAAGTCAACCTACTCCTCCAATCAATCCCCAAGGCTTCAGGAAGCATAGAAAACTCAACCTCCAAGAATCATACCAAACAATAAACTCCAGGCAACCATACAAATAAGCACAGCACAATAAACTACAACATCAAATCAATAAATCTCAACACCCACACATCCAAGCTAAAAGGAAAGCAGAGTACTTCCCCCAAGCTTATCCCAAACACCATAGAGTGAATAAAAATTATAATCCTATCTCCCATCTATCTTCTTATCCCTCTAGAGTGACCTACCCGAATCCTCCTTATAACTCCTCTTCTTATGACGCCTCGCCAAGAATAATGAGAAATCCTAAAATCACTCTTCTTCTTTTTCGCTCATTTTGCCAAGGCGCCCTTTCGGGTTTTCACCAAGCCACTCATTTCATTTTACAATAGATGTACTCACATAAGCTCACGTCACTCTTGACCTCATATTACCCTAGCCTAATGCTGGTCCAAGCCACCTGCTTATTACCTAGGCCGCCCTTTCGGGTTTTCGACCTATCCCAAGATTTTTAATGTATGCCTTTTTTCAATTTTTGGCTTTTTTTTATTTTTTACTTTATATTCATTTTTCTCCTCAGCGACGTAGCAAGTATAGAACTCTCCCCCATGCTTAAACATTGCATTGTCCTCAATGTAATGAAAGACAAAAGAATAGAGACATAGGGAAAAGCAAAAAATAACTCACAAGCGTCGCCAAGCTGCTTGGACACTGAAGTTGTTGCTGGCGGTCTTCTCAATAAATGCCCATGTCTCTGGTGTTGGGCGGGTGTCTTCATCAAATCCATCGTCTTCTCCTACCGTGCAACCATGGGAAACCACTTTGGTGAATAGTGGTATAGCATAGTATGGCGGGGTTGCACGACCTTCTAGGAACAAATGGTGGAGCCCAGATATGATCTTGGTGGGGGCTCTAGCGTTCCTCCTCCTCAGCTGTCGAATGTAGGGCTATCATCGTTGCCAAATAATGTATGGGGCTAATGTATCCTCCGTGACAATATGAAGCGCACCTCTCCGTGGTGACTCTGGACAGCTCGGTAAAACTTTTTTTTTTTTTTTCGATTTTTTTTTTTGCCTTCCCGTTTAAGGTTTTTTCGGGGAGCGACTTAGTGCAGGGAAGGAAGAGACTTACATTGGTGTGGAAACACCTTCTTCAATAGGCATGGGTCTCTTCCCTACAGGTTAGTCGGATACAAAAACCAAAACAAAAACAAAGCAAAACACACTAAAGAAAATGCAAAAACAAAGAATGAAAAGCAACGAAAGAAAAACATACCTCGGGTTGCCTCCCGGATAGCGCCTTAGTTATTGTCATGGCTTGACATCCTACTCCAAACTCTCAACTTGGGTTGCTCAAAGCAACTAAACACCTGGGATCTATATCAGGGGGATGCCTCTTTGTATACTCCCTGTCGAGCCTTTCCCCCATGCTTGTGCACTTCATGATGGTTGGATCACTCGTCGTATCCATGAATGCACTTGCCATCTTGAAAAATTGTCTACCCAGCATCTCAGGGACTGCATGTATGTCCTGCCCCGTATCCAGCATGTAAGAAATCACCACCTGCATCAAGGCATCCTTCTTGTGTTTCCCCTTTGGTTTCTTCTTGATCAAACCCAGCACCTTTAACATTTCCTTGCTGCGAGGGGTGATGTCCGCTAGTGTGACCAAGGGAACGGTTTTTATGCAGTCACTGAAGGTGTCAAATAAGCCTTTGTTGCTCTCCACCTTTTGGGTGTCCTTCAGAGCCTCAGGGAAGGGTGTAGCGGGTTGCAGCGTGACGAGCGGGAATGACTTGAGACGCAAAAACTCATCATAGGCAGCCTCCAGAGGGTCGGGGGCTGCCAGGGCGTTCATAGGGGGAACGGGCGTCTCTGGAGCATATTCACGGTCACAACACTCCTCCTCATCGTCGCTCCATTCCTCTCCAAAGAAGTTCTCCTCCTCAGAAAGCACCTGCCGTGCAACCCCGTACGTGTCTACCCAAACCTCACCAGCATATCTGAAATTTTGGACACCGGGCCACGGCGAGATCGCGCTAGGAGGTACTTCGTCCACCGCGGGGCGGTAGTCATTGCCGCGGGGTGGTGAGGTCGCGGTGGAGATACTGAGGCACGTCGCCGGGTCACGGTCATGCTCGCCGCGGGGCGGTGAGATAACTGGGACTTCACGCCGGGTCGCGGTGAGAGGTGAGCGGGGCGGTCGGCGATGTTCTCCATCTCATATTCGTCCTCCTTTTTTTTCTTCCCATTCTGATTCTTCTTGATCTCGTGTAGCGCCTTTAGAAATTCCTTGAAGCGAGGGTTGTTGTCCTCCATTTTGAGCGAAGGGGAGTTTGCCTCGTAGTTGCTCAACCAATCAAACATGTCGTTGTCCTTGACTGGCCTCCTAGTGTCCGCCAGAGCTTCAGGGAAAGGTGCAGGAGGCTTCTCGGACCCAAGAGGAGGAAAGTAAGGTCGCACATAGTCATCCACGTAAGGAGAGGAGAGGCCGCGACTCCGTTTTGTAGGCTGTGGTCGCGGTTCCTGTTCATCAGCGTTGTTTTCACCCTCGACCTCCTTTTCCTTGACCCTTTCAGCCTCAATCTCAGCCCCGCTCCTCAGTGTCATGGCACAAACGGTCTCTCGTGGGTTCTCTACCACAGGAATTGATAGTTGTCTGGATTTCGTCTCAAACAACGCTTGACTCAGTTGGTTCAGCTGGCCCTGGAGACTAGAAATCGCCTCTTGGTGTTGTTGTTGGGCTCGACTTTGTTGTTGGACTATTGTTTCCACTCCTTTCCCCAATGAAGAGACACTCTGGGCCATGGTTGCCATGCTTTGCATTAGGATGTTGTATACATCAACACCGGGCACGGGCAAACTTGCGTTCTGTCCTTGGATTCCATATGAATATGGTTGCTCGTACTGCGGTTGGATTCCAAACGGACCTGGGTTATAGTGTTCCCTACACCCTGAGTTGTAGGTGTCCGGAAAGTGCTCCTGCCTCGGTCCCTGCGAGTTCACACCTCGACGTGCATTTACTGCTGCTCTGAATACGGGAAGTCCTGGACAATCGTCAGTGGAATGCCACGGATCATGACAAATTCTGCAGGCACTAGGAGTTGGGTAGTGTCCCCTCTCTGGCGAGAATGAGCAGGGGCCTGGTCTTTTGTGCGGTTCTCCCCCGAACTCCATATCTGTATCAAAAGCAAAAGAGATAAAAAAAAATTTAGTATCACGGGTGTGGACCGTAAGATAGGTCCACACCGAGGTAACACACAAACAAACACACAGAAAATTCAAAACTTGCCTCCCCGGCAATGGCGCCAATTTGATAAGGAGTTTGTCGTCGTGACACCTTAAACAAATAAAATAATCCTAACAAACCTAAACAAGTAGTAGAGGCAAGCAAGGGTCGAATCCACAGGGAGGAAGTGATCAATCTATGTATTAGTAAGCATGCAAAGTATCAAAGGGGGGGTTTTGATTATCAAACACAGAGCAAAGTAAACAGGTTTAGTTGACTTGAGAATATGAATGGGGAAAGTAGTTCCACTAGAACGAGATCCACAATACAAAGATATAAGTTGATCACAAAAATCTATTCAATCCAAGTTCTTTTACTATTCTTATGGTTGTTTCCACCCTGATCTTAAATACTACCGATTCTCATAGTTGTCGATAGACTTATTACTATGCCAATGATAAAATACCACCAGTCACGCCTGTCACGTGGTACCAGACCGGGGTACTTTATCACCAACAAAGCAATAGCAATACACACAAGGATATAGGATACATGCAAGTAGAAAGACATACAAGTACTCACTCCCCTACTTAACATGCATAAGATTCTCACTCACGATTGTACGCTCGGAACCCCTATACGCACAATCGTGTTTGCCACTAGATCAGCACTCGGAACCCCTATATGCAAATCCTAGCAATTGATAAATAGTATTCAACCTAGCTGGCCAGACTATGAAGAACAATGATAAATCAATAATCAATACATCCAAGAGAATCAAACCAACATACATAAGAATAAGAACAAGGAATATAAATCTCACAACCGAATCAACTGTATTGCTTCAAATGTCTAGTAGAACAAAGGTGTTTAGCTCTCCATGGGTTGAAAACCCTGGAGGCAGAATGAAAACTAGTCTTGGTCTCCCGAAGGAGAATTGTAACTTGTGTCAACTAGGTTAACAAAAGAGTATTTAACCTAAATCTAAAAGTAATAAAAATAATAAAAGGAAATAACAATAAAATAATAGTAGGAAAGTAAATAAATCAAAACCGGGGAAATTAATCCCGTGCAAAACGAACAGCACAAGCTCGACCTCCATTATCGGCATCCACATGCGAGCAGCTGCAACCCAAATCTCCCGCCAGCAGCAACGGCCCAACTCAATTCAAATCATCATCGCTGACATCGTGGCGACGTCATCATCTTCCAATTCAATTTCATGCTTTCAATTCACGCGCTTTCCGCTTAATTAATTAATTCGCCCATATGGCCGCGGGGCGCCAACTCCCACCGCGGGGCGGCATCCTTCTCTGAGACCCACCGCCGGGTCGCGGTGGCTCTGGCGCGGGGCGGTGACTTTTCAGCTTCTGCGACACTTTAGTAAAAACGCCATAACTTTTGATTCCCAACTCGGATTGCGCTCATATTTTGAGGACTTGCAGTAGACTTCAAGATCTAACTCCTCGAATTGTAATCACTTCATTTGGACATCTGAGTAGAGAGAAATAACCATTTGAATTCAGCACATTGTTCTTCTACTCTTCAATACACTTCAAACCTCTATAAATCCCATGATTTCTTCACTTCTCCACTCTAACTCCATAATCTCCAATTGTGCATAAAATCCAACCAAATGGAGCCTCAAACCTGATAATAACTCTTAGATACGTGCTACAAAATAACACTTATCATCTAGGGTGATGATGATGTTCCCATTGCTTTGGCTATAAAATGAGGTGTTGGGGGAAGGGTTTTGAGCCATCTCAACACCAAATCTCTGCCAAAATTTCGCCTCGTCGGAGTGTTAGTTTCGCCGGATTTCGGAAGCTTCGTTGGTGTCGGTTGGTGGTGTTTCCAGAAGCCCTTGTGAAGCCTTTTGGTTGCCTTTGGAGGTTGGAACCCAGGCAAGGCAAAAAGGGGTCGAAAAGCGCATCATTTGGGTGAGTTTTTCTCTCATTCTGTCGTCGGAGTTCTTCACGGCGACCGCCGTGTTCTTTACGGCGCCCGCCGTGATGAATGCGGCGACCGCCGCCAGTGCCCAGAATGCCTTTGTGGCTTTGGCTTGGTTGGTTGTCATCGTGGCGTCTTTCCTTTCGATTTCTTTCGCCGTTTTTAGATTCGTACTGTTGTTATGTCAGATCTAACTTAGGGTTCCTTTTATGGGTCGACTCAAAGGTCGTTGTGCTGTCGGAGCTATACCTGTGTCGAGCCCGGAATCTCATCGTTGTCGTTAGGCTTGTTTCTATTCTGCGGATTAAGGCAAGTGGCGGTTCGCTCTTGCTCATCGTTTCCATATTTACATTGATTATCAGTTATTTCAATTGATCAATTAATTTAGAACGATTATTACTGTGTTCATCTGGAAGTGATTTATAAACTGTTTTGAAAATCATATAATAGGTTGTATATTTGTTAGAACAACGCTATTATCTGTGATCGCCTTTTGGGCCTTTATGTGGATTTATTTTATAACTGTGATTGTGCTGTATCTGTGTGGTTAGCACTGTTAGTTAGGAATGTACTCGGACTTCGTCCGATCGTTTCTTTATAATCTGGTATCGGGGTGACTCGTCTCCATCTGGTACTATTCTAAGATCATGATCGGTCTCTTTCACAAGTGTGTAGAGACAGGACACTTAGCTGGTGTCACAAACCTTCCGGTATACGTCACTCTCGACGAAACGTATACTAAGATGTGTCGTCCCAATGGTGGGGTACACATGTAAAAGTCTAATAATGTGATGTGTGGTTTGTAATATAAATCAGATAAGTGCTACTCTGACGCACATAATTAATAAACCTTCGGCGAGTAGTGCAGCTAAGTTATAGTGCAGCTAGGAAAACTCGTCTCGACTTTGATCATAGTACGTTCTCTTTCCAATCTGGACTCGCTGTATGCGGTGAGGTTGGTCATGAACCGAAGCATCTCAGTCAACTTTTAAATCATTGTTGTATGATTCTGTAAACATTCCAGATTTGTCATAATTCCTTAAATACTCATTTCCATTGGAGTCTTCTTTCGAGTCGATTTCTATGAAGATTCAGTCTTCCAGAATCTTCTCTTGTGCATACCTCTTGTTTATTCCAGTAGAAGTATGATGGTTGACTATCGTCATCGGTTGTTATTCGAGAAGCGATGAGTCTAACCTAATACGACTGCTTCGAACCATTCTGCTTTGTACCCTTGCTAGTCTATTCAAGTAGACTAACCCACGAACTTTGTTCTCTGCATGTGGGCTGGTGTCATCCATTCGATTCGGCACATCAGATAGAAAGTAGCTCAGAAGAATAGAAGGACTATAGAGTCGACGGTGGTTTTCGAATGTTTGAGTTATTTAGTTAATCAGGTTGAGATCTTTTGGACAATGACTTTGGTTGTAATGTATTTTATAAGACTTCCGTTGTACCCTACTTTATAAGACTTCCGCTGTATTTGGTTTAAACTCTGTGTTAGCCTATTCGGGATTGGGTTGTAATCCCGTAACTCTTGTTTCCTTGACAATGTTATGTTTTGGAATTGAATGCTTTGATCATTATGTATCATTTGTATTTCATAAATTGTATTTAAACGGTAAAGCCTTGGGTGATCTCGATAAGGAACACTGGGGTCACTGGCGGTAATACCTTTCCAAAAGGGTTAAGTTTTGGGGGTGTTACAAATCTTGATATTAGATTATCCAATTCTCTGACATCTTCACATAAAATTAACCTATCTCGATCAAAAGACAATTATATTAATAAATTTAAACCGATATATAAGTATTATAGACTACAAAAGAGATCCAAATACATATAATCAAGGATAGTTTACCGTGAGGTGGATATATACTTGTATCATCGACAATCGAGAATCCTCATTCACATCGAACTTAATAATTATGCTTACTTCAATGACCATGTCTTTTTAAGGTGTTGCCCACTATCTCCCAAGCTTCACTATATGGCTTTCTAAAGCTAATTTCCATGTAGAAGAATGAGATGATGGATGCCCAGAGCAAATGAACGCAATACCACCGCCCTTTTATAGATGAAAATGTTACTTGGAAAGTGAAGCCATTTTGACATATAACCGTTTAGACATCTTGAATATAATTTGTTTTCAAACATTCACTGTGTACTAAATACGGGAGTTACGTGTAGTAATTGGATAATATTAAAATAGGAGTAAATGAGAGCAAAATATAACGTATACAGTATGTAGTAACTATCACTAATTGAGATTTAGGTTAAAAATGAGTCATAACCTAAAGAGTAGTCCGTACGTAGAGGCAAGATTTAGCTGAAAAAAGTGTGTGAGGGGAGGGAATAATTACTTACAAATAGTGCTCATTTTTATATATACACATAATTATGCTATGGTATATTAAAATAAACAAAGAAAAATTAATTACTTAAATTACAAAGTAGCCTATAATTATACTTATGTATTTTATATTGGTTTATAAACCCTATAGTAAAAACCGATCGGAAAATCTAACATATTATATACATATTATATACTAAGGGTGATAAATTAATCCTAGAGGCAAACTATAACTTTAGGCCTATTTAAGCCTTTGATTTTGTCTTTAAAAGTTAGCATTTAATGACCTAGAATGCTAACTTTTAAATATGTATATATATAGATATATATGGTTATTTTTCATGCTTAATAGAAATACAAATTGAACTATGTTGAAAATTTAACGTGAAGATATAAGAATTATACAACGATATGAAAATGACGACTTTTTAATTGATTAATATGTAGTAATTGTATATAATTGTGAATCAAAAACTTTGTATATTATATAGACAATTATAGATTATTAATATAATTGTTAATATATGAAATTGTCACTCTAGTACTTTTTGGATTTGAGAAATTGTTTAAATTTTGTGCTAATCAAATAAGGCATGAAATGAAAAAAAAAATTAATTCATCTTTAAAAGTTAGCATTCTAGGTCATATAGATATAGATGGTTATTTTTCATGCTTAATAGAAATATAAATTGAACTATGTTGAAAATTTAACGTGAAGATATAAGAATTATACAACGATATGAAAATGAGGACTTTTTAATTGATTAATATGTAGTAATTGTATATAATTGTGAATAAAAAACTGTGTATATTATATAGACAATTATAGATTATTAATATACATGTTAATATATGAAATTGTCACTCTAGTACTTTTTGGATTTGAGAAATTGTTTAAATTTTGTGCTAAATAAATAAGGCATGAAATGAAAAAAAAACTAATTCATCTTTAAAAGTTAGCATTCAATGACCTAGAATGCTAACTTTTAAATATATATAGATTACTCATAAAATAGCTCGATCATTTCATTTTTCTAGGAGTCTTTGAACTCCTTTGGGCAATTAAACCATTCATAAGAATCCCCCCCCCCCCTTTCATCCACCGTCAATCATGAGTAAGCTTTGTTTTTCGTTGTAATAACTTTTCGGCCAAAAGAAATTTTTAAAAACTGGCCTTTCACTGCCAAGCCAAAATTAAGCATTGTTGTTCTTCGTTTAAAAATCGTTGCCATTCAAAAGCATTCACCACTCGATTTGCCATGTATGTCTGGTACTTCAAATCATTTCCTCATCGCATAAAAATATATTTATATAAGTTTTTTATTCATCGTATAAAATTAAAATTACAGTTGTGGTATTATTGATTTTAATAGAAAATTAGAATAATAACTATTTTTCATAGTGGTATCAAATGCTATGCTAAAAATTATTTATTTTGTATGACATAGATGATGATTTCATGAAATTTGGTTAAGTTTTTGAGGAGAGTGAGAATTTATATCCATTACTCTGTCTCCACATAGTCAAAAAGTCTCCCCAGTCTCTAACTGTGGGTTAGGGTTTCGAGATCGAGAGACCATTTCTCTTGCTTCTCCCCAACACTTCTTGCTTCTCCTTCTCTTCTTGCTTTTCCCCAACACTCGCAATCTCGCCCTCTCTCTCTCTCCATCCCTCTCTCTACAGAGACCATTTCTCCCTCCGCGCTTCTTCTCCAGCGGAAACCGCCGTCTTTGCTCCTCCATTTGAACTTCATTCACATCAAGGCACAAATCAGCCTAACCAGAGCGAGTTTGTAAACGCCCAAAACCTAGTTGCTCCCAGTATTGAGCCGGTGCTTGACGACATCGTTAAGGGTTCCGAGATCGCTCCCATTTCTCCCAGTACTGAGCCAAGCAACACTTGATATGATAAATATGTAGGAACTTTTTTGCTAAGCCATCTAAATAGCGCAATGTTTGTGGTTTGCAGAGTTGATAAAGATACTGACGCACTGTTAAATTGAGTTCTTGATTTGCTTGTCTGATTGTGCCGATGTTGAACCTTCAATTGCGTAGCTGATACATTAAAGAGGTAAGCCCTGATCTTAATTAGGGTGAATAAATTTAGTACTTTGTTGAGTTTGAGCATAATAATAATTAGTATGATGAAAGTGGTCCCTGATACTATATTCAAGGACAATGATGGCCTTCGAAACCTAGGTTTATAGCTTGTTTCGTTTTTAAAGCATGGAAGGTAAGTCAGTTAACCTATTACAATTTATAAGCTCTTGTGATATCTGCAACCAAAAGTTTGCACTTATTGAAAATTAGCTTGGATTATGAACTTTCATAATAGTCCTAGCTTTAGGTTTAACCTATAAATAAGAATAGCATCATTATCTTAAATGATTTCTTATTTAGGTTACATGTGCTTATTTCACTTATCAATTTGATTCTATTATGTGGGGTATTCCTCTATAAATACTTGCTATCGTGACTGGTGCTATTTGATATGCTTCATGTTGATGCTTGATCTTGAGTATGTTATAAAAACCTACATCTTGCGGGCTTGTCATTCTTGGTGTCTTCTGGCGCAGGTATGATTCTCTTGCCTTCTTTCTCGACTATTGAATGCTTGTAATTATTGTTTGAAGCTTAAGCACTGATCAGAAGTTGAAGTTGAATCAACTTCTTGTGGTATAATTTCGGTCTTCAGGATCTCCACGTTGGATGAAAACTATGTTGCAGCAGGCCCTTGTTGTGTAAATACTTTCTTCCAAGCTACAGTCTATATTAGGGATGCACAACCAGGTCGACCCGGACTGACCCGGACCGGAGAACTCCGGTCCGGGTCAGACCGGTGGACCGACTTTTTATAAAAAAGTGACCCGTGGACCGGACCGGACCCGATCTATCTGGTCCGGTCCGTGTACCGGACCGAAAAGCCCGGTTTGTCATTTTGGGGGTTTAACGGTCCATCGTGTTGACGGCCCGGAGCGGCCCAGTTTTATAATATATCATATTATCATAAGTGGAATTGAATGTGGATTACAGATCATCATGATAATACATCATATTATCATATTATCAGATAACTATAATACATCATGAAAAAGAGAAATTGACAGTGAAGGTTCTATACTATTATAAAACTGGAAATTTTAGAAAAGTAAATTAATATCCATAATGAATGTTAGCAAAAAATGACTTACAGTAAATAATTTATCTGCACTGATAAGTGGAATTCTCAGTAGAACAATCAAACATGCTGGTACGACTTGGAGTCTGTTTGAGAGAGGATTAGAGAAAGTCGGGGTAACGGGGTTAGGGGCCTAGGGCCGGCTACATACTGTATACATGGATATAACTTGTTATTTTTTAAAGGTCCGGTCCAATACGGTCCAGCCCGGAAAATTCCGGTCCGGTCCAGACCCGACCCGGAACCCGGTTTTATAAAAAATCATGACCCGTGGACCGGACCGATAATATACCGGTCCTGGACCGACCCGAAAAATTCCGGTCCGATCCGGGTTTCCGATCTGGTCCAATATTGTGCATCCCTAATCTATATCTCTGACATGGGCTGATTGTTTCTTTTGTTCTTCCAAATCCCAGATTCTCACAAAAATAATCAATGTTGATTTGTTTTTATATTTGTGTATAGATAATAGAAATTAGCTAATCCACCAGTCTTCTGTAAAGATATATCTTATACGAATGACTTTTTACTAATGCAAACAGATTCTAAATTTTCCCTTGAACTTTGTTGTTTAGTGTATTAAACATCCAACCTTGTGTATATATCTATCTATGCATGTTTTTGATCTTCAGATGTAGATATATGATGATATGGACATTCCATTTGCAAAAATGAGGCTTTTACCCAAAGGTGGACATGGCGGACATAATGAGTACATAATCCTGAGCACAACATTACTTGTTGTGAGTAGAGACTGTGACCTTTGACTATCCGGTGATGACCTTCATAGATCTAGGAACTGATAAATGTTTGCATATTACTTTTTCAGGGTTTTGCATTGGAATATAGTGAACTGCGGGAGTATACCCATGGGTTTTTCAGGAACGTGGCTGAAATCTTGGATGACAGTTTCACACATGTATTAGATAGGGATCATTATTTAAATTATTTCCGATTTACTTATATAATTTTTAGCAATTTATTTGTAATATTATTATCTTTATAACAATACCTCCCTCACATTGTACCTTTGGCATTTACCTCTTGCAACCTTGATGATGGATCTGATGTCGACATCGATGAGTCTGATGGCGAAGAAAATATGAATGGTTTTGGTGGGGTTTCCTCGGATGATGAAGCTCATGATGAGCCAAGAGTCTGCAATATCAGCATAAGAATAAGGGTATTGGATGAAAAGGCAGCTGCAACCCAGGGCCTTGGGCTTATTCGCTCTGCACACGAAGTCTTCATTCGCATCGTATCCTATTATGGTTAGTCGTCTTATGCTTCCCCTAAACTATAGTATGATTTCTCCTTCAAGTAGTACGCCAGTAATGGTTTTCCAACTTGATATTAAGGGTTTCTGGAGCATTACTGGCAGGGGGTAATTAGTTGTGTTGCTCCTGCATCCATTACCTCTTCATGATAGACTTTAAAGTATGGGTTCTTTGACTCTTTCCATTAGTTATCTGGAAGAAACTCTCAAAATTTTAGTACGTCAATCAGTATACTTTCATGAGGATGTGAGGCTTCAGACCATTACTTATCTGAAACGTAAGTGATTCCAATTTGTATGTATGTTATGTTTATGGAGTACTTGTTGCTATATTAATCTTCATTAGTACTGTGTAGGTGGACTTAATGAATGACTCTTTTTGTATTTTCTCGTCACAATGTCGTTTTGGCTCGAAACACGCACAACTTGTGAAGAAGGTTTGGTTCCATCATTTTTGTGCTTGGATGCATCATATTTGTGCCCGGCCTCCTTGTGAATTCTTTTGGTTGATCAAAACTTTATGAGCCAGCTTATTATGTTATGTATCCATATATCATTGTTGCATATGCATGTGTCTAGTTTATGTTGTAGGGTTGGTCATTTTCAGATGTCATGTTTGTTACAAGGCAAAATATGGAAAACGCTGTTGACGTTGTGTCAAAAAAGTTAGAGGGTGTGTCTGAAGCTTTAGTGATCAGTTGCTATTTAATTACTGTTTGGAATTTTCTTTGTTTCTTTTGTAGTTGCTAATATTTTTGTTTCATTGCTTCGTTTTTTGGATAATGCTTCTTAAAATATTTTAACACTTTTTTTCAGTCAAATAAAATTACTTTTCTGCGGTATACCATATTATTTTCCTTGTCCAACAAATCTCAGTGAGTTCCTTTTTTATATATGATGAATTATTGGTGAAAATTTCCATCTTCATCTTATTATGTTTTTTATGTTTAGTGTAAGTTTAACCAATTTTTATTTTCCTTTTTCTGGAAACATAGCGGGGTTTACAGAGAAATCGGGAATATGAGATAGATCTATGATAATACATTATATAATTCTCTTGTTCTCATGACATTCTTCTGTACCATTCAGGTGAAATGTTTGTCGTATAATTTTTTCCCCTTTTTGGCTACTATGCAGGTTGATGGTGTGTACCACAATCTATCCGAGATTGGTAACGACATTGAGCTTATACATCAGATGATTACTGGACTGGTATAATATTAACTTATATGGAGGTTACCATTTGGTATCATTTGTTCGAATTCTGTATAACCTGGGAGCTAAGAAAAAAACATTTAAGCAAAATCGATGAGATTGATTTTTTTGGTCGATTAGGCTATTGGCAAATTTCTTTATGTTGCATGAGTCGTTTTAGTTAAATATTATGCTATCCAACTGGCAGGATGGAAAACTCAACCTTCTAGAGGACAAACAGGTATTCCTGATGCGTATTGATTTTTCCTGAAGATGCCATTACTAATTGTCAAAGTGCTAATTATCTCTGTTGTTTTTTTTTCATGAATGCCTCAGGATATGACTAATTCAAGTATGCAGTATCTATGGCATGTAGCTGGAGGAATTAAAGAAGGCCTAAATGTAAACCTTTTCCAGATTGATCATATAGTCAATTTTTTTTTTGTTGATGCAGTTTTTATACTGGAGTGCATTTGTAACATTTATCTCTTGACCTTCTTACTGCACATTGTGGAATCTAAGCCATACCCTAAGATTAAACTATGTCAAATGAGATTCAAAAGGCCTTTTAGATACTTGAGCCAACTTGAATTGTATTTGTGGATAATCAGATTGCAAATTATAGACATGACATATGAAATAATATATGAAGAATTTCTTCTACTTATATTTCCTTGCCATGCTGATTCGTGCATCATTTGAACTATCAATATATAAAAAAACACTACTTTGTCTTCTCCTGCAACTGTTTCCCTGACCTGCTTTTCTTGTTTACAGCTAGTGGGAACTCATCATTGCACTTTCAACTCAACCCAAAAGGCTTATGGAATTGATGACTTCGGGGAAATCCCTAATGGCGTGAACGATACGTGGAAAAGCATATTTAGCTCACCGAAGTTGTTTCATGATCTATTTATTACAGTTTTGTTTTCTAATGTCTCCTTGTAATTGTATTTAATCTTCAGGAATTGAGGAGAGGATGCATTTGGTATGGGATAAGTTGGTGGTAAGCTTGAAAATTAGCAAAGCGACACATTATCTAATAGCTTACTTTTCACCGATGGGGATGAGCTGAATGGAATCAAGCATTCTATCACATTATAGGACAATCTGTGGTAATTTTAAAAAAGCTACAATGGGGATGAGCTTGTGACAATGTGTGGTAATAATATTATTCAAGAGCTTAGATGCTATAATGTTTCAAACGGGTGGAAATTTGAAAAAAGAAATATAATTTGTTTTCCCATATTGCCTAGGTAACCCACAATAAGCACCAAGAATTGCTTTTAGTTCTCGTCATCGATGACGAGAACACGATTTTACCGCGTAACTCTACATCTTCCTCTAATCTGCAAACATAGTGTTGTGGTCTGCCTGCAGGTCACCAGTTTGCTCTTGCCCAGATGTGAAGTTACTCAGTTTTTGTTTTTTGGGCCGGGACACGATTTTACCGCGTAACTCTACATCTTCCTCTAATCTGCAAACGATTACGATAAAGGTAATTTGTTATCTAGGCTTAAATTTAATCATTATATTTTTTCATATATGTTAAGTGCAATAGTTTTCCTTACACGTCATTCCCTTCCGACGATTCTTGGTCAGTTGGATTCTCCTTTGTATGCAGCGCTGCAGCTTCAGCGCGGACTTCGTTGATGACAATAGGAGCAAAAGTAGCATCCTACACATGATATATTGCTCATATGTGATGTTCAAGTAAGGAGCATAAAAAGGGTAATAAATTAGAAGCATGAAAGGGGGTTTCAATTGTTGGTTTAAGATATACCTTTGCACTTGGTAAGCTACTAACTATCTTGCTCGTAGTAAAACTTTCATGGTCCCCATGATTAAAGTATGTATGAGTCTTCAGCTCCAAGACGTGATATGTATTTGTCAGGGAATGGATTTCCTAGGGGAGAACGCTTTCATCGGCATCATCCTACATCAAAGACTCACCAAGGGAGTAAGAAGGTAATTTAAGTATACCTTTTCAGTTATGCTATTTCAATGTGGCTAAAATACGTACGGTGACTTCTTCCAACAGCTTGTTGCCTTTCTTTTTTAGTAGGGTTTCTGCTATCTCATCGAAAACAGTGATAGCCATTGAGGCCGACTCATCGGAAATGTCCAAATGCAGCTGGTACTTGTGCATATTGTGCCAAGGTAAATAAGCATCGGTCTATATATGCAGGTGTACTAAATTAGATAATAGGTAGGTTAGATAATTAAATAATGGGTTGACATTGGATGATACTACGTATCAACCACTCAATTTACACTTATGATTCTTGGAAACATAAAACGAAGAGTAGTTAATTTGCATATATCATACTTTTATTTCACTTTATTGGAATAATAATGAAGCTCTAACTCATTTTTTTCATACAATACTATACCACCATATATATGTAGTACTTGTTATGTTAACCCATGATTAGGTCATAATTTTTTTTATAAATACATTCATTTTTCCTATCAGTCAAGCACTCACATTGAACATTAAATTATTTAACTTATATAGTTTGCCCATGCCTATGCTCCAGTCAATTAGATTAGATATACTTAAACATCAGCAAAGAGTCAATTTAGTTGGAATGTAGGCCATAACTCATATTGGGCTATGTAACATTTACATAATATCATACCATAATATCATACCTTGTTTGGGGAAATTCACATATCTTCGAGCATGATTCACACCAGAATTGTTCACCAACCTACTAACTCCTTTTTTGCAATTGCCACCGGCACATGAAAAATAATACCACTCATATTTTGTTCTAACATTTTCAATCTTGACTTTGCAGTTTAGGGCTATAGATTGTTGTCATGCCAAAAGGTCAGTCAGTGAATGTGTCAAATCTATGTAGTAAATAAGTGTTTGCAGAAATTGCTTAAAACTTGCCTTGTGATCGTCTTCTTTTTGCTCCCTTCCCATGTGCATCAACTGTAGGAGTGTTCTCTCCCTTGGGACATGGGGTCCGAGTGGATGCGCAATAACGGGAAGGTCTGCACTACTGGAGGGAAAAACGTAGTAAGTAAGCAATGTTAAGTCATAGTATGGTAAGATTAAGCACAAAATGTTGTACATCATCATTGCCCTAAATGCTTGTATCTCAGAGATGTCTTCCCCATCATAGATTCTGGTTGCTGAAGTGTTGGATAAGTATATCTCTCATGTACATGCATGAATGAAACCAGATGAAAAAGAGGGTACACATATAGTTAAATGGGTAACCACATTTTATGAACATTGGTATCCAAGTTTATTGATTTATATGTAGGTTTGGTTTCTTGGCTAGAAATCATATGCCTATTTCACTGCAGTCAAGTTTACTGATTTGCATGAAGTTATGTTCTCTTGACTTGAAATCTTATGGCTATTTTATTGCTTGATTATCTTAACCAACAAAAACAAAACTAACTTAAGGCTGGAAAATACCTTGCCACTCTTTCACATGCATACCGGGCAGGATGAAGAGGTAGTTGGGATGCGCTTCAGCATTCCTTCGAACAAACTCATCGCACAGACTGTCCCACAACGTGACGCGTATTTGTCTTCCTCTACAAAGGTTAGGAGGTACAAAATGTTGTTCTTTGTAAACCCTTATGAGATCTGAATTTGGTTCTTTTAAAGAAGATATTCATAGCATATGAATAAAAGCATAATAAAAAGGCACCTTTCATTTTGAATATGGTTATCAAGCAGCTGAGAATTATTTCTAGTGGAATTGATATGCCCAATATGACACACAACTCCTTCAACATCTGTACAATATTGAACCAATGAGTTAGTATGGGGAGCAAGCTGGCAGTGACAATTTTTGTTTTTGCATGTCTCAACTGCAGGAATAACAGAAAATCAAACAAAGCAAAGACCAAATGAGATTCAACGGCTGCAAAAGGGAGTGATGGGTCTCTATCCACTTAATTAAAAGGAGATCACTAAAGAAACAACAAGTGAGAAATTGGAAGTGGGTATACAACCAATCATAGTGCCCAGTCTCAAGAAAAGGCCACAACCTAGAGTGAAATGATCAATAAATGGTAATATTTGTGTCAATTATAGTAGCCTCTTTACTATAAGTTTACAGTGCCTTGAGTTTTTAATGTTACTATTTATTTGAATATAGATGCTTAATAGCAGTGATGTAATTCCACAAGAGAGAAACATTTAACTACTTATAATTTCAATATGGGAAGGAATATAAAAGGAACAGAAACTTCACACCACATAAACTTCACACCACAGAAACTTCAAATTAATTTAAATATTTATCGAAGAAACAACTTGATATACTGAATCAAAAGCTCCACTTCTAACATTTTAAGATCCTGCATTTCACTGGGGGCCTTGTTTGCAATACTATTATTATCAATACAATTGTGTACAATGGAACTGGACTATTAGATGATCACTGATGTTTGAAGATCCAGTTTAGAATTTCTCAAATATTATCTCATAACTCACTGAAGTCATACGTTAAACTGCTAAAGTTGTGGATATGCCTCACCATTGTATGTAGCATCTTCTCTTTTGTCTCTCCCTCATACCTTCTCTCTCTCCCCCACATCATATGTTGTAGATTTATTTATGGTTGGTATGATGTTTAAGGAGGGCCTATGCTGTTAAACATTACTATATCTTTTCCTGAATTTGACCTGCAAGCCTGCAGCTTCAGTTCTAATCATACCTTAGGGCCCAGACATAATCTTAAATACTTGCGAGCTATTATCTCATAACTCACTGAAGCCATACGTTAATAATATAAAAGCAATAGATTGTGGTACATTCTTCATAATTTATTTGTGGTATTTATTTCATCATGTGTTAATTTATTTGTATGTAGAGGTATTCAGGGAGTGATTTCTCAGAAGGCTTGATTGGATTTTTGGTGCCATTGCAGTACATATATCATCTTCCCTTTTTCCATTTTAGTGTAGCAATGTTGATTAGAATGTTTGTATGTGAAGTCATTGAATATTGATTCTGCTCTGAGCAGAAAACTCTTTTTCCTAGCCTATTATTGAAGTTCATGCTGTCCTAAATCATATGAAGGTTTCGACACTGAAATTCTCCGGACACCAAAGTACACCGTTCCTCTGGATTTCATTAAGAAAGAAATTGGTAGTAAAGTGTTGGTGACTGCAAAGTCAGTGCAGGTGAACTCAGACTTTGATTTTAACATGACAGATGCCTTAATTAGTGTGTAAAAAATATATTAAAGGCTGATTCAATATTTCAAGTTCAAGGATAGTGACATACCCAGAAGGAATCTGGACCCATTCGGAGCAATATCTTCAAGGGGTATTAGTTCAAATGGGTAGCGCTAAAACAGGGAAACATCACAGTCGAGGTGCTTCACAACAGTGTTGCCTTCCAGTTGGATGCAATATTTATCGTGATTTCGCAGGCGGAATCTGTCTTTGTTTGGCTTCACGGTAAACCCTTTAATAATACAACAATTACCTTCTTCTAGCCTTGTGGTAAAATGATGGGCAATTCCACTCCATGCAGTACAATTTATAGCTCCGCCCTATTGTACCAACAGAAATCAGTATAACAAAAATAAGTATATGCATATACAAATAATGCATTAGCAAGAAGGCACTTGGTAATAATAGTATAATACATGCTCATCTGATATGATATAGTCTGTGCTGATAGGTTTTCCTTTTCAAGTCTGTTGCCTCCCACTTACGACAAACCATTACGCGTACTGTGCAG
This sequence comes from Rheum nobile, assembly GCA_027886185.1. Classification (NCBI taxonomy): domain Eukaryota; kingdom Viridiplantae; phylum Streptophyta; class Magnoliopsida; order Caryophyllales; family Polygonaceae; genus Rheum; species Rheum nobile. The sequence goes on from WOAB01000699.1 coordinate 879,425, forward strand.
GCCGTCCCGAAAGTGAGTTGGCTGAGAACAACGTACGATTCTTCTTCCGGTGCTACGGCTACGACATATCCCTTCTTGTTGGGGGAGGGGGGGGGGGGGGGTTGCGGGTCCAGTAATGGTGCTGGTATCCTTGGCTTTCAACTTGGACATCGTTGAGGCAACATACTCGTCTTTGGCTTTCAACTTGGACATCGTTGATGCAGTAGACCCGTTCTTGTCTGTGGAAGAAGCCATTGTGTATGAGATGAGGGCAAATAGAAGTGAGGGAATCTGAGGTAATGATGGGGGCAACCGTATTTATAGGGGCAAGGATGAGGAACACCATTGATGTAGGCCAAGTTGAAAGGTCGATAGTTTACTACATTCCCTGCCTCTTCATCGTCCCTGCTTAATTGTCTTAATTATATGTCTTTAACTGGAGGCAGGGGTAGGGTTTAATGTTCTTTGAACGTTAACAGAGATTACTGATTTATCTCATATTGGTGGGCCTTTGGGCCAATTAAAAAATAAGGCATTTGGTTCCATATATAATTTCCTCTTGTGTATACATCGTTGATACGGGCCTTACAGGAATTTGGGTTTTGTCCATTTTTTGTTTTGATTTTCTATTTAAAAGTGAGCCTTACATGCATTTGGATTTTGTCCATTTCTTGTTTTGATTTTCTATTTAAAAGTTAGCATTCAATGCACAAGAATGATAACTTTAAATAGATATAGATGCAGTCTTTATGTATACAAGAAATCAAAGCCCGTGCTTCACACGGGCTTTTTGTGTATATGTAGTGTCGCGGTTTATTTGTGAGTTTGTAATATATGGATTGTTACTGCATGTTTTATTTTAGACGATATATTGTTTGATATGTATTTAAATGTACTATCTAAGTATTTTAGGTATAAAATGCTATGATTGTACGAAGTACAATTTTATTTATTTATTCTGGTCAGAAGTTCATTTTAATTCTTGAATTAGGTGGTAGTTGTTTTTTGTAGGGATTCGAAATTTTTCTTTGAAAATATTTGGAGAATATTTTAGAAATTCCTATCTAATTATATGTTATGCTTGAACTGGAGTATTTGTAAGAAACTTGCTACACATCTCATTTATTACATGCTCTATTACCCTCCACATTTCTAATTTTTTGCCTTTATCTTACAAATTTATTGTCTTTTACTAAATTTTTTTTGTTATGCTTTAGTTATTAATATTCATTAATATATTATTTTATTTTTTTGTCTGGAATATATATCGTTTTATTAGTCACATGGACTTTACATATTCCTAGACATTAATATCATTTTTATTAAAATATATTAGTCATTACTTCTTATTCTTATTAAATACGGAGTAATAGAAATAATTGGTGACTCTGCATATTCTTAAACCTTGTTACATTTGATATAAAAGTACATTAGTTATTTTATCGATACATGCTTACTCTTCTTAGCGAAAGTATAATTCATAACTTCTTCCTTGTATATTTCATATGTGAGAGTGAGTACATGTCTATTATTTTGGCTTCCATCCTTGATTAATTCCTCTAGACCAAGACAAATGAGGCTAAATTTAGTATATATACATGATGAGTGTAAATGTCAATGTGCTATACGACGTACCTCTTCATCGTGTTGGTGAGTCTGATACGATGATATTGATATAGTTGTTGTTAGTGGAATTTGGAATTGTGAGTGAAATTGGGAGAATGTATATATATATTGGTGAATGGTCTAGGGTTCATACTGTAGAAAATAAAAGGCATTTATTTATAAAAATAATAAAGATATAATCTATTTTTAAAGCTTGGATTAATTATTTAGCTATTTCAGAGTATTTTTTGACGGAAGCTATTTCAGGGTATTTTTTGACGGAAGCTATTTCAGGGTCTTTATATAAGGCGGGTAAATTTTTTATTGAATGCAATAATTATGATTTGTAACTTCCGTTTCATTGATTGTTGAAATGACAAACCAAGAAAAATCATATTAATGATGTAATTGTCATAAGTTAATGGCCGATACTATACTACGTGTAATTTGGATTTTGGAGTTAGCCGTTTAGAAGCTTACAAGTTCGATAATTAATGTAATGATTTGTAACCTCCATTTCATTAATCGTTGAAATGACAAATTAAGAAAAAATATATTAATGATGTAATTGTCCTAAGTTAAAGGTAGATATTATCTACGTGTAATTTGGATAAAGAGATACGTGGCTAAATATTTTCCGAAGAGATTCCTTAAGCTTTATTTAGGGGAGATTACATGGATTCAGAGTTGCTATCAACTTGTCAATTACATAAAACAAAAGGTAAGAGATTTCATAGAAGATCCATTAACTGACAAATATCATACAGAAGGGTTAACACATTTAACACAAGCTTCCCCTTTGTCCATGCAAAATTACAGAAAAGAGACAGTTTAGAGTACGCAACAAACCTCAGTGACAGTCAATAATTTCTCCTAATGTTGTGGAACCCATACCCTCCAATACTTCAGTAGCCCCAACTTTATCGTTATCAACATCTTCCCTCTCATAATCCCACCACCCAGCTCCATTTTGACATGTTAACATTAATAAGAGAAGGTGAGAATTCAACCAAGTGCGCAACCATCATTTAACTACATATGAAAGAAACAAATGCATCAGCAAATAACACGTCTCTACATAAACACGTTATCAAAAACAATAAAATGAAAGTAGCAAGGGATAGAAGGAACAAAAACATTCAAGTAGATTCTGTTTGATGTGAGAATGGGAAGAGAAAAAACTCCAGAACAGTGACATAAAAAAACAACATTTTCGTCTACAAACAGCTAAAGCTCCATAATCCGAACAAAACCGGGAAAGAAGATTACATGCCCGTAAATGCCTTCTTGCCACCAGCAGCTGACCCGGCAGGGATAACCTTCAACACATTGAATCTCACGGTCTTGGACAGGGGCCTGCCAGAAAGTTTGATACATGGGAAACAAAATACTCAGCAATATTTCATGAGTAACAGTAAATTTCTAGTTTTTTTACGGGTTCTTGATGAGAATGTATGGAGGAGAACTAACCTGCATTGTCCAATGATCACGTGATCTCCTTCTTTGACACGGAAGCAGGGAGATACATGAGCAGGGATATTAGAGTGCCTCTTCTCATATCTAAAGCCCACGTGTACAGAATTTGTAAGTTCCAAAACAAACAGTCACAAAAAAAAAGGAATAGAACTTGGAAGTATGATTATATATCAAGTTAAGATTATACCTTTGATATTTCTTCACCCAATGAAGGTAATTCCTACGAACAATTATAGTTCTCATCATCTTTGCACTGTGGCAAGTACCAGCGAGGATGCGGCCCCTGACTGAAACGGATCCAGTGAATGGGCATTTCTTGTCGATGTAAGTTCCTGTCAACATTCAAGTTTTGTAGGACTAAGAACACAAGCTATAACATTAAAAGGGACATGATGCAAGCCAAGGATAAGAACAGTAATACTATATGACATGACATGGAAATATATTTTAAAAAGAGCGATACAATTATGGCCAAATAGCTCAAACCATTGCCAAAATGTTTTCAAGTAAGAAAGGATGCTATTAATTAGGTGTTTGAGCTTCATATTTGAGATGTGCATGATACTGCACAAAATGAGACAACACAAGAGAAGCCCTTGTAATAATTATGATTGATCTTATCATATTAACCTTGAAAACAAAGACATGGACAAATTTCATGTCAGAGAATGGTAGACAGCAAAGATGAGCTTTTAAGTCAGATACTTGTTTCACTCTTCAAATTATAATTGAAGTTTTATCTATTGAACTAACAGATTCATTCTCCCCGAATTATCAAAAAAATAAATTAGATTGTTACATTCTACTTGTAAGTCTACTAAGATGATTACCTTCAGTGGCCTCTCTAGGAGTCTTGAATCCCAATCCAATGTTTTTCCAGAACCTGTTTCCTCCTTTACCAGGTCTCTTCCCCTTGCCAGTTTTCTTCGATCTAACAAATTCATTAATCGAATAAAATTATTAATCCCACAATAAATTCAAAATCGTTGGAATTTAGTCCACACAGAAGCTATATGAAACTTACGAAAGGAAAACCTTGGGCTGCTTTAGAAATGCCTTCTCAGTCTGCAATCAAACCGAAACCACAACGACTATTTAATCAGAATTCATACCAAAGATTAACAATTACACTTCTAATTATCTTTACTCACACTTGAACCTTCGAGGAGAAGAATATCAACATTCGAAAGAAATAGCAAGTAAATGGGCCGGGCTTAAGGAAAATAAGCGAGACCATAGGCCCGTTACCTCGACCGTTTGACCATCGAACCTAACGAATATCAAAAGCATCTTCTCTTTCCCTTCCCTTCGCTCTTTCTCTCCAATCTGATTTCATTTCCTGCGATTTCTAGGGTTTCCCCTACGGTTAATAATCCCAATTTCAGGCAACCGGATCGAGAATGATGAAGTTTCTTAAGCCTTCCATGCGCCTCCAACCTGCCGCTGCCGCTTGGGGCGTCGCCCCCGGCACCACAACCATATGGATCGTTTAGATTATTCTTTTGCCCCCTCCTCTTATCTCTCTCGGATTTGAATCACCTTCCACTTAGCAACATCAAGAAAGACTACACACTTTTCTTCACATATTTATAAATTTGAAAGTAGAAGAAAAAACGGAACCTGAAGAGCACGGGGAAGCACGGAATTGATGTGTAGCCTTCGATTAAGGTAATCGAAGAATGAGACGCGCTTCGCTGGAGCCCCCGAATTCGCTCCCTCCTTGGCATCTCCAGAGCTAAAACATCACAAAACTATGCACAGTCAAAACAAAAACCCTAGAAATTTCGCACGAGGAGTGGAAAAGATTGCAAATACCTGGTTTGATTTGGAGGATGAGAGCGAAAGAGGAGAGTGAAAGAAATGGAGCGCTGGCCAAGTGCCCTAATCGTCGATTTTGAGGGCTTGGATTGCATTACATCGACCTTTCACAAATCAATGGCGGTTACATCTGGTGTTATACATGAAAGGGCACTACTCTTCAAGTCATAGCATAAATGCAGAGGCCTAATATGGATTTGAAGAGTAACAATTATTGGACACAAAGCCCTTTAGGCGCAATGAGGCTTACTGATAAGCACTACTTTGTAGGGCTTAACTAAGAGTTATTAGAGGTTTTATTTGTGCCATTCGGGTAGATTTAGACACATTCTTGTGTATGGCGTTTGGAGGCAAAGTTGGTATTTTTGGAGGTGTTTGAGCTACTTTGGAGATCATGAAGACACTGAGGAAGGAAGCCATCAAGAGAAGACACCAAGGAATGAAGAGGAGATGGGTTGGTGCAAGGCAAAGGACAAGAATGCCGAGCATTAACCGCGATCGCGGGCATGGGTGCCGTGATCGCGGGCCTCGGAGCATGTCGAGAGTTTTCTGCGGGCGCGGAGAGATTGAAGGGCGCGGAGCCACATGGGCCGCGATCAAGGTCCACCACCTGCGATCGCGGGTCTGACACGGCAGAGGCTCGGACTTATTCCGAATTATCTTTTTAGTTTTCTTTTCCCTTTTTCTTATTTCTATTTCAGTTATTTTTCTTAATGGGCTAGGTCATTTGTTAGGGCCCTATAAATACTCTCCTTATGCATTAGGGTTGGAGTTCCACTCTTTAGAGACAAGTTCTAGTTTTTGCAATTTCAATTCATCGTTGTTTATTTCTTTTGAAGTTTCTACCATGACTATGAGGAGCTAAGCCTCTTTGGCTTAGTCCGGTAATGGAAGCATGAGTTCGTTCATCTGGTTGTGAGGTTTTGTTCCTATCTATCTATCATATTGAGTTATATCTTTTCTCTGAGCAAATTCATATTTGAATGTTTGTTGGTTTATCTAGACTGATCACCTAGGTTTATTGCTTTCATTCTTATTGATAATACTAGAGATATGTTGGGCTAACGCTCTAGTATAAGTATCAAGCATTGATTGTTATCTGCATCTGTGGATTATATCTATGTGGGAATTGATTACATGGTAAATGCATCTGAGCGAGCGTTCTGTGTATCCTGGTTAATTCTTATATGCATTGCTGCCTTTGGGTTGAACCTTTAGTGGTACTAGGGTTATTCATTGGTAAGGGTTCTTTGTGGAAGGTTTCCCTCTGAATTTACATAAGATCGGGACAGGAATAACCGAATAGGAAGATAAGACTTAATCAATGAACAACCTTTGAATGACTTATGTGGACATTACTTGGCTAAGTGTTTTTCTCTCTTGATATTTCATCCATTCTACTTTGTTTTGTTTGTTTTGTTTGCAACCAACCAACCATAAAACCCCCATTTGTGACATTGCATGCTACCACCATTGGTTTCTTCCTTCTCTGTGGGATCAACCCTGACTTACTTACTATACTTTGTTTAGTGAGGATTTACTTTTGATTAGGGGTACGACGACTACCCTCCGTCAAATTTTGGCGCCGTTGTCGGGGAAGGCAATTGCGGATTTTTGGTGTTTTGCATGCTTTGTGTGTTTTCGAATTTTTTTCTGTGTGATTTTCGTGTGTTTGCTTGTGTGTGTGGACCTATTTTATGGTCCACACCCGTACTGCTGACTCTCCACCTTTAGATCCTGATCCAGAGATTGAGAGAACTTTCTCCCAAGGACGCAAAGTGAATCGAGCTTTGGTCTTTGATAATCCCACTTTTGAGATGGCGGACGAGGTACCACCACCTACGTTGAGGCAGTTGACTGCGCCTAACTTGACACAGCAGCCACTGGCCGTACAATTCCCTGAGCTAGGCACGGGAGTGAACTTTGAGCTCAAGTCTGGTCTTATCCATCTTTTGCCTCAGTTCCATGGGCTAGCTGGAGAGGACCCAAACAAGCACCTCTCGGAGTTCCACGCCGTGTGCAGTTCCATGAAGCCACGGAATGTCACTTAGGATCAAATCACGTTGAGGGCTTTTCCTTTTTCACTTAAGGATTCAGCCAATGACTGGTTTTACTACCTCACCCCAGGAAGCATCAACACCTGGGAGAAAATGAAGAAGGCGTTCCTGGAAAAGTACTTTCCAGCAACGAAGCTGAACAGTCTAAAGCGCAACCTGAGCAACATTGAGCAGCATGGGATAGAGACGCTCTACGAGTACTACGAGCATTTCAAGAGGTTGTGCTCTAGCTGTCCCTATCACGGGTATTCAAACCAGGATTTGGTCTTATATCTATACGGGGGATTGCTGGATGAAGAGCAACGAATGGTGAACGCGGCGTGTGGGGGAAACATACTGAACAAAACCCCTACCGCTGCATTTGAGATATTCAGCGAGTTGTCGAAAGGCTCAAGGCAATTCAGCAAGAGGGCGAGCGCCCAGGCTGTGAAAGCCACTTCAAGTGAGAATGTTCCCCCATCTATGGCGAGGGAAGTGAGCGAAATGAAGGAGATGATCAAGGTTTTGATGAGGAAGGAAGGACCCCAGAGGGTCAAGGAGTGCGAATTTTGCTATGCCACCACGCATGCAACTGACGCATGTCCTACACTCCATGAGGAGCCCACTGAGCAAGTCAACACTGTTGGGGGGTACCAACAAAGACAATGGTACGACCCCTACTCCAGTACCTACAATCCGGGGTGGAGAGACCATCCTAACTTGAGGTACGGGAACACGCACAATGTGGAGAACCCCCCCGAGTTTCGACCAAGACCCCCTCAGCAATACCAGCAGCAGCAACAGTACCCCCAGCGACCATTCCAAGGAGGCCAGCAGTTCAGAGGCCCAGCAGAGCAGAGACCGCAAGGACAAGGAGCTCCCCGCGCTATGAATCTAGAGGACCAGGTCAATACACTGGCGCAACACATGACCACACTGATGCAGACAGTAGGAACCATGCAGCAAAACATGGTTCAATTCCAACATGAGACCAAGTCCAGTATCCAGAACCTGGAGAAGCAGGTAGGGCAGATCTCCCAGGCGGTCAGCAAGCTCGAAGCTAGAGAGTCACGAGCACTCCCATCTCAAACTGAGATTAATCCAAGGCAAAACGTCAACCGCATGACGTCAAGGCCAAGATGGGAGAATGAAGAAGAGAAGCTGGAATTAAAAGAGAAGTACGAGGCAAAACCGCGATCGCGGGTTTACGGACCCAAAAGCCGAGAAAAACTCGAACATAAATTCGAGCGTTAACCGCGACCGCGGGCATGACAGCCGCGATCACGGGGAACTAGTGCGAGAACCGCGATCGCGGGTTGACACCCGCGATCAACTCTCGGAAAGCGCTCCGCCTCGCAAGACATTTATGAACAAGTATGACTATCCGGAGGGATATTTTGACATCCCGGTGCCATTCCCTGCAGCATTAGAAGATGAAGGGAATACGGGAATATACTACGAGATATACCAGGGATACCCGGAGAGCTCCTTCTTGAGAGAGCTACGCAAGACCATAGCGGAGCAAAATGAGCGATCTAAGAAGAAGCCAAAGGTCAAGAAGGATGTCTCGGCTGTGGTGAGAAGAGGATTCCAAAGAAGTGTGAGGATCCTGGAATGTTCAGCGTGCCCTGCAAGATTGGGGAGACTGAATTCAGCGAGACATAGCTGGATCTGGGTGCTTCAATCAATGTCTTGCCACTGTCCGTCTACAACAACCTCGATGTCGGACCATTAGAGAGCACGGAAATCGTCATCCAACTGGCTGACAACTCCGTCATCACTCCTGAGGGCGTTGTGAAGGACGTACTGGTAAGCGTCGATACCCTTGTTTTTCCTGCAGACTTTTTTGTCATGAACACAGGGGAACGAGGAGGACGAGTAATGCTAGGGAGGCCTTTCATGAAGACCTCCAACACAAAGATCGACGTGGGCAGAGGCACAATCAACATGGAGTTCGACAAGAGGAAGACAGAGTATAGGCTGGAGAACATTCCGGAGCATCCTCCAGATACAAGAGCAAGGAGTACGGTTGCAGGAGGCAACCCCGGATGAGAAGTACAGCAGGACGTCGTGCCGCGATGATAACTATGGCGCTGCTCGGGAGGCAACCCGAGGTATGAGTCGTTGAACTCATTTATGTTTTTACCTTTCTTAGGACTTAGATTTTATTTTTCTTTCTTCTTCTTTGCACTTGTTTTTCTTTTTCTGTGGGCACTAGAACTAACCTTGTAGCGGAGGCCAGAATCCAGCACTCGCGATCACGGTTTCACACCCACGATCACGGTTTCCCCTCGGCGATCCATGGCGAGTTCTAGCAAAAAAAAAAAATCGCCCACGGTTTAATAAAACCGGCGCGTTTTTCGAGGCAGTCAGCGCCTCGTAACTCATGCCAACTGTTACGGATGCAGGGGCATTAACCCCGCGATCGCGGGTATTCATCGCGGCAATTATAAAAGGCGAGAGGCGGTGGAGGCATTTTACAACACCTCCACCACCACTTCTCACTCTCACCAGATCGGATCTCCGACCCCGACCACCGCGACACCCCCCTGCAGCCCCGCGACTATCGTTCCGACGCCGCGACGTCGTTTGGGTGAGATCTCCATTTTCCAACTCTTGGATTTCTCATAGCCTCACGAGCCGCGACCGCCGAACCCACGCCAAACCCTGCGACCACCGCAGCGCCACCGCAAAGCACCGGAGCCATTTTTTCTCGAAGTTCGCTGCAAACCCAGAAACTGCGATCGCCGGCATCAACCCCGCGATCGCGGCCCATCTTCTCTAGCGAGCTTCGAGTCGAGCATAAACCGCGACCGCGCCCCACACCCCGCGATCGCGGGTCCCTCCGGTACTCTTTCTATTGTGCTTTCTCGCTCTTTTTTTCCCACCATGGCAGCCTTCGTAGGCAACATGCGGAGCCAGAGGCACATGCGCTACTACGAGACGTTCAGCGTGCGGAAGTTCGTCCAGACAAAGTTCTTCGATCGGTCAACGCTGCAATGACTCGGTTTGGAGCACTGCACACAACAGTTGCTGAGCCACGGAGGGCTCGGCAACTTCATTGACCTAGTCGCCCCGTCCTCGCACGAGCTGACCCTGGAGTTTCTGGCCACGCTAGAGCGCCACGACGACGGGATCACGTTCAACCTGCTGGGGCGGCAGAGGATGATGTCCTACCAAGGTCTGCGGGACCTGTTTGGCGTTACTGAGGCTCCCACCGAGGATTGGGAGGCCGCAGGCACCTTGCCAGAGCTCTTCTGGCAGGATGCGACCCGGGAGGTACTCAAACCCAGCGCCGGCGAGTATAACTACAAGCTGACACACCCCTGTCTGAGGCTGGCGCACAAGGTGCTCGCCATGTCCTTCCTGGGACAGGGGGAGGTGAACAAGGTTCTGACGCTGGACCTTACAGTGCTCTGGTGTTTGACACCAGAGAGCCACAACACCCCCGACTGGGTCGATTTGTTCCTCTCCAGCTGTCTCGGGCTGAGGGAGAAGACGGGCGGCAAGATCTCCATGGGGGGCATGGTGACTCTTATTGCCCAGCAATACGAGAACATCGTGGACCATTGGGATTTCCCCGCCGACATCTACACCTACAACATCACACTGCTGCGGAGAGTACACCTGGCTCTCCAAGAAGGAAAGGACCCACCAAATGAGGTTGCCTCGTCCGATGCCTTATGGGCCCCGGGCGAGGGATTTTTACCTCAATGTCGATGGAGAGCAGGGGTCGTCGTCCGAAGACGAAGGGGACGACGACGACAACGAGGAGGAGGAAGAAGCGACTGCAGCGGTGGACATGGAGAGCGATGTGCCATCCCCGCTGCGTTCCAAGGGCCCACCTGTTTACCCTGACTATACCTACCAGGCATCTGGGTCTGGTAGTGGATCTGGAGGGGCGCCCTAGGACCAGCTCCTGGACAGAATGGCCAACCTGCAGCTGAGGCAGGCCGAGCATATACGAAGGAGTGCCGAGTGGGAACGCGGCATCTCCCAGAGGCTAGAGGAGCATGAGAGGAGAAGCGTTCAGTGGGAACGCCAAGTCTCCATCCGCCTGGATGAGCAGGAGCGGCGGAGCGCTGAGTGGCAGCGCAACATGGAGGTCGACCTTGCATACCACGCCAACCGCCTGGACAGTCACCTCACCACTGTTGAGGACCAGGTGGTTCAGATGCAGAGGAGAGTTGAGGCTTTCTTCAACGCTTATGGGTATTGGCCTCCACCCCAGTGAGTATTTCTATTTTCCCCTTATCTTTTTCTTGTCTTTCATACATTGAGGACAATGCATGATTTAAGCATGGGGGAGTAGAGTATTCACTATCTATCTTGTACATATTTCTTTTCCAGCATTGTACTTTGATTTTTAGCATTTCGAATTTCAGCATTTCTTTTCAAAAAAAAAAAAAAAAAATCGAAAATCCTGGGTCAAGCTGAAAACCTGAAAGGGCGGCTTGGGTAAAAAGCAGGTGACCCGGACCAGCGCTAGGCTGGGGTAAGAAGGTGTCGGAGTGACGTGAGCTTATGTGAGCACATCTATGAGAAAAATATGAGTGGCTAGGATGAAAACCCGAAAGGGCTCCTAGGCAAAATGAGTGAAAAGAAAAGGAGTGTTTCTAGGATCTCATTTTACCGACGGGGCGACATAAGTAGAGGAGTTGAAGAAGGATTGTCGGGTAGGTCACTCTGGGAGGCATAAGGAGTCATAAATGGAGGCTAGGATTAGAGGTCATTTTACACTATTGGATGTCCGGGTTGAGCTTGGGGGAAGTACTTTGCTTGCCCTCAAGTTTATTGAGTTGTGGATGTGTTATAGATGAGATTGGTGCCAGGAGCTTTGGCATGGGTTAGGTAACTCTTAGTTGGAGGATATGCTTCTTGAGACCTTGGGTGCTACATTGGAGGAGTAGACTTTCTTTTAGTTTACTCGATGACGAGCAAAGGTCTAAGCATGGGGGAGTTTGATAAGCACTACTTTGTAGGGCTTAACTAAGAGTTATTAGAGGTTTTATTGGTGCCATTCGGGTAGATTTAGACACATTCTTGTGTATGGCGTTTGGAGGCAAAGTTGGTGTTTTTGGAGGTGTTTGAGCTACTTTGGAGATCATGAAGACACTAAGGAAGGAAGCCATCAAGAGAAGACGCCAAGGAATGAAGAGGAGACGGGTTGGTGCAAGGCAAAGGACAAGAATGCCGAGCATTAACCGCGATCGCGGGCATGGGTGCCGCGATCGCGGGCCTCGGAGCATGTCGAGAGTTTTCTGCGGGCGCGGAGAGATTGAAGGGCGCGGAGCCACATGGGCCGCGATCAAGGTCCACCACCCGCGATCGCGGGTCTGACACGGCAGAGGCTCAGACTTATTCCGAATTATCTTTTTAGTTTTCTTTTCCCTTTTTCTTATTTCTATTTCAGTTATTTTTCTTAATGGGCTAGGTCATTTGTTAGGGCCCTATAAATACTCTCCTTATGCATTAGGGTTGGAGTTCCACTCTTTAGAGACAAGTTCTAGTTTTTGCAATTTCAATTCATCGTTGTTTATTTCTTTTGAAGTTTCTACCATGACTATGAGGAGCTAAGCCTCTTTGGCTTAGTCCGGTAATGGAAGCACGAGTTCGTTCATCTGGTTGTGAGGTTTTGTTCCTATCTATCTATCCTATTGAGTTATATCTTTTCTCTGAGCAAATTCATATTTGAATGTTTGTTGGTTTATCTAGACTGATCACCTAGGTTTATTGCTTTCATTCTTATTGCTAATACTAGGGAACTGTTGGGCTAACGCTCTAGTATAAGTAGAAAGCATTGATTGTTATCTGCATCTGTGGATTATATCTATGTGGGAATTGATTACATGGTAAATGCATCTGAGCGAGCGTTCTGTGTATCCTGGTTAATTCTTATATGCATTGCTGCCTTTGGGTTGAACCTTTAGTGGTACTAGGGTTATTCATTGGTAAGGGTTCTTTGTGAAAGGTTTCCCTCTGAATTTACATAAGATCGGGACAGGAATAACCGAATAGGAAGATATGACTTAATCAATGAACAACCTTTGAATGACTTATGTGGACATTACTTGGCTAAGTGTTTCTCTCTCTTGATATTTCATCCATTCTACTTTGTTTTGTTTGTTTTGTTTGCAACCAACCAACCATAAAACCCCCCTTTGTGACATTGCATGCTACCACCATTGGTTCCTTCCTTCTCTGTGGGATCGACCCTGACTTACTTACTATACTTTGTTTAGTGAGGATTTTAGGATTTATTTTTGATTAGGGGTACGACGACTACCCTTCGTCACTTACGGACAAAGCTACAGAACAATATGTAAATTTCATTTCAGACATTCAAAGAACAACATTTATTGGCTAGAAAGCCAACTTTTAAATATATATTGATTTGCAATTACACTCGCTAACACTTTCTTAAAAAAATTGTAGTTGGGAGACTTTCTATTAGCTGATTAGCAAGGCTAAAAAGACCTAGACATGCAAAAAGATTGACATAACTCCATAAAGACAATGAGTTCTTTTACTGTTTTTTTTATTTCATTTTTATTATTACAAAGTACCATCTTAAAATAGACTGCAAAGAAAAAACTGCTTAAGCAAATGATTTTGTGGCTTTTATGATTAATCACTTAAAACTATTTAGCTCGTAACAATACTTAAATAATAATGATATTCCTAGTAGTTTTTATAGGAGCTATAGCCAAAATAAATTACTTTTATTTTAAAAAACCCTTATGAAATTTTTTTGAAGAAGTATTTTTATAAAACCCAGTGAAAAATTGTTTTCTTATTTGCTAATCTATCTATTTTTTAGTTGTTAACTTATTTATTTGTAATCTTTATCAAATATTTATTTTACTTATTACAAAAATAATATTGTATATTTTACAAATAATTTTCAGAGATGTTTTCGAGCTTATTATATTCCCAGAATCACATAACTTGTTTTTCATAGTATACACACTTCATTATTATATAAACTTTCAATATTGTTGGATTATAACGTAATTTGAGATTAAAGTATTTTTCCTTTTGCATATAGCAATGTAAAACTTAAACTAATTGAATATTATGTCAATTTTAAACTATATATCTTACAAGGCATCTCAAATTTTATATATCTCACTTATACATAACACGAACAATACACCAATTTTAGGTAATAACACTAGTAGATAGGCTTGTGTCTTGTACGGGATCTCGAAAATAAAATATTATTATTTTTAAATAATAAATTGTAAAAATGTTACAGTTAATAATAATCAATAACTTCAAAACAAAATTAAAACACTTAATACCAATTTGGTCATATATTAATAGAGACTAATAATAAAAATATATTTGATAATAATTTTATAAAATATGAAATCCTAGAACTATCTCATTCAATAGCTAATAACTTGTATTCAAAATACAAACAACTTAATTCTCTTTATGATTCTTAGATTTCTTGTTACATGAAGTAGAAAGTTAGTCTTCTATACCATCTTTTGCATTCTCATCCTTTAAAAAAAAGTTTTCTTTTGCATTCTCATTTTTAATAATTTTATAAAATATGAAATCCTATAACTATCTTATTTAATAGCTAATAACTTGTATTCAAAATAAGCTTTCTTTTAAAAAAAACCTCTCTCTGAACCTCTTGATATGAGTCAACATTTCATTGAACGATAGATTGGGGTCTATGGTCTCACATGATGGTGTTTTGACATTGGTCTCTAAACATTCAATATAATTTTATAATTAATTATTTAATCTTATATATATACTATTTTGAATTTGTGATACATACGGTAAAAATGGTAAATACTTGGGTTTCATAAATCATATATAAAAGAGACCTTTTTGGTGCATATATATAAAATATATTAAGCAAAAATTATAATGATTTAGAAAAATTAAAAGTGGCGTTCCTCTTAAATATTGGAAAGATTAAGCCACTCAGTATTAGATTAGACCTCATACAGAGTGGAATGTGCTATTGTATTTTATATAGATTGTTTAGCTATACAGTGGTACTATTGTGAAAGAAGAATATGATTATTTATAGCGTGTTAGTGCAAGAGTAAATTTATTTTGTAGATATTTATAAATCATAATATAATAATAATAATAATAAAATATACATAGTCTACTATATCTATAGCAGTGTATACACGTTTGATATTATAATATTTTAAGAAATAAGAAAAAGTATTTGAAGATATGCAAATAAGAGTATTATGTTAATAGTGACTTTTATATACGTAAAGAGTAAATAAAAAATACTTATAGATTTAAGAGAATTATATTCCCCAAAATATACTTTTTATCATTTCTAAAAATAAAAATAAAATACTATATACTAAAGAATATATACTTTACCATTTATAGTGTGTTAGTGTCCTTTCATAATCTTATTTTATAGATATTTACATAATCTAGTCATAATGTATGATAATAAATAACACACAATTCACTATATATATAAGTCAATACCGTTCGATATTAAGCTAATTTAAATAATAAGAAATATATTTTAGGATATGCAAATAAGAGTATTATGTTAACAATGTTTTTTTATATGTTAAGTATAGATTTGTTTTATAGGATTAAGAAAATTTATTCCAAGAAATATAACATTTACCATTACTAAAAATAAAATAAATATTATGTATTGAAGATTATATTCTTCCCATTTTGAAAAGAATGATTTTGTATACATATAGGTATGCAACTAACTACTAACCTACTAAATCCAAACACTTTAGCTTGAATTTTTCATATAAGATATGCAAATAAGATTTAATGAAATACTTGTAGATTTAAGAAAATTATATTCCAAAAAATACCATGTTAGAAAATAAATTACTGATATATGTGTATAAATATATATTTTGTTATATTACATTTGGTATGTATATAATGTAGATTCACTAAAATAATTATTATAACAATAAAAACAAACATCACATGATACTTTTCTCATATGTGCAAATAAAAGACACTAATAGTATGCTGATAATTATATATGAAATGATAAAAGTATTTTGCTTTTTTCAATAAAAACTTAAAAGAGACACTGTAGCTAAAAGACACTTAAAAATACCATATAATTATTTTAACGTTAAAGATATTAACTACTCAAAATTCATATAATTGTACATCAAAAAATATATCGTTTAACATTTCTATAAGACAAAAATTAGTTATTATATACATAAGAATATATCCTTTATCATTTCAAAAAGATTGATTTTGTATGCATAGAAGATATACAACTAACCCTTTTTTCGATTCTCAAAAATAAAGGCAAACTTTTTTTCTTCCTTTTAGCATGTTTTACCTTAGGCTATGTTTATCCATACATTCTCAAGAATTCAAAAAACACAATTTTCACCATTGTTTAATTTCTCTATCTTCTACATCATCTAAATATCATATACCCAAATACCATTTTATCAATGGATTCTCAAGCATATGTGAGTATCTATTGATAGAAAAATAAATATAATATTATCATAAATTTTATTTAAGCTTTTATGTATTAAGGTATTTGAAAAAGTTTTTTAATCCTCAAACATATTACTTTCACAACATTTCAAATGTGAAAAGGTTGAGCATTCCAAAATGAGATGCTTGAGCACAACAACCAACAACAGTGCATATCCATTTCTTCAATTATATACATAGTATAACTTAACTTTGGTACAAAGTGTTGCAGGAAGCTTTCGGTTTGCATTTTATAATGGAGATTACAAATAATATATAAACAATAATAAATCGTGAACACTAGTTAAGTATCTGACACACATAGAATTAGTAAATTAAGGAAATTAACATATTTTAAAGTTTATAGACAATATATAAACAATATTAAATCGTGGACACTAATTAAGAAATTAACATATTTTAAAGTTGGAATATGTGTAAGAAAAACTAATATAGTACCATGTATTCATGTATAATGGGAAATATTTTGGTAAAAATAACAATTAAGCTTTCGATTTACAAACTATCTATATACATATTATATTCTTTATAATGGAGTTTACGGACCATCTATATACATATTTAAATTATGGACACTAATTAAGGATGTGACACATAATATAAGTAAAAAGAAATATTTTGGTAAAAAAAAACAATTAACCTTCCGATTTACATACTATCTATATACATATTATATTCTTTATAATAGATATTATGGACACTAATTAAGTATGTGACACATAGAATTAGTAAATGAAAAGTATTATATTTCATATTCTTTATAATAAAAATTACTCTATAAGTAAAAAGAATATTAATTCATGAAAACCACTTATGGAAATTAACACAATTTGAAGTTGGAATATGTGTAAGAAAAAATAATATATAATCATGTATATTTTGGAGTGATAATTTAAAAAATTTATATAAATAAAAAATAAAATAAATTATAAATAAAATAAAAATGAATATATAAATATACATAATTATTTATTAACGTGACATATTTAAATGAGTGATATATATTAAAGATAATTACGACTTTAATAATAATATATAGATAGATATATAGATACTAGATAGATAGATTATCGATTACATATATTCACGTATTTTATGAACGTCTTTTCTTTCTGGTCCGAGTGTATATATATATTATTAAAGTCTATTTTAAATCGTGCTTGTTTGAAGGTCCGCAAAAGTGAGCCCCCTGTTCAGTGGAAAAATAATAGCAATTTTATATTCAAACTCTCCACATAATGTCAAAGGAAAAAGAAGAAAACACCACTTTACGATTCATTTTGGAACCTTTTGACGTGTATTTTGGTGGTATCATGGAAAGTGAACGCATTTGGCATCTTAAAGAAACAATACAGATTTTGTACAAAAATTTTAGGGAAATTTCTGTTGATGTCCATAAATTTAGGGTTATTCATGTTGGTGTCCCACAATTAAGTTTTTTCCTGTTGGTATTCCTAAGATTTTGGTTTGTTCGCTTTGTAACCGAAATTTTTCATATCCGTATCATTTAGGTTCAAATTGATCAAATAGAAGCTCATCACTATGTTTATTGACCTCAACTTAGTAGGATTCGACTCTTAAAACACTCAAATTCATACTCGAACCATTCCGATTTGAATTCTTAAGGTCGAAACGGGTTGTTGCTTCAGAATTCAAATCGACATGGTTCGGACATGGATTTAGGTATTTTAGGAGTCAAATCTTACTAATTTGAGGGCGAGAAACACAATGGTAGACTTGGATTTAATCAATTTGAACTAGAATGGTACAAACATGAAAAAGTTTGATTACGAAATAAACAAACCCAAACCTTAGGGGCACCAACAGGAAAAAACTTAATCGTGGGACACCAACAGGAATAACCCTAAACACAGGGGCACCAACAGGAATTTCCCAAAGTTTTATTACATATTGTTAGGCATTATGTGGTTTTGGTACACAAAAAAGGTACTTATTTGCCTTAGTCCCAAGTTTTCTTTTTATTAGTTTATAAGAGGCATTTAGGTCCTTACAAGAATCGAACTGAGGATCATGAGATCACGGACATACGGAGTGTTATATTTATCAGTTAAGTTGGGAAGAGTTGACAAGTCCCTACCTTTTTTTATTGGTAGTTCCAACTATATAAGCTAACATGTCCATTATAAACAGCAATATATTGCTAATAGATATTGGCCCACACAATATTATTTGATTATATAAGACTGTTGCTATATGCACTACGTTTTTTAACTTTCGCACTACAAATCTCTACGTCAAATCTTGGCGTACGCTGTATACGAGCGTATAAGGCAAATTCTATAGAAATACGTATGAATTTTTTTAAAAAAATATAAACCCTCTACGCCAGTATCTTGCGTACGCAAGATACTGGCGTAGAACAAATTTTTTTAAAAAAAATAAAAACTAGCTACGCAAGATTCTGGCGTATGCCAGAATCTTGCGTACGCATTTTAGGTTAAAATGGTCGCGCGTCTTCTTTCTTTCTTCTTCTTCCTCTCTTCCTTCCCCGGCGGCGGCAATTTGGGTTTCTGGTTTTCGGCGATCTCTCTTCCTCCTCGGTTCTTCCTCTCTTCCTTCTCTGTTCTTCCTCCCTCTCTCAACCCTTCTCTTTCCATCCAAAAAATGAGCTCCCCGAGCTGTGGTGGTGGAGCGGCGACGGACAGTGGTGGCACGACGGTGGAGCAGCAGTTGTCGGCCGCGGCTGGTGGTGGCAGCGAATTCCATGGTGGTGGCATCATCAAGGCTGGTGGTGGTGGCGCCGTCGAGGCCGGTGGTGGTGGCACCGTCGAGGCTGGTGGTGGTGGCGGCGTCGAGGTTGTTGGTGGTGGCAGCGGTGAGGCTGTTGGTGGTGGCGCGACGGTGGGGCAGGAGGTGGCGGCTGCGGCTGGTGGTGCCGGTGTTCGAGGGCGTCAGACCGGTGGCGTTCGTACCCGTGGTCGTGGAGCGTCCACTTCGGCTCCAGACGAGACGCCCGTCGGGACAAGACGAGGAGGAGGTTTACGACAGGTAAATTAAATTTGTATAATTATTTGGGTTGAAATTATAATTTATATTTGAACTTTCATTAGACGTTAATTTGGATTGAATATGCCTGAAATGTTTAGATAATTATTTGGGTTAAAATTATGCCTGAAATGTTTAGATTATATTGAATGAAATAGAATAATATCTATAGATATGCACTTATAAATTTTGATTAGATCTATTTCAAATATTATTGATTTGTTTAGATATATATGTAGTTATATCAATTCATGCAATGATAGTATGTATTCGCTGATCGGTATTTTATTTTAATAATTAATAAATATAAATGTTTAGATTTAATTCAACATTCGTAATCTAAAAAATTAATAAGTAAATATGTATTGAATTAATTTCTTGAAAATTTTCTAATTAATATAAATGTTTTGTAACAATTAAAAATATTCTAATTAATTCAATATTAATGAAAATGAAATGAAAGTAATTTGTATTCAATATAAAACATATATAATGAAAATGAAAAGAAAGTAAAAAGAGAAAATGTTGTAATTTGTTTGTAATTTTTTAAAAAGTAGAAATGAAATAAATAGTTAATATTTTTTAATTCAATATAAAATAAATATTTGTAGTAATTTTTTGAATATATTTTTTTCAAAATTTGTAAAAAGGCGATACAACAGTCGTTGCATTCCGTTCGACAGCCGTACAAAGGCTCTCGTCGATTGGGACAGCGATGGGTCACAGGGTCGGCTCGACGTGACGAAGGTACGACGGATTTGGGTCCGCGACTGGACGCTGCCCAGCCAGACGATGCACCTATGTCTGATCCTTAGGACGATAGTAGCGACACGTCCATGCCCGACGTCGACGCCGCCGCCGCCGATGCATTCGACGAGGAGGCATTGACATTTGCCTTGGAGCGGGATTACGCCGAGGGAATCGAGCCCATCGAGCCCCCTCCCGTTTCGACGGCCGAGGATTTGGGGAGGGACGATACGCCTTCCTCCCCCGTTCGTGAGCCAGCGGGACCTGTTCCCGAGGCAGTGGCCCCTCCTCCTCACGTGGCAGATGCGGACCCCGAGGGGGGTGCGCCGGAGGAGGCGTGGATGCCAGGAGGTCCCCGGTCGCACAGTCTACTGAGGACATACCCGATGCATGTCTGTTAGGAAATGGAACTCTGGAACTTAGGTTCTCCTAAGAGTTCCGTTCCTCAGTTTCTCTACTTTTGAAGATGACAAATATTATGATACTAATGTTTTATCTCAAAGATGTGTTTTAAGGAACCACAAGAATCTACCAAAGGCAGGAAAGTCAAACAGAACTAGGGAACCAAAGGAACAAGACAGCTGAAGGAATCCAGAGGAACCCAAGTGTGCCCATAAATGAAGCTTGTGACATTGCGATTCCCGAGAAATCTGGGGACACACAACCTCGGACAAAAGGAGTCGAAAATGACTTGTTCGAAGCTTCCAAAATCCTGCCAAGGTCCAAGAGCTAAAGAACAAGATGCCTAGAGAACCTCTACCTCAGACAGAAACGATGAAAGCGATAGGACATGAAGACGTCGCTGTCCAGAAGACAGTTCCCAAGCGGCCAGCTTAGTCAACCTCGGACGAAAGCGTTTGGACAATGACATTGCAAGGATCGTCTGAGGTAGTTGACCAACCAAGAGAGATTCAGAGCTGCCTAGGTTGTTTGCATATGCCAAGAACAACGTGAATCAAGGAGAACCACTCAATCTAGGGCAAGCTCAATCTGTGGGAACCCAGAGAGAATCGAGCTGCGAAGAAGCCTCTATAAAATGAAGACTAACCCAAGGGTTATCTTTGAGCACAAAAACACGACTCACACTCATTAGCAAATATCTAGTGTGAACCTCCAAACAAGATCAACAAAGCAAACTGAGATCAAGAGGAACCAGTCAAGGAAGAAGAGCTGAGTGCTAAGTTCCTGTGACTGTAAGTGATAGTTCCTAGGTACGAAAGTCTATTTCTTGGATTGATTATTGATTGTGTTAAGTTATCTAGGATTGTCTAACTGTGTGTAAGGCAAAGGAACTGTGTGTTCGTTCCTAGGATAAGCTGTAACCAAAAGAGATAAGAAATCAAGAAGTAGACTTTGAAATCTTTTCGAAAGAAAGGTAGTGGTTTTTATCCTAGATTGCTAGTTGGCAATCAAAGGTTTCCACTATAAGAAACTGGCCATTTGTTTGATTGTTTATTTCCGCTGCGAAAGGAACTGAGAATTGATATTCTGAGTTCCTTAAGTTTTTATCTAACAATCACGATCCTACAATTGGTATCAGAGCAGGAAACACTCTAGATCTTTGTTAAGTTTGCAGATCATGTCTCAACCAAGCAAGTTTGAGCTCGGAATCTCCACCAACAAGCCACATCTCCGAAAGAAAGGAGAAGAAACATGGTGGGAAAAATGCATGGAAAGCCACATCAAGACCAACGACTACCAATGCTGGAGGATAGTCGAAAATGGAGATGGCTATGTCGATCTTACCATGAAGGAAGAAGATTGGAAACCAGAACACTATGTCATCATGGAGAAGAATGCCAAGGCCATGCAGTTCATCCTCAATGGATTGGACAGAGAAGAGATGGACAAGGTCATAGGCATCAAGACAGCAAAGGAGATGTGGAAAACTCTCAAGGAGATGTGGAAAGCTCTCAAGGAGATGCATGAAGGAAGTGAGGAACTAAAGCAAAGCAGAAAATTTGCTTTGGAAGGAGAATACCATACCTTCAAAATGATGGAAACTGAGACCATCTCATAGTACTACTCTCGCTTCAACAGATTAATTGGAAAGTTGACGGCGGCGGGAGTTGATCTTGATGAAGTCTCCAAGTCCTTAGTGATCATCAATGGACTCAACTCCAAGTTCACCCTTCTCAAGGGAATCATGAAGAACACTCCAGGCATACAATCCCTTCCCTTGACCCAAGTCATAGGGAAACTGGAAGTTGAAGAAGGAGAGCACACTAAAGCCAATGCCGATAAGAAACTGGAGAAATGAATCACCCTTAAGATCTCCAAAGCTTTCTCAAGGCTTGAGATGGAGCAAGAGAACTCAGACTTGGAAGAAGAGGAGGACGAACTAACAACCCTCTTCTCAAAGAATATCAAAAAATTCTTTGTGAAGGAAAGATTCCAAAAGGGCAGTTCCTCCTACAACGGACCCAGAAGGGATCTAAAGGAAGTCTCTTGTTACGAGTGCAAAGAGAAGGGACACTACGCTAAGAACTGTCCCAACAAGGAAGACTCCAAGGAAGAAGAAAAACCTCAGAGAAAGAAGGCTCTCGTAGCCTCATGGGGAGAAGACTCAGATGAGAAACTGGATCTGAGCGGCTTCGCTGGAGGAAGATGTCTCATGGCAAAAGGAGACTCAAGCGATTCAGAAGACCTTGAGGTAACTTCTGATGATCTCTTAAAATCTCTAGTTGATTGTGATAATAAATAACTTCTTAAGATCATAAAGAAACTAGGGAAGGAAACCAGTTCCCTTCAACAGAAACTTGATGGCTACGAAGATGAAATTGCATGCTTAACTGTTGAGAATTCTGTTTGGAGTAAGAAACTTGATGAAACTGAGAAAGACCTAGCTGAAACTCACTCCAAACTCATGGATATTAGGAAAGTGCATGCTAGTCACCTTAAAACTTGCAAATCTTGTGATGAAACTAGCATAGATTCTATTAAAGTTCCTTTGCATGCTAACTCTATTGGAAATGAAATGCTTCAGTCCATTATTGATAGGTTAGACAATCTCACTGATTCCATTAATGAAAAAACGATAAATCAAACTGTCTTTATGAGACAACGTCATGGAATAGGATATGTCAACAACAAGGATAACAATGATGCTGAAAATGAAAAGGCCAGACGAGAACTTGTTGAGATGAATGAGAACCTCAGCATTGCTCTTGCCACCTCTCGTGACAGGAATCAGTTCCTATCAGAGAAGATCATGGTGCTTGAGAACAAGGCTGAGGTTGCCAAACGTCTCAATGAAGGTTCTCAAAGCCCTAAGAGGGAACCAAAAGGAAAAGAAAAAATGACTCCTGAAAATCAATGGTTCACCAATTCTTTTGCTCACAAAAATTATGTTGACATGGCCAATAGTAAGGTTAAAAACAATGTTGATTTCAACACAAAAATTGAAAAACCTTTTAGGCCAGGAAAAGGAAAGTATGGTCATGTTGTCTACAACCGCTTATGTACCTACTGTGGTAAGAATGACCATTACAACACTGATTGTGCTAAGAAAAGGAACTTTGAAAGGGAGAAAAGTGCTTATCACCAGGAAAGGAACCAATTCCCTGATTATTCACAAACTCGAAATGCTAATCCCCCCAGTAGAGCCAAGCTTCGCTGGGTTCAGAAATCTTAGTTCCCTTGTGTGCAGAAAGAAGAGAGGCAACCCCAACTATGGTACATTGACAGTGGTTGCTCATGCCATATGACCGGAAAAAGAAATCAAATGACCTCTCTTCAACCTCTCCAAGGAGGGAACATATCCTTTGGAGACAAAAGCAAAGGGAAAATCTGTGGAATAGGAACTGTAAAACTCAACGATCACATTCAGGTAAACAAAGTTCACCTTGTTGATAGTCTTGGTTTTGATCTAATAAGTGTGTCACAGCTGTGTGATCAAGGAGACAATGAAGTCAGATTTAGATCAAACGAATGCTCAGTTCTTGACTCCTCGGGACAAATCATCCTAAAAGGAAAGAGATTCAACAATGTTTACATTGTTGATCCATCCTTCGTCCCCAAGGAGAAACTGTGTCTCTCAACCGTGAATGACCAAGCTGAATTGTGGCACCAACGCCTCGGTCATGCTAGCACTAAGCTGATTCAAAAGCTACACTGAAAGGAACTAGTCAGAGGATTGCCAAAGCTGAGTGGCACATCTAAGGAATCATGCTCTGACTGTGTAAAAGGAAAACATGCTCGTAGTTCCTTCAAATCAAAAAACATGATAAGCACCTCAAGGCCTCTTGAACTCATCTACATGGATATGTGTGGACCCATGAGAGTTCAAAGCTGTAACACCCCCAAATTTATAACCCATTTGGAAAGGTATTATCGCCAGTGACCTCGGTTTCCACACCGAAGCCACCCTAGGCTTTACCGTTTGAAACACAATTCATAAAGAACAATTACGATATAAAATCATCGTAACTTCATTTAAACCATAGTCGCGGAATTACAACACGATTCCAAATGCGACAAAATACAGAGTCATTACAATACAGCGAAAGACTTGAAATAATTTACAAGAGTATTGACCTCAATAGTCAACGCCTAAAGATCGTAGCCTGATTAAAACATTTTCAAATACCGTTCATCCTCATAGTCGTTATAGCCTTTTTGGACCTGTATGTGCCGAAACGGACGGACGACACCACCATGACGTTGCAGATAAATAAAAACACAAGGGGTTAGTCTAATGAATAGACTAGCAAGGGCACAAGGCAGAAGACTGAATCTACATAAATTAATCTCATAAGAAGACTTCAACAAAATGAATCTTATGGGAATATCCAACAAGAAAGACTCCAAAAGATTGAGTCTTATCGGAAGCATGATAAATGTCTGGAACATTGTAAGTTCATATATATATATATACATATACATTTAAAGATTGACTGAGATGCTTCGGTCCACGACCAACCTCACCGTATAATGCGAATCACCGCATGATACGAATCCAGATCGGAAAGAGAACGTACTACATTCAAGTCAGGGCGAGTTTCCTAGTTGCACTATCACCTAGCTGCGCTACTCGCCGGAGGTAAATTAATTATGTGCACTCGGGCACTTATCTTATTTAGTTCCAAAACGATCATTCACGTTTCAAGCTTTTAGAATCTCATCCACGTTGGATATTGAGATATAAAGAGTTGGGACTAAATCCCAGAGAGTGGCACCAGCTGTGTGCACCTTCCCTGTACACGGACAGGGAATGGTCATGACCAAAGAGAAGTGTTGGGGCCTGGACATCCCATCCACTTGGTTATAAAGAAATGACTAGTACTCACAAGGAGATACCAAGTAGCGTTCCTGCGAATATTCGTTCTAACTAAACAGTTCAGAACTGTCCAAAATCATATCAAAGCCATCAAGGCCAGCATCATAGATATATTTCCATCTAGATATATATATATATATATATAATAGCGTTGTTCTAGCAGATATACAACCTATTATAATATCCATTTTAATTTCCAAAATAATTTCACAAAACCGTTCCCAGACAATAACAATAATCATCCCAAATTAATTAACAATTAAACAATTAATAATTAATGGAAATATGGAATGATGAGCAAGAACGAACCGCTACATGCCTTCGATCCGCAGAAAGCAGCACAAGCTTAACCTTGTCTGGACTCCGAGTCAAAAGCAACGACAGAACCTCGTTTCGCCTTGGTTTCGAGAGCTTTTGATCCTTAATCCTTGGCACCCTTAATCACCACTATGGAGCACCTTCTCCTTCTTATTATAGCTTGAAAAAAAAGGAGCTCGGATCTTAGTCTAAAGGATACTTAGAAGTTTAGAGGTGGAAGAGTATTTAACGAGAGCTAAATTTCTTGAGAGCATAGGAAAGTTTCTTAGCTTCCATTCCCCTCCCTTACTCTCGGTTCTCTTCCTCTTATATATATATAGCCGTGATGATGCCTTGCAAATTTGGCCTACAATTGCTGAATTCTCACGTAATCTCTTGCAAGTTGATTTGGCTTGTCACTTGAAATTTGCTAAGTGGCCAATTTCATCTCATGTATGAGTTCCACGTAGCAATTCTAATAAGATGGGTAGCTAGGTAAGCTTTCATCTTATGCATAAATGATCCACGTAGCAAGGCTAGATTTCATCTTGTATATGTCTACCACGTATCAAGCCTAATTAGGTGAGTAATTATGTATGCCTTAGCATGCAAGTTTGCTCATGCCATCCGTCCAATTGAGAATTTCTTGGTCCAATTGTTACGGGACACTTATCCCCTTTCGGATGGTTGTTCCGTTAAAATTTTGGGTTAAATATATTCGTACTTGTTAACATTTTTGTACCCGAATGACCATTTATAAATCCCGAAAATACGTCGAATGTATTTTATTCTACTCAGGAATTTATTACGGAGGAGATACATTTCCTTGAATGTCTTAACTCTTCCGAATTAAATTCGACGTCCTTTCACTTGTTCAGGAATTTCCTCCGAATGGTCTCATAAAAATGAGGGGTATTACATCACTACCCCCGTAAAATAAGTTTCGACCCCGAAACTTGACCAAAACAAATCAGGAAAGCGTCTATGCATTTCCTCTAAAATTCTCCAGGCTTCCCATGAAACCTTTTTCGCTCCAAACATGAATCACTACGGTCCGTACCGACGATTGAACTGCTATTCTGCCTTACTGGACTTGTTCTTGCGAACATCCCACTCATCAAACATACTCTAGTCCAGGTCTCATATGTTGACTCATAACTGAATCCTATAAATCCGGAACTATCTTAGGCACGAGCCTATAATTCACTTTTCCTATTTCTCCAAATACCTCTCTGGCATCCCCAATTCTCCATAGGTTCATACCGGTAATCTATACTATTCTATTCCTCAATCACACAGAAAAATAGTCTATACACAATATCTTTTAATTCATCAGTATTCCCCAACATACTTATACTCACACCTTATCCTCAAAGGTTTACACATTATCTTCTTACAACTTAGACATCAAATCTTAGTAATCTTGAATCATAACTTCTTTAACTTCCTTAAAGATATCTCCCACAGTTCCATCATTTATCTTAAAGTAAGACTGGCCTTACGCCATCTCTAACTTAAAATCCTTATAAGAATAATTTAACACATCTCTTTAAACAATTTCTAACTTAACTCCTTTAAGATTCAAGAACAATCACAATATCTTATTCCTACGTTCCTCGAAACGTGTCACATAAGATATTACTCATATTTCCTCAAAGAGAGTGATACCATAAACCTTATAGATGACATACTTACAAGATGTCAATCATGTCAATTCCCAAGAGTCCTAACTCTTCATCCTTTGGAAATTCCACTTATCGAGTCCAACGACTCGTACTGTCTTAAATGACTTATTTCCAACTTAAAATCCTTATATTCCCCACGCAATCTACTATCCATCCAAGACGTAATTGCATCATTTCCTTATGTTACCTCAAACGAATCTCAAATAGATCTCTTCAAAGGATACCTATGATTTCGTACACTTGGCTTTTCCAAAAGCTTTAACCATTGATCCTACATGGGTCATACTTACTTATGAACCCGATCATCATAACTCCGGATTTCACAGTCTTACTCAAGATCGCAATAGGGGAGACGAGTTCTTATAGAACTATTCCCTTAATCAACTTATTCCTTCACAACACTTTATCCACACTAATGCCTACAGCATGATTCCACAACTAGACATTCCGGACTTTGCACTAGTCTACCTTTATATACTTCTAGTGGAACACAAAAAAGATCCCAAGTACACAAGTGAGATATAACTCTTAATCTCATTAACTCCACATAACCTATACCTCCAAACACTAGGAATATGATGTCTCAAGAAGAAACAAATCTTTCCATAACTTCTCTCAATATCCTTATTTCCTAAAAGATACTCATAAATGAACACTTTAGGCATCAGACTCTTCTAGTCTTGCCTTACGAGGTCTTCCTCCGGGTTCTCATCGGAAGTTCCATCCGGATCTTCCCTCAGATCTTCCACCTCTCAAGGATCTTCCTCAGGGTTCTCATCGGAAGTTCCATCCGGATCTTCCCTCAGATCTTCCACCTCTCAAGGATCTTCCTCAGGGTTTTCCTCTAGATCTTCCTCCTTCTAAGGATCTTCCGTAGGATCTTCCTCCTCTAGAGGATCTTCCTCCGGATCTTCCTTCTTCTGAGGATCTTCCTCGGGATCTCCCCTAGGATTTTCCTCTCCTTGAGGATCTTCCTCGGGATTTTCCTTAGAGTTCCCTTGGAAATCGGTTCCATTTAAACGTCGTTATTACAATATTTCGCTGGCCTACCTTAACGGCTCAACGAACTCTACCATAGGTTCATCCCACGAATTCTCATACGGATTCAAATCCCGACTGCATCGAGCATTCATCCTCCGTATTCGTTTTCTCAACAATGAATGTCAACGACTATGACATCACACTTAGACATCAAAACTCCTAAGAGCAATTCCTTAATTATCCCATAAAATCACTTAAAATAGATCAACTTGGTAATTCTATAGATGAATTATGAACATAGAGCACAAGATTCATCTACACTAATCTCCCGAGCGTTCACACCAAATTACTCGGCGATTACAGTACTAGGATATTAGTACTATCAACTCAGGAAGCACATACTTGATACCTTCGAGGGAACTACTAGGTCCTCCAACCTCGAAATACCTCTGAGAAACAGAGAAATCTAACATTACTAGAGATGATAGAATCATCTCGGCACCTTCTGAGTCCTTTCAAAAGAGTAGACACACACCTATGTCTTACAACAACAAGAAGAAATCAGTCTTTCTAGATATAGAGGTAACTCTCATACCTCTCATATCGGACTAAAGAAGGCACGACTATGAACGGTGATATTTCAAATTCTTTTCATTTTGAAAATTCAGAGCCTTCGAAAATATTTCAAACGAGTGAAATTATTTCAAACCGGATCTGTAACACTCCCCAGGCCAAGCTACCCCAGACACATCACACACCCAGCCACCCAACGGTGTCGGTGCCGGTACTGGTGCCGCCTGTGAGTCCACAAGAGCCGTTTGACAACATTTTCAAAAACGAGTAAATGGTTCATGAAATCCCAAACCCGTTTTAAAAACTTTCGGCTCTGATACCAAATCTGTTTTAAAAACAGAACTTTAGCTCTGATACCATTTCTGTAACACCCCCAAATTTATAACCCATTTGGAAAGGTATTATCACCAGTGACCTCGGTTTCCACACCGAAGCCACCCCAGGCTTTACCGTTTGAAACACAATTCATAAAGAACAATTACGATATAAAATCATCGTAACTTCATTTAAACCATAGTCGCGGAATTACAACACGATTCCAAATGCGACAAAATACAGAGTCATTACAATACAGCGGAAGACTTGAAATAATTTACAAGAGTATTGACCTCAATAGTCAACGCCCAAAGATCGTAGCCTGATTAAAACATTTTCAAATACCGTTCATCCTCATAGTCTTTATAGCCTTTTTGGACCTGTATGTGCCGAAACGGACGGACGACACCACCATGACGTTGTAGATAAATAAAAACACAAGGGGTTAGTATAATGAATAGACTAGCAAGGGCACAAGGCATAAGACTGAATCTACAGAAATTAATCTCATAAGAAGACTTCAATAAAATGAATCTTATGGGAATATCCAACAAGAAAGACTCCAAAAGATTGAGTCTTATCGGAAGCATGATAAATGTCTGGAACATTATAAGTTCATATATATATATACATATACATTTAAAGACTGACTGAGATGCTTCGGTCCACGACCAACCTCACCGTATAATGCGAATCACCGCATGATACGAATCCAGATCGGAAAGAGAACGTACTACATTCAAGTCAGGGCGAGTTTCCTAGTTGCATTATCACCTAGCTGCGCTACTCGCCAGAGGTAAATTAATTATGTGCACTCGGGCACTTATCTTATTTAGTTCCAAAACGATCATTCACGTTTCAAGCTTTTAGAATCTCATCCACGTTGGATATTGAGATATAAAGAGTTGGGACTAAATCCCAGAGAGTGGCACCAGCTGTGTGCACCTTCCCTGTACACGGACAGGGAATGGTCATGACCAAAGAGAAGTGTTGGGGCCTGGACATCCCATCCACTTGGTTATAAAGAAACGACTAGTACTCACAAGGAGATACCAAGTAGCGTTCCTGCGAATACTCGTTCTAACTAAACAGTTCAGAACTGTCCAAAATCATATCAAAGCCATCAAGGCCAGCATCATAGATATATTTCAATCTAGATATATATATATATATAATAGTGTTGTTCTAGCAGATATACAACCTATTATAATATCCATTTTAATTTCCAAAACAATTTCACAAAACCGTTCCCAGACAAGAACAATAATCATCCCAAATTAATTAACAATTAAACAATTGATAATTAATGGAAATATGGAATGATGAGCAAGAACGAACCGCCACTTGCCTTAGATCCGCAGAAAGCAGCACAAGCTTAACCTTGTCTGGACTCCGAGTCCAAAGCAACGACAGAACCTCGTTTCGCCTTGGTTTCGAGAGCTTTTGATCCTTAATCCTTGGCACCCTTAATCACCACTATGGAGCACCTTCTCCTTCTTATTATAGCTTGAAAAAAAAGGAGCTCGGATCTTAGTCTAAAGAATACTTAGAAGTTTAGAGGTGGAAGAGTATTTAACGAGAGATAAATTTCTTGAGAGCATAGGAAAGTTTCTTAGCTTCCATTCCCCTCCCTTACTCTCGGTTCTCTTCCTCTTATATATATATAGCCGTGATGATGCCTTGCAAATTTGGCCTACAATTGCTGAATTCTCACGTAATCTCTTGCAAGTTGATTTGGCTTGTCACTTGAAATTTGCTAAGTGGCCAATTTCATCTCATGTATGAGTTCCACGTAGCAATTCTAATAAGATGGGTAGCTAGGTAAGCTTTCATCTTATGCATAAATGATCCACGTAGCAAGGCTAGATTTCATCTTGTATATGTCCACCACGTATCAAGCCTAATTAGGTGAGTAATTATGTATGCCTTAGCATGCAAGTTTGCTCATGCCATCCGTCCAATTGAGAATTTCTTGGTCCAATTGTTACGGGACACTTATCCCCTTTCGGATGGTTGTTCCGTTAAAATTTTGGGTTAAATATATTCGTACTTGTTAACATTTTTGTACCCGAATGACCATTTATAAATCCCGAAAATACGTCGAATGTATTTTATTCTACTCAGGAATTTATTACGGAGGAGATACATTTCCTTGAATGTCTTAACTCTTCCGAATTAAATTCGACGTCCTTTCACTTGTTCGGGAATTTCCTCCGAATGGTCTCATAAAAATGAGGGGTATTACAAAAGCCTAGGAGGGAACATGTATATTTTTGTTATTGTCGATGACTTCTTTCGCTTTACTTGGACCATTTTCATTAAATCTAATAGTGAATTCATTAATCGCTTTAAAGATCTGGTTCCCTTGTTAGAAAAATCTCTTGATTGTTCACTAAATGCTATTCGGTCTGACCATGGTACCGAATTCAAAAATGGAGAATTTCTAACCTTTTGCAGTGAGCATGGCATCGATCACAACTTCTCTGCACCATACACTCCTCAACAGAATGGAGTAGTAGAAAGGAAGAACAGGACATTGGAGGACATGGCTCGAACTATGCTGATCTCAAGTGGACTCTCCCAATCATTTTGGGCTGAGGCGATCAACACAGCGTGCTACATCATCAATAGAGCCATGCTTCGCCCAATCTCAGAGAAGACACCCTATGAACTCCTAAGAGGAAGAGTTCCCAACATTTCACATCTGAGAGTGTTCGGATGCAAATGCTTTGTGCACAACAATGGGAAGGACAATCTTGGCAAGTTCGACCCAAGAAGTGATGAAGGAATCTTCATTGGTTATGCCTCAGGCAGTAAGGCATACAAGGTCTTCAACAAAAGGACTAAAAAGGTAGAAGAAAGTATTCATGTTATTTTTAATGAAAAATCACTTGGAAAGATTGTGCAGAACATCACCAGTTCCTTTGAAGACCCATTTCCCAAGTCATCTCAAGAAGATCCAGATGAAGATGTCACTCCTCCCAGTTCATGTCCTGCTGATCGGAACCCTCCAATGGCTCCCCCACCGGCTCCCATGGATAATGAACAACAATCCATTTCTAGGAACCATGAGCATGACGACAACATCTGTGGAGACTTCAATGATTCATCTTCCCACATGATCTTCAATGGAGAAGGTAATCCTAACAAGGAAGCTGAATGCTCAACTCAGAATGTCTCCACATCAAATGCTATGGCTCCCAACAGAGAAAGAAGAATCGTCAAACCTCCAGTCAGGTATGAACATCTAACCTTCTTTGCTTTTAATGCCTTTCTGTCTATTGTGGAACCAAAGAACATAGGTGAAGCACTGAAGGATGCGGACTGGATCCAAGCTATGCAAGAAGAGCTTCATCAGTTTGAAAGGAACAAAGTATGGCATCTAGTTCCCCATCCCAAGGATAAACACATCATATGAACTAGATGGGTCTTCAGAAACAAGCTGGATGATACAAGAGTTGTGATAAGGAACAAGACAAGACTTGTTGCTCAAGGATACAATCAACAAGAAGGCATCGACTATGATGAAACCTATGCTCGAGTGGCAAGGATTGAGGCAATAAGATTGTTGATTGCCTTCGCATCACACAAAGGGTTCAAGTTGTTCCAAATGGATGTTAAGAAGGCCTTCCTCAATGGAATTCTTCAAGAAGAAGTCTATGTGAAGCAACCTCCAGGTTTTGAAGATGATGATCATCCAGATCATGTCTACTTTCTAGACAAGGCACTCTATGGCCTCAAGCAAGCTCCCAGAGCTTGGTATGATCGTCTTGCCCAGTTCCTACTCTCAAATGGCTACAGGCGTGGAATTATTGATAAGACTCTCTTCATCCTAGAAGATGAAGGTAACATCTTAGTGGTTCAAATCTATGTTGATGATATCATTTTTGGTTCCACTAACCTGTCCCTTGTAGACAAGTTCAAAGACTTAATGAGCAGTGAATTTGAAATGAGTTTAATTGGGGAACTCATATTCTTCCTCGGATTACAAATCACTCAAAAGGAAGATGGCATTCAAATCCATCAACAGAAGTATGTCAGGGAACTACTGAAGAAGTTCAAAATGGATTCATGCAAGCCTCTCTCCACTCCCATATCCACCATTGCCCATCTGGATAAGGACCACTCGAGTCCTCTAGTGGAGGAGAAGCTCTATAGAGGTATGATAGGCTCACTCATGTACCTAACCTCTAGTCGACCAAACATTGTATTTGTTGTTGGCTTGTGTGCTAGGTTCCAATCTTGTCCGAGAGAAACCCACTTGGCTGCTGTGAAGAGAATACTTCGATATCTCATGGGTTTCACTGATGCTGATTATGCTGGATTTTTGGTGGATAGAAAGAGCACTTCTGGAATAACACAGTTCCTAGGCCCTTTCCTTGTGTCATGGGGATCAAAGAAACAAGTTTTAGTCTCCCTCTCTACCACAGAATCTGAGTACATTGCGGCTGCCTCCTGCTGTTCCCAACTTCTCTGGCTAAAGCAACAACTCGCGGACTTTGGTATGTCTTATGGCCCTCTCACTATTCTTTGTGATAACACTAGTGCCATAAACATCTCTAAGAATCCTGTGCATCATACTAGGACCAAGCATATTGACATAAGACATCATTTTCTTAGAGATCATGTTGAGAAGGGAAACATCATTATGAAATTTTGTAGAACTGAAGATCAAGTTGCAGATATATTCACCAAGGCATTGAATAGAGTTCCTTTCGAGAACCTTAGATTGGAACTAGGAATGATTCCTATTACTCAGTAGTGACCTCAGTTCAAAGAATTCTTTCCAGTTCCCCTGATTGACTAGTTTAAGATATTTAACTTGTTGAGACTTGATGTCCTTGTTATATCTTTTGCTACAAACCCCTCTTGTCATAATTGTTTCTTAAAAAGGCTTAGATTAAATTTTTCTGGATCGTCTCCTTTTGGTCCTCATTATTCTTTCAACTCCTCATTGCTCAAGTTTTCTTGTTGGCCCAAAAGTCACAATCTGATCATATTTCTAACCCATCATTACAAGCCGAGATGATGATTGTGTACTAAGACCTACCCTTACCTCATTGCTAAATTTAATTCTCTATGATCCATCTCTAAACCCTCTCTGAGAATTATTGTGCAATGCGAAAAATAGCCTACCCTGATTCCTTGTATGGGAACGTACTATTTTTGGTTCCATTGTTTTAACCCACACCAAAGGTTCCCATACATCCCTCTAGCTCGCTGAAAATATCGCCAGAAAGGAACCAGAACTTAGCGTCTCTCCAACGGCTCGTTTGGCTCTTCCCATAAGCTATTTATGGCAAATTTTCAAAATTGAGTTAGCCGTTCCGAAAAGCTGCAACTTCCATTAATGCTCCGGATTGGCCTTAATCTTCTCAACGGCTGGATTTGATTCAACGGTCACCTCTGCTCTTAATCTTCAGAGATCTTCACCGCCTTTAAAGAGTTGCCCTGTTCATCCAAGCTAATCCCACAACTCTCCATTTCTCTGATCTTCTACTTCTCTCTCTCTCTCAAACACAGAAATCCTTAAATCCTCAAAAATGGCGAACCAAAACCCTAATGTTATCCTGAATGAGGAAGAGGCTGCCATTCTCAGAGCCTTTCGAGAAAAGAAGGCAGCTTCATCTTCTAAGCCCATTTCTGCCACCTCCTCTCAAAAATCTCAACCTAAAGAGATAGCAGTAGAGAACCCTATGGCGAAACCAGTGGAGCAACCCAAAGAGAAAATTGCGGAGCCACCAAAGGAATAGGCTGAGGAGAAAGCCATGGCCATCACTCTGGCCTCTGAATCGGCCACCAAATCCGCCTCCGAAGGTGGCTCTCATGACTCCTCGCCAGACAAGTCTCTCCAAGATATCCTCAGCACTGAGCCCTCACCAGTAAGCCTCAAATCCAAAACCCCTTCTAACCCTGGTCCCTCTGTCGCCACTAGAATGCAACAAAGAAAGAGGAGTTCCCAAGCCATAGTTCCCTATGAAACCAAATCCACAAAAAGAGCCAAAATCTCCTCCCTCTCTGCCTCCTCCTCCCTGGGTCAGGTCTCCTCTTTCTTCTCTAAGAGGAAGATCCTTAAGCCTCTCATAATCGGCAAGGAGTTCTGGACCCAAGAATTGGAAGAAGAAGATGAGGAAATGTTTGGAGAAGCCCTGAATGAGTTCCATTCTCTGCTGCAGTTTCAAGGATGGGACGAGATGCTGTTTGAACCCTTCTCTGCTTCTGATGAGATTGTCCGCTTGTTTTACCAGTCTATGGAGTTTGTGCCTGCGAAGGAGAACTCTCCCTGTAACGACGCCATTCTTATATGGAAGGGAACCAGCTATCCTCTGTCCGCCAACCTAATTGCGTCTGCTCTAGGGATCGAGTCAAGGTCTGGGTTTGGCATTCTGCCTCAAAAGAAGGGATGGCCCAAAGGAAAGGGCAACAAATCCAAGGGAGCAGTGGTCAAGAAAATCTATGATGGCGCCTCCCCCTCATCTTTGGAGACAAAGGATCTCTCCATCGCAAACAAGTTATTACACTTCTGGATCACCCGCAATCTGGTTCCCAGACAGGAGCACCGGAACAATGTTCTCATCACATATGCCATCTACATGGACAAGGTGCTCTCTGGTGTTCAATTGGATCTCCCTCGCATTGTCTTAGCCCACATGCAATTCTGCTCATCCCATGACTCCCATGCTTTACCCTTCCCTCACATCATCAAAAACATTCTCTCAAACCTTCACCAGTACCCAGTTGATCTGCCTGAGACAGTCTACAGCAAGTGTCTTACCATATCCACAGTTCGGAAGTTGAAGACAAAGGAACAACAAGACCCCCCTTTTGAAGCTCAAGCTCAACTGCCTAAGGAAAAGGCCAGTTCCCAGGGCCCTTCTAGTTCCCACCCACAGCAACCCCCCTCTTCAGACTCCTCTGCGATCCTTCTTGCTCTGAATCGTATTGAAAAAGCTATCATGGAAGGCTCGACTTCCATACCGGTCGCCATCCATGATCAAGTAAGAGAGTTGAGGCGCATTAGTTCTGCTGTCGAAAGTTTGGTGGAAGTTCTGCAGCAGGATTGGCAAGGTGCAATCAGTGATCATCAGGCCGCGGGCCAACATGTAGGAACCGACGACAAGGTCGAAGAAGAGGAGGCCGCTACTACGCCATAGGAACGCTTGTTATGGTTCCCTGTGCTGTAACTCCACAGCGAGCTAGTAGTTTCCCTTAGGATCCTACTCCCCTCTTCTATCCCATTGTTGTCTTCCCTAAGATTGCTTTTGTTGTTATCCTTGCTGTTTGTTGTTTGTGTTGTTGTCTTTTGTCGACTGTAGTTTTTGTTGGATGTTGTGTGTCTTTGAACAATGATCAGTGAAGCTTTAATGATTATCTTTAGTTTCGTTCCCATGATCGATTTGTCTTTGCCTTCAGTTTTCATTATGCCTTTTATGGGTTTGATGCAATCGCATATTTACTTGGATATCATGTTCTTAACTTGTACTTAATCTTTTCGATGATGTCAAAAGGGGGAAGAAAAGGATAGGAACCTTGAACTTTGAGACTACTGGATTAATAGGAACTCTGAACTAGTTCTACTTCTAAGGGGGAATTTAAAATCAACTCGTTCATTTGCTTAGGGGGAATTTGCAACCATTGAATGTTCAAACACTAATCTGAAATGTTGTAAATCCCTTTATCTCAATATGGTCTCATAAGATTCAAAGTCCTATTATGTTGTCAGGTTCCTTGTATTTGTCATCATCAAAAAGGGGGAAATTGTTAGGAAACGGAACTCTGGAACTTAGGTTCCCCTGAGAGTTCCGTTCCTCAGTTTCTCTACTTTTGAAGATGACAAATATTATGATACTAATGTTTTATCTCAAATATGTGTTTTAAGGAACCACAGGAATCTACCAAAGGCAGGAAAGTCAAACAGAACTAGGGAACCAAAGGAACAAGACAGCTGAAGGAATCTAGAGGAACCCAGGTGTGCCCAGAAATGAAGCTTGCGACATTGCGATTCCCGAGAAATCTGGGGACACACAACCTCGGACAAAAGGAGTCGAAAACGACTTGTCCGAAGCTTCCAAAATCCTGCCAAGGTCCAAGAGCTAAAGAACAAGATGCCTAGAGAACCTCTACCTCGGACAGAAACGATGAAAGCGACAGGACATGAAGACGTCGTTGTCCAGAAGACAGTTCCCAAGCGGCCAGCTTAGTCAACCTCGGACGAAAGCATTTGGACAATGACATTGCAAGGATCATCTGAGGTAGTTGACCAACCAAGAGAGATTCAGAGCTGCCTAGGTTGTTTGCACATGCCAAGAACAACGTGAATCAAGGAGAACCACTCAATCTAGGGCAAGCTCAATCTGTGGGAACCCAGAGAGGATCGAGCTGCGAAGAAGCCTCTATAAAAGGAAGACTAACCCAAGGGTTATCTTTGAGCACAAAAACACGACTCACACTCATTAGCAAATATCTAGTGTGAACCTCCAAACAAGATCAACAAAGCAAACTGAGATCAAGAGGAACCAGTCAAGGAAGAAAAGCTGAGTGCTAAGTTCCTGTGACTGTAAGTGATAGTTCCTAGGTGCGAAAGTCTGTTTCTTGGATTGATTATTGATTGTGTTAAGTTATCTAGGATTGTCTAACTGTGTGTAAGGCAAAGGAACTGTGTGTTCGTTCCTAGGATAAGCTGTAACCAAAAGAGATAAGAAATCAAGAAGTAGACTTTGAAATCCTTTCGAAAGAAAGGTAGTGGTTTTTATCCTAGATTGCTAGTTGACAATCAAAGGTTTCCACTATAAGGAACTGGTCATTTGTTTGATTGTTTATTTCCGCTGCGAAAGAAACTGAGAATTGATATTCTGAGTTCCTTAAGTTTTTATCTAACAATCACGATCTTACAATGTCACTGCCATTATTTGGACACATACAGAGCGACTTACGCGTTACCCTCCCTTATCACCTATGGATCCCGATCCGGTACGTATTTTATCAGATATTTAAATAATAAAAAAATTAATAAAATATGTAATATTTTAATTTAATTAATCCCGATCTGTAACGTATTGGGTTTCAGCTGAGGAAGATAATGAAGCCGTACACCCGCCACCCTCATTTCTCCGAGATCCACTAGTTCCAGAGGCAGGAGCCGGATTCGTGGTGGCCGCTTGCGCAGCGGAGCGGCATCACATCCTTGGGGTCCCTGGAGTTTCGTCGGATGGACCCCGTGCTGATATCGGCGTTTGTGGAGCGGTGGCATCCGGAGACGAACTCCTTCCATTTTTCGTGGGGGGAGATCACGATCACACTCCACGACGTCTTTCATATTTTGGAGATCCCCATCGATGGGACGACGGTGGTATCAGATATGCCTGACGTCGAGATATTTACTGCTACAGCGGAGATGCTTGGGATTGATGTATCTGTCGTCTCGCATATAGCATCAAGTAATAATTTTTATACCTATTTATCATTTATTTAATATATTTTAATTAAAATGTTGTTGAAATCATCGTATTTGGTTTTATTTCTTTTTTCAGGTGGCGGCTTTGCAATCAATACAACGTTGAAGAATCGCTGTGACTTATTATGTCGAGCGGCCCAGAGGTATATATATTTATAGTTTTATTAATATTATGATTTTTAGGATATTCGTTACATATTTTATAATTAAATTACTGTTACTAATATCAGGAACGAACGTCATGTTGCTTCGATGTACTTGCTCATGCTATTGGGCAGTACCGTCTTCACAGACAAGTCAGGGCAGAAGGTGAAGGCGATGTATCTGTCGCTCCTCCTTGATCACGACCGCACCGACCGTTATGCCTGGAGTGTTGGTGTCCTGGCCAACCTATACCGGCATTTGGGTATGGCATCGCGGGCCCAGGCACATGGATTGGTCGGATGTCCGCTGCTTTTGAGGGTAATAATATATTTTTGTATGTTTACATGATTTTTTGATATAAATGCTAACGAATATATGATTTTTTGTACAGACGTGGATTTGGACATACTTTCACGCATTCCGAGGTCATGCGTCACCTGACCTAGAGCACATGGGGGATACACGGGCTGCAGCCCGTGACGGGAGAGAGGCTCCTCAGGGCAGTGACTCGGATCGCCTTATTTCCCTGCGTCGGGTTTTGGACGCCATGAAGTATTCAGAGGTAATAAAAAAAGCGTTACGTTCGAATTTCGGATTTTTCGATTATTTATTGGCATCTGGCTTAGTTGTTATTTTATTTCAGGTGCGGTGGCAACCGTGGGGAAAGCTAAACTCCAGCGATCCGAGGTACGCTCCGTCGCTATATCGAGGCGTCATCGAGTTTTTTGACGTACGAGAGCCGTACTTGCCCGACCGTTGCCTCCGTCAGTTCGGGTACAGGAAGTGTATTCCGCAAGCGCCACCAGAGCCGAGGAAAGTTGTCCGACATGCAAGGCTCTCATCGTATGTCACGGAGTACGGGGATGAGCATTGTCTGTGGGATGCGGACCCGAGGCCGCTGATCGAGTTGTATTGTCTTATCACGTCCACCTTCGCGTGGGATTGTGACGATGCATACCTCGATTGGATTGACCAAATGTCTCATCCATATTTGGATTTCCGATCCGTCAGACAGGACCCACATGCAGTCCCTCCACCTCCCCGGCTTCCGTTGTCACGGTATGTCATCATTTTCTTATGTTTATTTTGATGTATTTTTTTAATACAGCGCTCACAGTTGGTGGTCGGCGAGATGACGGCTTATCTGGCCCAGTACGACGATACACCTCCCCGTCTTACAGATCAGATGATCTGTTGGATCGAGTATCTGACGGGTGACGTGACGCCTTCGGCCCCTCCCATTCCACGTGCGTCCCAGAGATTCCACGACTCGGTTCACGGGGAGGGATCTGGTAGCGGGCGACATGCAGATGAGGACTAGTTACGATATGTATATATTACCTAAACTGTTACGTATCACATGAAATATTTTGTTGATGTTTATGGTATTTTGTTGATATTTATGGTATTTTGTTGATGTTTTTAGTATATTAAGTATATTCACATGAAATATAAACGAAAACTATAGTATATAAGCTTATATCACATGAAATATAAAAGAAAACTATAGGATATAAGTATTATCACATGAAATATAAAGAATAACTATAGTATATAAGCTTATATCACATGAAATATAAAGAATAACTATAGTATATAAGTATATTCACATGAAATATAAAGAATAACTATAGTATATAAGCTTATATCACATGAAATATAAAGAAAACTATAGGATATAAGTATTATCACATGGAATATAAAGAATAACTATAGTATATAAGTATATTCACATGAAATATAAAGGAAAACTATAGTACATAAGTATATTCATATAAAATATAAAGAAAAACTATAGGATATAAGTATTTATAACATGAAATATAAAGAAAAACTATAGGATATAAGTATATACACATGAAATATAAAGAAAAACTATAGGATATAAGTATTTATCACATGAAATATAAAGAATAACTATAGTATATAAGTATATTCACATGAAATATAAAGAAAAACTATAGTATATAAGCTTATATCACATGAAATATAAAGAATAATTATAATATATAAGTATATTCACATGAAATATAAAAGAAAACTATAGGATATAAGCTTATATCACATGAAATATAAAGGAAAACTATAGGATATAAGTATATTCATATGAAATATAAAGGAAAACTATAGTACATAAGTATTATCACATGAAATATAAAGAATAACTATAGTATATAAGCTTATATCACATGAAATATAAAGGAAAACTATAGGATATAAGTATATTCACATGAAATATAAAGGAAAACTATAGGATATAAGTATATTCACATGAAATATAAAGGAAAACTATAGTATATAAGCTTATATCACATGAAATATAAAGAATAACTATAGTATATAAGTATATTCACATGAAATATAAAGGAAAACTATAGTATATAAACTTATATCACATGAAATATAAAGGAAAACTATAGGATATAAGTATTATCACATGAAATATAAAGAATAACTATAGTATATAAGCTTATATATATCACATGAAATATAAAGGAAAACTATAGGATATAAGTATTATCAAATGAAATATAAAGAATAACTATAGTATATAAGCTTATATCACATGAAATATAAAGGAAAACTATATGATATAAGTATTATCACATGAAATATAAAGAATAACTATATTATATAAGCTTATATCACGTGAAATATAAAGAAAAACTATAGGATATAAGTATTATCACATGAAATATAAAGAATAACTATAGTATATAAGTATATTCACATGAAATATAAAGGAAAACTATAGTATATAAACTATAGTACCCATTTTTTCTATAATCCTTCCTATTGGGCCTATTTGGGCCCAATTTCTCGTTTTTTCATCCGTTTCTTCTACAATCCTTCCTATTGGGCCTATTTGGGCCCAATTTTTCGTTTTTCAGTTTTTCACCCATTTCTTCTATAATCCTTCCTATTGGGCCTATTTGGGCCCAATTTCTCATTTTTTCAGTTTTTCACCCGTTTCTTCTACAATCCTTCCTATTGGGCCTATTTGGGCCCAATTTTTTGTTTTTCAGTTTTTCACCCGTTTTTTCTATAATCCTTCCTATGGGGCTTATTTGGGCCCAATTTCTCGTTTTTTCAGTTTTTCACCCGTTTCTTCTACAATCCTTCTTATTGGGCCTATTTG
Organism: Rheum nobile; assembly: GCA_027886185.1. Taxonomy (NCBI): domain Eukaryota; kingdom Viridiplantae; phylum Streptophyta; class Magnoliopsida; order Caryophyllales; family Polygonaceae; genus Rheum; species Rheum nobile. The sequence continues at coordinate 921,456 of WOAB01000699.1, forward strand.
GGCCTAATTTCTTATTTTTTCAGTTTTTCACCCGTTTCTTCTACAATCCTTCCTATTGGGCCCAAATCTCATTTTTTCAGTTTTTCACCCGTTTGTTCTACAATCATTTTTATTGGGCCTATTTGGGCCCAATTTTTCAATTCCTACCAGCAACAAGAAAATACTTGGATACACATACATACACAATATATATTTATATTATTTACAACGTCAATCACTACACTGAAGGATCGGGTGGACGGTTATATCTTATGCCATAATCCTGAAACATTTGAAACCTCGAGTGAAACTGAACATCCCAGCCATCTACACTTTGGTCTTTGAAACAACGCCAAGCATACGGAGGATGGGGTACTGGACAATCATCCTTGAGTCACACCTACATACAAACACAAACTTGAACTCTTTGCGCATATACTCGTATAGTTTAGTAGAGTAAATTATTTAGAAATAGTAAGCTTTACTGATATGAAGTGGTTCCGAGCTCCTACGTGGGACATCGTCAATATCTTCGTCGGAGGGCCTAAGCTTGTATTACACGCCTTCATTGGTAGGCACAAGCAAGGACCATCCCAGGCTAAGAAACATAGCGCAACTTGATACGTCGTGGCAAACACCAAACCGATTAGAGGCATGTCGAGCCAATATTGCAAGGAGCAAGGACTTATGACATAGTTCACCCGGAATATAAAATCTTTGTAACTCATTCCCGGTGCTAGTCTGGGCAGTATTTCCATGTACACATCTCTGTTGTCCAACAACTCTGCCGCTAGATGCATTCGAACCATAGGGTAATATTGCTCTTCGTACCCCAACAGTACAGCTAGTGACCGATATCCACAATGCCCGTCCGGAATTACATCTTTCGCCTCCTTAATGTATGGGAACCAGAAGTAATCCACATTCTTAACCCCAAAGTTCACCCCCATATAAGTAATGGGTTGGTCAGGGAACTGTGATCCAGATGCTTCACTTTTATCCTTTCTAGGACGGCCACGTCCCCTACCTTGGCTACCTTGGGTCCCATTCTCATTCTTCTTCTCCATTTTTATCTCTTTCTCCTTCTCATACTCCTCTAAGTCTGCCCTTCTATGCTCAAACAAGCTCGGCTCCCTCTTGGTGGAATACTTTGTGGAACCCTTCGGCCTTCCTTTGGAAACGATACCCGTCGGCTCCAACAACGAAGATTCATGCGGATGCTCCAAGTCATGGAACAGGTCGGTGACTTGCACTAACGTGGATTTTTCAAGGATCCCATCTTTCTCCTTCTTGTACAATTCCTCAAGTCTCAGCCGTGGAATAGACATTGTTGCATGCTCCTCAATGATGTCACCACGATAACTCTTATCCCATTCCAACTGCCTCCAGAAGCGGTGGATCTCACTCGGCATGATCTGCCTCTTATCAACAATAGCCTCCCCAATCTCATGGATGCACGACAGGCCTTGGCATTCTTTCATCCAGTAATCGTCGCACTCCTCGTTGAAATCATCTATCTCTAACTGCTTATACATATCGAACAACTTCCTCAAGCCCTTTTTCGACACTTTGTAGAATAGCTTCGTAAACACCCTTCTCATTTCTAGCGGCACCTGGTTGAAACAATTTGGTTTTTTGACCCGTGACATCTCCATGCTCGCCCTCACCTGCCCGATTTGACCTTCGATTGCATGGTGGATCCTCAATGCCATCCTGTTAAAACCGCCAACACTAGAATCCACAATATCCTTCAACACCCTATGCATACCCTCAACCCTATCAAAACAAAAAAATGTATAATGCTAGTAAGAAAGTATGACACCGAGCCCTAGGCCCAATAAACATCCCAGAAAAATGAAAAGTGATACATACATGTTTGAAGTCCTCGTGAAGAAGTGAAGATGATGATCTGTCCACGCTCTGACTATGTTTTCCTTGTAAGGTTTCAACCACTGTTTCTCAAGGTATCCAACAAGGCCGCTCTTCCATGATTTCCTAAGTTTTTGGAGCCTCTCTTCGTAGCTTTCCTCCGTGGTTGAACACCAAAGTCCCCAACATTGGCCGCAAAAGTTGCTGACTCTTTTCGAATCCTTCAAGATTGGATTAGCATATGCCTCGATTTTGTGTTTGATATGCACCCAACACAAAAGGTGTTTAACCCGATCTTTGAAAACTATCCGAATTGCATTGATGAGGGCCTTCTCTCGATCAGTCATTATGGCCGTCGACATTACTCCCGCCTCTTGAAACAAATACATAAGCTTTTGCATTATGAATCCGTAATGCAAACCATCTTCCTCTCGCGTAAATGCATAGGCGATGTTGAACGTCTTGTTAGTGCATGTAAAATCGACAATCTCCACAAGAGGCATGTTATACCTAATGATGAATGTAAGAAAACAAAAGAGTATAAGCAATTTTAGATCATGTATATTACGACTATACTAAATTGTAATAAACATAAGGCCATTATATACCTATTTGTCTTGTATGTGGCGTCGATAACTACCACGTAAGGGAACAACTTCAACATGTGCAACGAGTCAGGGTGAGCGAAAAATAGGATATCGATCTCAGACGTAGACCGCTTCCTCAAAGGATACACTTCGTACCTATTTTCTTTGAAGAAATTTAGGGTCCATTGGGTGATCGTCATTTCCCCACGGTCCTCGTACTGCATCTTTCGTAAATAGTTGGAAACTTGTTTCCTTGATGTTACATTTTTGGGGTTGCACCTTCTCAACTCCGCAACAATAACACTCGGCGGATTGAACCTCTCGCCGGAACTCCTGACAATGCACTGCTCATCAGGGGTCATTCGACCCATGTATGGATGCCCAAGGAAGGTAGTCGGAAGCTTATGGTTGTGTTGTCCACTCAACACATTCAAGATCCATTTCTGAGTCTCTACTCCCGACTTCTTTTTCATTCGAAGACCGTACAACTCAAATGTGCACCCAGACTTCTTCGATCCGCTTTGACGAATTACCACAGGCTCATTCGGATCATCTTCACTAACTTTCTTCCTCCCTGATCTATATTCACCAAAGTGCTCGCACGTCAAACTAACATGTCTTTTATTACTTCAGCGAATGACTAGAACCATCATCAAATCTTTGCCCCTCTTCTGAGCCCAATCAACCAACTCTTGTCGGCTATCCCACTTCTGATTCGTACGAAATTCAGATCCATAATCTTTACCCTATTAATGTAAATACTAATGTTATTCATTTGCATTTAATGAAATAACAATCTCTCAATCTCAAAACTTAACAAACTACTATTTCTAATTACACATGCAATATCAAAATACCAAATACAATATTACAAAACTATACCGCGAGTCAAACTATATTTGTCCTCACTTTTCTTAAAATATAGATTACAAAACAATTATTACTGTAAATACTAATGTTATTCATTTGCATTTAATGAAATAGCAATCTCTCAATCTCGAAACTTAAAGAACTACTATTTCTAACTACACATGCAATATCAAAATACCAAATACAATATTACAAAACTATACCGTGAGTCAAACTATATTTGTCCTCACTTTTCTTAAAATATAGATTACAAAACAATTATTAATGTAAATACTAATGTTATTCATTTTCATTTAATGACATAACAATCTCTCAATCTCGAAACTTAAAGAACTACTATTTCTAACTACACATGCAATATCAAAATACCGCATACAATATTACAAAACTAAACCGCGAGTCAAACTATATTTGTCCTCACTTTTCTTAAAATATAGATTACAAAACAATTATTAATGTAAATACTAATGTTATTCATTTGCATTTAATGACATAACAATCTCTCAATATCGAAACTTAAAGAACTACTATTTCTAACTACACATGCAATATCAAAATAGCGCATACAATATTACAAAACTAAACCGCGAGTCAAACTATATTTGTCCTCACTTTTCTTAAAATATAGATTACAAAACAATTATTAATGTAAATACTAATGTTATTCATTTGCATTTAATGACATAACAATCTCTCAATCTCAAAACTTAAAGAACTACTATTTCTAACTACACATGCAATATCAAAATACCGCATACAATATTACAAATCTAAACCGCGAGTCAAACTATATTTGTCCTCACTTTTCTTAAAATATAGATTACAAAACAATTATTAATGTAAATACTAATGTTATTCATTTGCATTTAATGACATAACAATCTCTCAATCTCAAAACTTAAAGAACTACTATTTCTAACTACACATGCAATATCAAAATACCGCATACAATATTACAAAACTAAACCGCGAGTCAAACTATATGTGTCCTCACTTTTCTTAAAATATAGATTACAAAACAATTATTAATGTAAATACTAATGTTATTCATTTGCATTTAATGACATAATAATCTCTCAACCTCGAAACTTAAAGAACTACTATTTCTAACTACACATGCAATATCAAAATACCTCACTTTTCTCAAAATGCCGCATACAATATTACAACACTAAACGGCGAGTCAAACTATATATACTTTTACGCCTCTATATACATGAACCAATTCACAATATCGCATGCAATATTACTATAACTAATTCATACATATCTATATAATGCAAATATCAAGCCTTTTATGAATTATGAAATACTAACCGCGAAATTGTTGGGGTTGAATTCTTCATCACTGCTCAAATATTCTTCATCGCTACTCCAATAATCGTTTTCGATATTTTCCATTTTGGTAAGATTGTATTCGAATGTGTGCAAAAAATGGATGATTGAGTTTGAGTACATATAGAGGGGTATTTCGGCCGTTGGACTTATAGCCGTTGGGCTACGCAAGATCCTTGCGTACGCAATATCCTTGCGTAGGAGGCCGAAATTCAAATCACGCCAACGGCTATAAGTCCAACGGCCATATTTGGTTTTCTACGCAAGGATCTTGCGTACGCAAGATCCTTGCGTAGAGGTTTTATACTTTTTTTTAAAAAACTCCTCTGTATTTCCTTGGAATGGCCTTCTACGCCGGTAGATGACGTACGCAACATCTTTGCGTAGGATTTTGTAGTGCGAAAGTTCAAAAAACGTAGTGCATATAGTGCGACCGTTATATAACGAACATTTTTTTTTCACCCGAGAAGTTGTGACTCATGTGAGAACCTATTTCTCACTAAGGTAGTGTTTGATTGCAATTTTTTCTTGCAAAAACGACACTTGAACAAGAAGGGATTGATGCTTTTGTTCCTTTTAGCAGCGACAAAAGTGAAAAATAGGGCGGGGGTGGTGTTCACATGTTCAAGTACAAATGGATGGCTAAAATTCAATTACTTAAATTTAAAAATTATAGTTTAATTATTAGTATTTTTTCAAAAGTTGTTTGTTCTAACCTGTATAAATTCTTTTTATCTATATATAGACACCCATATTACGTATATTTAAAATATAAATGCAAAAGTTATATAATTGTATGTATGATTGATGTTAGTTTAGGGTGAAAACTTGTATTAATCTTGAAAACTTGAGGTAAAATGGGATGGGTTTCACAAGAAAGATAAACGAATAAAAACCTAGAAAAGTTAGACCGTGGCCAGTGGCGACGACGGAGGAGGGCGCCTGTGAGAAACTTCAAACGACTGAGCTCATGGCGCCTGTGAGAAATAAAACCTAGAAAAGTTAGACCGCGGTTACGTTGAACCGTGGTTTTGTAATTGTAGGGTCTTACCAGGGTTTGTGCAAACCGTGGTCCGTGTATATATTTACCACGGTTAAATTTTTACGTGGTAAGCATTTATTTTATAAAAAAAATTAATAATAATACCGCGGTTAGAATGGAACCGTGGTCCGTGTTTTAAGGTTACCCCAGGTTGAGATACTGAAACCGCGGTGCGAGTTTTATTTAATATAAAAAAATCCTTTACACCGCGGTTTTTGCTATAACCGTGGTCCGTATATTTTCTTTACCTCGGTTTCAAAAATCCGCTCCAAAAATAGTGTGGTTAATCCCCTTTTTTGTACTAGTGTGTTTATATTAAAGCCTAGGGTGGCTTTGAACTTAAAGTCTGAGGTCACTGGCGTGTGGCACTACTGACGCAAGTCGGGGGTGTTACACCAAAGTCGATTGAGTACTTATCATGAACTTTTGTTGCTTGAACATGTTTGGTTTTTGCGAATCTGTTTTGCAAGCTTGTGTGTCGGTACTTCTTTCTTTTGTTGAGTTGGTTTTGGGTGGAGATCGAGTTATTCCGGTTGTGGTTGTGGTTGTGGTTGTGTTTGAGGCTCCTAAAGATTCCTTGGAGGGCAACGTCAGGGTGGTCGAGACTGTAATACCCCGTATTTTTGTAAGGTTATTTTGGGGAATTATGGAATTTTCCCAAGTACCCGTTGTGTACGTCGGATTTAATACAGAGAGTTTGAGACATTCGGTAATGTGCTCTGTATCTATAATATTTTTCTCAGTGAAATAATATACAGATAACATGCCTTGGATTTTAATTGTCGTTCGCGTACGATAATTTTTATCCCGGCTTAATGTCATGTTCATTCAAAGCTGAACGGGCGGGAAAAAGGTGTCACGGCGACCGACGTAAAGTCGCGGCGACCGCCGTAGTGTGACCCAAGCACGGCGACCACCGTAAAGTCACGGCGCCCGCCGTCCCAATGCTCGAGGAGGCAGCTGGTGTGTCAGGCCGCGGCGACCGCCGTAATTTACGGCGCCCGCCGTAAGTGCCATCATCGTTGCCCAGCATTCGTTGCCCGTTGGTCGCCGGCGTTATTTCTGGCGAGCGCCGAACTAGCTCTAGGCCCTTCGTTTTTGAACTCCAGACGCTTTGGCTATAAAAGGGGGTGTTGGGGGAGTGATTTGAGCCATCCCAAGCACCAAACCTCTGCCAAATTTGCCTCTCTCCGGAGTTGTGCCTTCGCCGGAAATTTCGAAGCTTTCGTCGGTGTTGTTGGTGGTGTTTCCAGCAGCTCTTTTGAAGCCTTGTGGTTGCCTTTGAAGGTCAGAAACCAAGCCAGGCTGAAAGGGGTCGAAACGCGCTTTGTTTTGGTGAGATTTCTCTCGTCTCTGTCGACCGTGTTCTTCACGGCGACCGCCGTGTTCTTCACGGCGACCGCCGTGATGAATGCGGCGACTGCCGCCAGTGCCCAGAATGCCTTCGTGGCTTTGGCTTGGTTGGTTGTCGTCATGGCGTCTTTCCTTTAGTGTCTTTCGCCGTGTTTAGATTCATATTGTTTATGTCAGATCTAACTTAGGGTTCCTTTTATGGGTCGACTCGAAGGTTGTTGTGTTGTCGGAACTATACCGTGTCGAGCCCGGAATCCAGTTGATGTCTTTAGACTATTCTGCGGAGTAAGGCAAGTGGTGGTTCGCTCTTGCTCATTCGTTCCATATTTATATTAATTATCAGTAGTTTATCTGAGTAATTAATTTGGAATGAATATTCTGTTTGTCTGGAAACGGTTTTGTTAAACTGTTTTGAAAATCATATAATAGGTTGTATATCTGTTAGAACAACGCTATTATCTGTGATCGCCTTTCGGGCCTTTATGTGGATTTATCCTGTAACTGTTGTGGTGTTGTAACTGTTTAGTTAGCACTGTTAATTAGGAACGTTACTCGGACTCTGTCCAGTCGTTTCTTTATAATCTGGTATCGGGGTGGCTCGTCTCCATCTGGTACTATTCTAAGATCATGATCGGTCTCTTTCACAAGTGTGTAGAGACAGGACACTTAGCTGGTGTCACAAACCTTTCGGTGTACGTCACTCTCGACGAAACATATACTAAGATGTGTCGTCCCATTGGTGGGGTACACATGTAAAAGTCTATAATGTGTTGTGTGTTTTTGAAACATAATCAGATAAGTGCTACCTTGACGCACATAATTAATGAACGCTCAGCGAGTAGGGCAGCTAGGTAATAGTGCCACTAGGAAGACTCGTGTTGACTTGAATGTAGTACGTCTTCTTTCCGATCTGGATTCGCTGAAAGGCGGTGAGGTTGGTCGTTGACTGAAGCATCTCAGTCAGTTTTAAACCATTGTTGTATGATTCTGTAACTTTCCAGATTTGTCATACTTCCTTAAAGACTCATTTCAGTTGGAGTCTTCTTTCGGGTCGATTTCTGTAAAGATTAAGTCTTCTAGAATCTTCTCTTGTGCATACCTCTTGTTTATTCCAGTAGGAGTATGGTGGTTGACAAGCGTACTCGATTATTATTCGAGGGACGAGGAGTCTAACCTAATACAACTGCTTCGAACCATTCTGCTTTGTTCCCTTGCTAGTCTATTCATTTAGACTAACCAACCAATATTTCCCTTGCATGGTTGGTTGGTGTCATCCGTTCGATTCGGCACATCAGATAAGAAGTAGTTCAGAAGACCAGAAGGACTATGGAGTCAACGGTGGTTTTTCAATGTTTTAATTATTTCTTTAATCAGGTTGAGATCTTTTGGACAATAACTTTGATTGTAATATACTTTCTTAGACTTCCGTTGTGTTTGTTTTAAACTCTGTATTGACCTATTCGGGATTGGGCTGTAATCCCGTAACCCTTGTTTCCTTGACAATGTTACGTTTTGGAATTTAATGCTTGATCATTGTGTATCAATTGCATTTCATAAATCGTATTTAAGTGGTAAAGCCTTGGGTGATCTCGGTAAGGAACACTGGGGTCACTGGCGGTAATACATTTCCAAAAGGGTTAAGTTTTGAGGGTGTTACAGTTGTGGTATCAGAGCCAAAGGTTTTAAAACGGGTTTGGAATTTTTATAAACCATTTATCCATTTTCGAAATGCTTTAAAAAGGGCTCTGAATTTTCATTCTGAAAAGAATTTAAAAACACCGTTCATAGTCGTGTCTTCTTTATAGTCTGATATAGTAAGTTTGCTTCTATGTCTAGAAAGACTAATTCCTTCCTTATTGTTCGATAGGATGGGTGTCTGCTTTTCTATTGGTAGGGGGTCGGAAGACGCCAAGTCGGACCAGCCGAGGCTAGATTTTTCGTTACCTCAGCGATGTTTCAAGGTTGGAGGCCCGAGTAGCCCGCCCGAAGACGTCAAGCACGTTCTCCCCGAGTCGGTTGTCCTTGTAGCTAGGGATGCTATGGTCCCTGAGGCTGTACATGTGCCGCCACCAAGGGTGGAGGAAGTACAGGAATGGGAGCAGGAAGATGAGTTATCGAGGTATGAACAAGGGGTTTACCAAGACGACTTTCTGCTGGGACCAATTCCCGAGGAGATCGAGTACGAGGAGGTGGAAGAGGAGATGCTTGAGCAAGATCATGTCGAGGACGAGGATATGATCGAGGATGATTCCGAGGATGAGGATCCCATCGAGGATGATTCCGAGGATGAGGATCCCATCGAGGATGATCCCGAGGATGAGGATCCCATAGAGGATGATCCAGAAGAGGATCCAGAGTTGGACCTTGGAGGGCAGAATCAGGAGCCCGGTACAGAATTGCCACCAGTGCCAGAGTATGCACCCATGTCAGAAGCTGATTGGGAGGCACTGTATACCGAGTACGGTATTAGGAGAAGTGATAGGGAATCTCAGTCTATCCCTACTCCAAGAAGATGGAGGTCGGAATCCGATCTGCAGGAGATCCTCTGCCAGAGTGAGGTAATCTCTGCAGAGCAGCAGAGTCAGTGGGATGAGTTGACCGCCAGTACTCAGAGGAGGGCTGGAATAGGAGGACCAGTCATGGACGTCCCATACTTTACCATGACTGAGCTAGGACTATGTGCTTCAGGGTCAAGCAGGGTGCGAAACCCATCGCCAGAGCTCGATGGTGAGCCTAGCCCGAAGAGACCATGTACGAGTAGCCAGTCGTATGGGAGACATTTTGGAATGCCTTGAGGAGGAGTGGCGTTGCCTATCGCAGTTGTTTCGTTTCTTAGTATTCCAAGTTGTACTTTGTGTAATATTTCAGTATTGCGGCAAGTACTATGAGAAACACTTATATCTTCGAGCAATGTTGTCCAAACGCTCAAATGATAAACTTATGTGTAACTTGTGTAAGAATTCGAAGGTTTATCTATAAAATGCCAAGTTGATCTATTCTGAGTGATTTATTTACGTTGATATATTGCATAAGTATATTGCATAATATTAATGTATTGAATGCTTGGAATTGGATCGGTAATCAGATGGTGAACCCAAGAAGCACGAGGAACTCGACTCGAGCCGGTGCTGGGACTAGTCAAAATCCCAGGACAACAGGAAGAGGTGTTCAGGATGAACACGAGTCAGAGTCTCGCGTCCAGCAGAGGCGTGAAGGTCAAGATCAGACCCAAGCGCCGACGCTGTTTGACGCCGCAGCTGTGGAGGCGATTCGTGGAATCGTGATGCAGGCTATTGCAGATGTATTGAGACCAAATGCGCCTCAAGCACAAGAAGTGCCTACTCACACAGCGGTTCCTGATGTTATGGAACCCAGAAACCCTGTGATTCAGGAGACTGCCGTCAGGACGAGAGACAGCTATGGTCGCGCCCTTAAGACCATCACTTCCATGAGGCCCGATTGCTATAACGGGAAAGGGGAGCCAGTGGCAGTGACTCATTGGTTCTCCTATATGGAGAGGCTGTTTAGGAACGTGGAGTGTACGGAGGCCGAGAAGGTCCATATCGCTTCTCTTCAGCTGAAGGAGGAGGCTAGCGAGTGGTGGGAGAGCACTGGTTTGGCTGAGAGCCCAGTGTTAACTTGGTCGATGTTCAAGACCAAGATGGTTGATCGCTTTTTCTCTCGTGCTATGAGAGAGGAGAAGCATAAAGAGTTCTTGTACCCTCAGACTGATGGTCTGAGAGTGACGGAGTTGGCATCTAAGTTCAACCATCTTCTACAGTATGCCACTGCCGAGATTACCAGCGAGGCCCAAAAGATCTGGTACTTCCATGAGTGGATGAACCCGGATATCAAGCCATTAATGGTGCACCACACATGCTCTACCTTGGAGCAGTATGTGGATTATGCCTATAAGCTGGAGGTAACTCTGGAGGAGTCGACCAAGAGGCGCAACCGACAGAAGTCGATGCAGAATCAGAACCAGGGAGGTGGTTTTAAGCGCCCTGCGCCACCATCTAACTTCGCCAAGTCCGGCCGAGCTAAGATGGAGATGACGCAAGGGGGATCGACTCAGCAGTCAGGGCAGACCAGGAGTACAGTTCAGTGTTATAACTGCGGTACTGCTGGGCACAAGAGCACTGAGTGTCGGAAGGAGAAGAGGCCATGCTTTGGGTGTGGACGTGATGGTCATCTGCAAAAGTTCTGCAAGCAGGGGAAGCAGAAGGGAGTAGAGTCGCAACAAGGGTCAGTTCATCAGAGCAACCGACCTAGGTTTAAGCCTGCCGAGACTCCTAGCCCTTCAGTGCAGACGACTGCTCAGAACAGGGGAAAGGCCCCAGCTGTTTCTGGAAGTCAGGGCCAACGCTTGTACGAGATGCGTGAGGCAGATGGACCCAACGCTCCGATTGCTCAAGGTACTCTATACCTTCACTCTACTTCAGTGTGCATTCTGTTTGATTCTGGTGCTACGCATTCCTTTATTTCGGATAGCTGTGTTAGCAAGTTAGACTTAGTGTGCAACGATTCGTGCGACCCTTTTGTCGTTAATCTTCCTAATGGAGAACGTTTGGTGGGAACCAAGCATCTATCCGACTTTCCGATTACCATTCAGGGTAAGGAATTTGAGGCAGATTTAATCTGTATAGCCATGGCTCCATACGACATTATCCTCGGTATGGATTGGCTGACGCGTCATAAGGAGGTGATCGACTTCAGTTCAAGAACGGTGACGGTGTCATCCGGGGGCCAATTCGTGTGCAAGTTCAAAGGTCGAAATGACGCTGGTAACGGCAAGCTGATCAATGCGATGGCTGCGTTTAAGCTACTACGACAAGGATGTGTCGGGTACCTTTGTTACTTGGATTCGCCTGTGAAGGATGGACCTGAGGTTCTTGATATTCCTGTAGTTAGGGAGTTTTCGGATGTCTTTCCGGAAGAAATTCCTGGATTACCCCCAAATCGTGACGTAGAGTTTTCAATTGATCTCGAGCCTAGTACGGCGCCGATTTCCAAATCCCCGTATCGGATGGCTCCAGCTGAGATGCAAGAATTGAAGAATCAACTTGAAGATCTTCTTGACAAAGGATATGTCAGGCCGAGTGCATCGTCGTGGGGTGCTCCGGTATTGTTCGTTAAAAAGAAGGACGGATCGTTCCGACTTTGTATCGACTATCGAGAGTTGAACAAGGTGACGATCAAGAACAAGTATCCTTTGCCTAGGATTGATGACTTGTTGGACCAGTTGCAGGGAGCAAAGGTTTTCTCCAAGATCGACCTAAGATCTAGATATCATCAACTCAGGATTCGTGAGCAGGACATTCCTAGAACTGCGTTCAGGACCAGATATGGTCATTACGAGTTCGTAGTGATGCCTTTTAGGCTTACAAATGCTCCAGCTGTCTTTATGGACTTGATGAACCGATGCTTTCACCAGTACTTGGATAAGTTCGTGGTGGTTTTCATCGACGATATCCTGATTTATTCTCCGAATGAAGAAGTCCACGAAGAACATATACGGATTGCCTTGTCAATCCTTAGACAACATCAGCTTTATGCTAAACTGTCCAAGTGTGAATTCTGGATAAAGGAAGTGGCTTTCTTAGTCCACGTGATCAATAAAAATGGGGTTATGGTTGATCCCCAAAAGATTGAAGCGGTGGCTAAATGGACACAGCCCCAGAATGTGAAGGAGGTGCGCAGTTTTCTTGAACTTGCCGGGTATTATAGAAGGTTCGTAGAAGGATTTTCAAAGATCGCTCTACCTATGACCAATCTACTCCGCAAGGTCCACAAGAAGTTTGTCTGGAATGACAAGTGCGAGGTCAGTTTCCAGGAGTTGAAACGACGGTTGACCTCGGCACCCGTGTTAGCACTCCCAGAAGGGAATGACGATTATGTGGTCTATATTGATGCTTCCAAGTGTGGTCTTGGTTGTGTTTTGATGCAAAGGGGCAGAGTCATTGCTTACGCATCTAGACAACTCAAGACTTACGAAGAAAACTATCCGACCCATGATCTTGAGTTAGCAGCGGTTGTCTTTGCGCTGAAGATTTGGAGGCATTACCTCTACGGTATAAGATGTCAAGTCTTCATCGACCACAAAAGTCTCAAGTATATATTTACTCAAAAGTAGCTAAATATGAGACAACGCCGCTGGCTAGAGTTGCTCAAGGACTACGACATGGAGTTATTGTATCATCCGGGCAAGGCTAATGTAGTAGCTGATGCACTAAGCCGGAAGACAACGCATGAGACTGTAGTTGCTCTACTTACTGCTCAGACCAAGCTAAACCAAGAGTCATGCGACATTGAAGTCTTATATGACCAGCGTAGAGGGTACCTGAGTATGATGGAAATTCGGGCTACACTGTTGGATCAGATCAAAGAAAAGCAAGTCGATGACATCATCTTGGTGAAGTTAAGCAGTGAAGTGATGGATGGGAAAGCTCCTAGTTTTATGGTTCAGGATGATGGATCACTTTGGTTTCAGGATCGGATCTGTGTTCCTGACACAGAAGGTCTTCGTCAGTTGGTGATGAGAGAAGCTCATTCATCTCTTACTCTGTGCATCCTGGCTCTAGCAAGATGTACAAGGATCTCAGGAAGAAGTTTTGGTGGCCAAACATGAAGTGGGACGTAGCAGACTTTGTGGCAAAGTGCTTAACTTGCCAGAAGGTCAAGATGGAACACCGCAGGCCAGGTGGTGAGATGCTACCTCTCCCCGTACCAGAATGGAAATGGGAGGACATTTCCATGGACTTCGTCACTGGGCTACCCAAGACTCGAAGTCAGAGAGATGATATCTGGGTAATTGTGGATAGGCTTATGAAGAGTGCTCATTTCATAGCCATCAAGACCACATGGGAAACCCAGAAGTTAGCAGAAGTCTACCAGAAGGAGATTGTCCGCTTACATGGCATTCCTAAGACCATTGTATCGGACCGAGATGACCGTTTCATGTCAAGATTCTGGAAGGAACTTCATAAGGCTATGGGAACCGAGTTGAGGTTCAGTACAGCTTTTCATCCTCAGACAGATGGTCAGTCTGAAAGGACCATCCAGACTCTGGAGGATATGTTTAGAGCTTGTGTGCTCGATCGTCCGACTAGCTAGGAGGACAGCTTGAGTCTGATTGAGTTCACGTACAACAATAGCTGGCATGCTACAATCAAGATGGCTCCGTTTGAAGCTTTGTATGGTCGCAGATACAGATCTCCGATTTGTTGGGATGATAATGCCGACAAAATTCTGCTTGGACCAGAGTTGGTCGAAAGGACGGCTTCAGACATTGCTTTGATCAGACAAAGGATATTGACCGCTCAGAGTCGACAGAAGTCCTACGCAGATCGGAAGCACAGGACTGTCGAGTTCGAGATCGATGACAAGGTTTTTGTCAAGGTATCGCCATCCAAAGGAGTTTTCAGATTTGGTAAGCGTGGGAAGCTTAACCCTCGCTACGTGAGACCATTCGAGATTCTGGATAAAGTGGGATCTCTAGCGTACCGCTTGGCGTTGCCGCCATCGGCTCACCCGGTGCATAACGTGTTCCACGTATCGTTACTCAGAAAGTATGTACCAGATGAGTCTCATGTGCTTAGTTATGAAGACATCGAGATTCAAGCTAATGGTACTTATGAAGAGTTGCCCGTACGCATTTTGGAGCGTCGGGAGAAGCGTTTGCGTAACAAGATCGTGCCGTTGGTACGAGTGCTGTGGTCCAAGTCAGGGACCGAAGAAGTTACTTGGGAGACGTGGGAAACCGAGTCAGATATGCTCAGGCGTTTTCCCGAGTTATTCTCGACCTAAGTTTCGGGGTCGAAACTTCTTGTAAGGGGGAGGAGATGTAATACCCCGTATTTTTGTAAGGTTATTTTGGGGAATTATGGAATTTTCCCGAGTACCCGTTGTGTACGTCAGATTTAATACAGAGAGTTTGAGACATTCGGTAATGTGCTCTGTATCTGTAATATTTTTCTCAGTGAAATAATATACAGATAACATGCCTTGGATTTTAATTGTCGTTCACGTACGATAATTTTTATCCCGGCTTAATGTCATGTTCGTTCAAAGCTGAACGGGCGGGAAAAAGGTGTCACGGCGACCGACGTAAAGTCGCGGCGACCGCCGTAGTGTGACCCAAGCACGGCGACCGCCGTAAAGTCACGGCGCCCGCCGTCCCAATGCTCGAGGAGGCAGCTGGTGTGTCAGGCCGCGGCGACCGCCGTAATTTACGGCGCCCGCCGTAAGTGCCGTCATCGTTGCCCAGCAGTCGTTGCCCGTTGGTCGCCGGCGTTATTTCTGGCGAGCGCCGAACTAGCTCTAGGCCCTTCGTTTTTGAACTCCAGACGCTTTGGCTATAAAAGGGGGTGTTGGGGGAGTGATTTGAGCCATCCCAAGCACCAAACCTCTGCCAAATTTGCCTCTCGCCGGAGTTGTGCCTTTGCCGGAAATTTCGAAGCTTTCGTCGGTGTTGTTGGTGGTGTTTCCAGCAGCTCTTTTGTAGCCTTGTGGTTGCCTTTGAAGGTCAGAAACCAAGCCAGGCTGAAAGGGGTCGAAACGCGCTTTGTTTTGGTGAGATTTCTCTCGTCTCTGTCGACCGTGTTCTTCACGGCGACCACCGTGTTCTTCACGGTGACCGCCGTGATGAATGCGACGACCGCCGCCAGTGCCCAGAATGCCTTCATGGCTTTGGCTTGGTTGGTTGTCGTCATGGCGTCTTTCCTTTAGTGTCTTTCGCCGTGTTTAGATTCGTACTGTTTATGTCGGATCTAACTTAGGGTTCCTTTTATGGGTCGACTCAAAGGTTGTTGTGCTGTCGGAACTATACCGTGTCGAGCCCGGAATCCAGTTGACGTCTTTAGACTATTCTGCGGAGTAAGGCAAGTGGTGGTTCGCTCTTGCTCATTCGTTCCATATTTACATTAATTATCAGTAGTTTATCTGAGTAATTAATTTGGAATGAATATTCTGTTTGTCTGGAAATGGTTTTGTTAAACTGTTTTGAAAATCATATAATAGGTTGTATATCTGTTAGAACAATGCTATTATCTGTGATCGCCTTTCGGGCCTTTATGTGGATTTATCCTGTAACTGTTGTGGTGTTGTAACTGTTTAGTTAGCACTGTTAATTAGGAACGTTACTCGGACTCTGTCCAGTCGTTTCTTTATAATATGGTATCGGGGTGGCTCGTCCCCATCTGGTACTATTCTAAGATCATGATCGGTCTCTTTCACAAGTGTGTAGAGACAGGACACTTAGCTGGTGTCACAAACCTTTCGGTGTACGTCACTCTCGACGAAACGTATACTAAGATGTGTCGTCCCATTGGTGGGGTACACATGTAAAAGTCTATAATGTGTTGTGTGTTTTTGAAACATAATCAGATAAGTGCTACCTTGACGCACATAATTAATGAACGCTCAGCGAGTAGGGCAGCTAGGTAATAGTGCCGCTAGGAAGACTCGTGTTGACTTGAATGTAGTACGTCTTCTTTCCGATCTGGATTCGCTGAAAGGCGGTGAGGTTGGTCGTTGACTGAAGCATCTCAGTCAGTTTTAAATCATTGTTGTATGATTCTGTAACTTTCCAGATTTGTCATACTTTCTTAAAGACTCATTTCAGTTGGAGTCTTCTTTCGGGTCGATTTCTGTAAAGATTAAGTCTTCCAGAATCTTCTCTTGTGCATACCTCTTGTTTATTCCAGTAGGAGTATGGTGGTTGACAAGCATACTCGATTATTATTCGAGAGACGAGGAGTCTAACCTAATACAACTGCTTCGAACCATTCTGCTTTGTTCCCTTGCTAGTCTATTCATTTAGACTAACCAACCAATATTTCCCTTGCATGGTTGGCTGGTGTCATCCGTTCGATTCGGCACATCAGATAAGAAGTAGTTCAGAAGACTAGAAGGACTATGGAGTCAATGGTGGTTTTTCAATGTTTTAATTATTTCTTTAATCAGGTTGAGATCTTTTGGACAATAACTTTGATTGTAATATACTTTCTTAGACTTCCGCTGTGTTTGTTTTAAACTCTGTATTGACCTATTCGGGATTGGGCTGTAATCCCGTAACCCTTGTTTCCTTGACAATGTTACGTTTTGAAATTTAATGCTTGATCATTGTGTATCAATTGCATTTCATAAATCGTATTTAAGTGGTAAAGCCTTGGGTGATCTCGGTAAGGAACACTAGGGTCACTGGCGGTAATACCTTTCCAAAAGGGTTAAGTTTTGGGGGTGTTACAGAGACTCCTGAAGATCCCTCATTTAGGTGAGGGCAACGTCATTGTGGTTCATTCAACACTTGCCCGTTTGACCCGTCTCTGGTGGCACTGTCGGTTAATTGTGTTTGACTCACCACTCTCCCTAGTTTGTTTAGCTCATTTTTGCTTAATTGTATTTTCTTTTGCTTGCCTTTGTTGTTTTTTTCTTAGCTGGTTTATCCGGAGTTTAATTTATCGGCCTTTCGAGTTATCCGACATTGTTATATTGGTAACTCGAATTCTTACCTTATAAAAAACACATACTAGAGCTTAAAAGTTAGAAATAACATAAATCCTATTGTAGGTCTAAATCTTACTTGAATAACCATCTTTTTTTGACAAGGTAAGTATAAGAACAAATATGCAAGCTTATAATTTGACCAAAATATAAGTACAATTGCAAAGTGAAGTAAACTTATATAAGAGATGTACTGAAAAACATTTGTAATTATTTTTAAAATCAAATTATAATAAAATGTATATCCCTTTATTTCTCTTTTTAGCAGATTTCTTTTCAATTTCAATTTTTTTTTTTTCCTTTTACATTCAATCATCTTTGTTCCTGAACGAATCTCTCTTTTTCCAAGTTCTTTTTTGAATAGACATAATCTTTTATATTATCATACTCATGTTATAATATTATTTTTCATTCATTATATATAAATATTTTTTTTTACACTAATTAGATATATAAATTAGGGAAAAGATAAGGTGAGGATGGAGGCTTAGGAAAGGAGTAAGGACACCCCAAGACCGCCGGATCAACAAAAAGAGCGTCCAGATCAGCCAAGGAAAGAATTCGGATACAATTCGGCACGGCCGGATTTTTCGCAAAAAAAACGCGTTCCGTGTGCACACACGGTTTGGTCTGTATGCACACATACATTGTTTCGCATGCACACACATGTTGTTTCCTTGTGCACACACAGGTCATTCCGTATGCACACATAAGTTATTTTTGTTGGTTTTTATACGTATGCACACATGTTATTTCGTACACGCTTTGAGTCATTTTTGCATGTAAACATATGTTATTTTCATGTGCACACATGCACACCTACGTTGTTTCACATGCACACATGCTTGTTTCACATACACATAGCACGTAGTGCATTTCGTATGCACAAACATGTCATTGTCACATGCACACATTAGTACACTTCGATCACATGCACTCTATAGTATACTTCGCATGCACACAATCGTGTTTTCATCTGCACACATTTTGTTCATTCCATATGAATGCACACGTTTTATGCATGAACACAAAATGAATTTCACGTGCACACCGTAGTGTATTTGGCATGCACACAACAATGTATTTGGCATGCACACAAATCTGCACTTTGTATGCACGCGAATCCGTCTTTTTCACGAATAATTCGACCGTGTCAAATTTTTCCCGAATTTTTGAAAAGCGATATGGGCACTCTGTTTGCCTCTCATCCAACGGCTCTCATGCGTCCTCGTTCCTCTCTTCCCTACCCATCCTCACTGAATCTCAACCCTATAAATTATCTATAGATTTTTTGTCTAAATATAAGGACGATAACAATGCACGGAAACTAGGTAATAAATATAAAAAAAAAATACAATAGCCCATGTATTTTTTTTTTTTATCAAGGTAAGAATTTGGGAGAATTTCAAGAAGAACTTGAAACTCTACCCAAGTCATCCAACCGGATGAGAACACGAAGTTCGTGATTGTTGATGATGTCTGACAGTGCAGAGTCGTGGCTCAGTTTAGCGATATGGTCAGCCACCGAATTAGCTTCACGAAAGACATGACAAATCTGGGCAGTCGGAAATGATGTTAACAGCAATCGGATATCCGAAATTAGAATTTCAATATCCCATGGACAAGCCCAGATACCTTTAAGAACATTGACAATAATAAGATTGTCAGATTCAATTTCAATGTGTTCCAGTTTTAGTTCTTTTACTTTTTGTAGCGCGTTCCTGAAGGCCAATGTTTCACTTCTCAACGCCGTTGATTTACCGCATTTGCCCGCATGGATGCAGATATTTTCTCCTTTATCATTTCTCATGATTATTCCAAATGTTGAGTCTCCGTTAAGTTTAGTGGGATCTTGGTAACGTTTCTACTAGGTTTTGTCCATGCCATCATGTCTTTAGTTTTATTCCTTCTCGGAACACCCTTTCGTTTATTCCCCGTTGTGTTGTTTAGGACGTCTGGATCAAAGGATTTAGTTTTATTCCATGCAGAAATCATTTGTTTTGTGTAGACAATAATGTCCTTAATAGGGTTATTCCTATTATTGTCTGAAGAAAAGGTTTTTGTATTTCTAAGGAACCAAACGCTCCACCAAGTGGTTGCGAGAGTTGTAAATTTTTGTTTGCTCAATTTATTCCTTATTTCATCAATGAGTTCAATGATGTTTCTATTGGTGCAATTAATATTGGTGATAATGTTAGTGATTTCATGGTCAATTTTATCAATGGTACTCATAGTGAGAGGGCAGTCAAAGAGCAAATGGATTGCGTTTTCACTTTGGCAATTGCAATTAACACATCCTGCGGGGGTTGGGATTCCTTTAACCAATAATCGTTCTTTTGTTGGTAACCCATTTTTGGTAATTTTCCATATGAAGTTTATGACTTTCGGATAGCAATCAAGATTCCAAATCCAGCTAGAATCATACGAAGTATAGTTTTTCTGTTTGTTGATAAGTTTCATGGCTAATTTTGTTGTAAACCAGCCATTGCGACTAGTTTCCCAGTAAAGTCTATCCGAGATATTCCCAAGAGGGATGGGAATACCTGAAATGTTTTGCACAATCTCCGGTGGTAAAACCTCATTTAGTTTGTCAAGATTCCATGTTTTATTGAGATTAGTTTCTGGATTACAATTTTGTATTTTTGAGAGTGGCTCTTGGAGGATCCATTTGTCTTTCCAAAAGCGGATTGTTTCGCCGTTTCCAACTTGCCAGATGATTCCTCGACAGAAATCATCTCGGAGGTTCATAAGGTTCCCCCATTGCCAAGAAACACTTCCCTGCTTCTCGTAGTTCAATATACGTTGCTCTTTTAGGTATTTGGCAGTAATTGTTCTAACCCAGTAGTTATTTGGCTCAGCTATAATTTTCCAGATCAATTTATATTGAAGCGCATGGTTGACATCTTTGCTTTTTTGAATGCCTAAACCGCCTTGTGTTTTTGGTTTGCAAATTTTGTCCCATCCAATCAAGAGTTTATGACTATCCCATTTGTTCCAGAAGAAATTTTTGTTGATCTTATCTAGTTCATTGTGAGTTGTTGTTGGTAGCATAAAGCTTTGCATTATAAAGTTTGGTTTTGTAGCTAAGTTTGATTGGATTAATGTCGCTCTTCCTGCTTGTGAAATAGAGTTGGCTTTCCATTTGGATAATTGTGATTTCGAAGTAATAATGATTTCCTGAAAAGTATTAGCATTAGTTCTGTCGTTAATTATAGGACAACCCATATATTTATCTAGGGCAGTGACACTGGTAATGGTAAGGATGCTTTGTATTTGAGTTTTATGTGTGTTTGGTACTTTTTTCGTAACTTGAAACGATGATTTGTCAAAGTTAACCTTTTGTCCCGAGATAAGGCAATAGTTGTCAATTATTTCTTTGATCTCACGACAATGAGTTTGGCTTGCAGGCGAGAAGATCATAATGTCATCCACGAATGCAAGAAACGGGATTCGCAGAGCATTTCGACATATCTGGAATCCAATTGGTTTTCTTATTCTATCTGTTGCAACTTGTAGTTTTCGTGCTAGAATTTCTGCTCCAAGAATGAAGAGAAATGGTGAGAGAGGATCACCGTGTCTAAGTCCTCTACTTCGTATGAAAATCTCTGTTGGGCCATTATTAACCAGTACCGAGAATGATACCGAATATATACATTCCTGAATCCAGTTAATAAAACTTGAGCAGAACCGAATTTTTTTGAGAGTTTCTGTAATAAAGCTCCACTCAATCCTGTCATACGCTTTTTCCATATCGAGTTTAATTGCTATATATCCTTCTGTTCCTGTTCTCGTTTTGAACGAGTGAAAAATCTCATGCGCAATGAGAATATTATCGTGGATGGATCTATTAGCTACAAAAGCCCCTTGTAGTGGGTGAATTAATTTTTCCATGACCTTTTTAAGTCTTTGAGTTAAAATTTTTGAGATGATCTTATAGATCGTGGAACAAAGGCTGATTGGTCTGTAATGGTTAGTTGAGTTCGGGTTGTCGCATTTCGGGATCAGTGATATAAATGTGTGGTTGATTTGTTTAAGCAAATTTCTGGAAAGGAAAAAACTCTTAACTGCTTGAGTAACAGAGGAACCAACAATACTCCAGTATTTTTGGTAGAATTCAGCAGACATACCGTCAGGCCCTGGCGATTTATTCTGCCCAATATCAAATACTGCATTTTTAATCTCTTCATTTGTTACTAGTTTAATCAATTCAATATTATCCGAGTTTGTCAATCCTGTCTCTATAATCTGTAACTGGTCTTGTAAGTTCGTGTTATTGATTGGATTGCTCTTGAAACGTTTGATAAAATCCCTTCTAATTTCATTTCTGATATTTTCTTCTCCCACTATCACAGTTCCCTCCGATGTTCGTATTTCTTTGATAGCTTTGCGATTTCTACGTCCAGAAGCAATTCTGTGAAAGTAATTTGAATTGGTATCATTGAGTTTTATATGTTTTGTTTTTGCTCGTTGATTCCAGTAAATTTTTTGAAAATTAAGTAGTTTTTTCCTTTTTCATCAATAACCGTGTTTGCTTTTGTGTTAAGTTGACATTCGGGTTATTACTGATTTCATTTTGGATGTCGATCAGTTCTTCCTCTGTGTTATGTAATTGAGTGAAAATATTGCCAAAAGTTGTCTTATTCCATGCCTTTGCTTTATTCTTAAGTAATTTTGTTTTTTGGACCAGATCATACATGCGTGAACCATGGTAATGAACTCGCCAGGTCTGTTGTACCACATTCTTAAAGTCTTTTCGACTCATCCATATCTTTTCAAATTTAAATGGTTGGCATTTGAATGGCGTACTTGAACTTAGTTCAATTGAGATTGGGCAATGATCCGATGTCGTGAAAGCATGGTTTTTGGTTTGTAAATCAGGGTACCAGTCAATAATCTCATGTTGTACCAGTGTTCTGTCAAGTTTGGCATATATATTATCAATTTCCGTTTGATTTCTCCGCCATATGTATGTGTCTCCCGTTGATGGAATATCGATGAGGTTACATCTATTTTTGTTGCTTATTAGTCGATTAAATCGATTAATGGATGGTTGTACTCCTCCCGATTTTTCTTGTGAGTTTTGAATCTCATTAAGATCACCTATAAGGATACAAGGCAAAGAGCAGTTTTAGATGAAGAGAAAAATATCATCCTAGAACTTATCCTTTCCCTGTTCATGTGGTGGAGCATAGGCACAAATAATTATTAACTGTCTTAGATTTAGCAAGTTTGTGTATTTGAGAGTTACAAATCTTGAATCAATTTGGTCCAATTCCAGCGTTTCGTTTACAAGTTGGTATGATTTCCAGAGGATACAAAGACCTCTTGAAAATCCTCTAACAGGAGAATAAGCACATTCGTCAAACCACGCTTTTCTCCAGATTCTCTCGTCTGGTATTTTATTAGTTCTTGTTTCCAATAATGCCATAAGTTGTATCCTTTCAATTTTGCAAAAGGACTCGATATCAGTCCAAAGGTTTCTTCGTCCTAAACCTCTACAATTCCATGTTGTAATCTTCATAAAAACCAGAAAGGAATAGGGTTTAAAAAGGTCCATTTGCCTATGCGTCTGTTGGTCAAATTTATGTTTATCATGCATAGTGAAATGCTATCTTGTGTGTCCCATAGTCATGCAGTAGTTTTCATTTGAGATATAGTTGTCAAATGATGCACCTGTGCAAATGAAGCAATAATGTAGATATTTTTTGTTGGAATATCAACCAGATTATGTTTCCATGAATAATGTATATGATCCATCTACTGTATAACGCCATGTCATATGCAAATTTTTGTGTAATTACATAGGATAATGAGTAGGATAAGGTTCGTATGGAGAGGTTGATAACATTGAAGTAATCCAAATCAATGAATATTCAATGGTTCAGTATTACATGTGTAGGAGAGTAGTGCAGTCTGGTGGCTGCTATAGCATAAAACAACTCAATTTTGTAAGAAGGCTCTGGTGTGCCAAAATTATTTTTCAGAGTATTCATATTTGTTTGACACTTATTGTGTGATATGTAGTGAAGATCATAGCTCAAGGAACCTGAAACACACCAACACCACAATAGAACAAGAAGGGTAGTATTACTAAAAGACATACTTAGAATTTGATGTGAAGGGTAAACCGACCTTCCAGAAAGCTGGGATTGGTTTAAAGAACCCTTAGAAGTACTGCCTTCTTTCTGAGGCCTAATGATATTTCTACCCTGAACTTTCATCCGAGTGTTCCAGTTTGGATGAGTAAGGTAAGCATACCATTCAGTATTAGTGGGGGAATCATAATAGCAGTTTGAAGTTCGTTTCAAGAGATCAGGGTGCAGGTTCACAATCTTAATTAATTTCTTTGCACCGCATATGAAGCATAACCTGTCAACAGAAACAGGAAACCACAGAAGCCAGTACAAAGAAGCAACCAAAGGAAACAACAAGAAGAAGAAACAAAGACAGAGCAGGCAAAAGAAAGAGCAAAGACAAAAACAAAGATAGCCACTCAACTCAAAGAAGGAAGTCAAAGAAATCCAGTCAAGATGCAGAATCGATTTTAAAATAGGCCATAAATCATCATAACAGAAATGATTCATAGTCAAATTGTATAATATAGAGTCATCATTCTTAAGATAAAGGTCATAGGTAAGGGATTCAAGGGGTTCATTTAAATAGCTAGTATTCCAGAGATCAAAATCACATAGAAAGTAAACAAAGATTAAGGTCCGAAAGCACCTGATTTTCCGTTGTCGCAGAAAGAAGTAGAAAGCGATCTTCGACTTGTGAAGGTACACCGCCATAGTGAGGCTCCAGTGGGAGGGTCTCCAGAGCAGTTGACGAAGAGGCATGATACAGAAATCAGCCCTCCACCATCCGCGTTGCAGCACCTGGACAACCACAACCGCACACTGCGTTGAAGCAGCCAAAAGAAGCTGAACCCAGCAGAGGCACGAAATTCCAGCCCATAACTGGCAGAGACCGGGCCAAAGGTAAAGATTAGTGAGGGGATGGGTCAGATTTGGGTTTAGGGTTCTCCGATTAGGGGTTGGAGTTTGGTTTGGGAAGTGTGTTTTAGGTTTGGAAGAGAGTTGAAGATCTAGAGTGGAGATATCATGGGGAGTCGAGGAGGCAGAGGTTTTAGTGGTGGAGAGGACATAATCAGCGGTGAAAGCGGCATAGATCTGGTTGAAGTTCGGCGGCGGCGGTGAGGAGAAAGTTTTTAGGTTTTTCGAGTTGTTTGGGAGCGTTTGCATTTTCGACGGTGACTTTAATTTTTTCCAATTGCCCATGTATTTGTTCTTGAAACGAATGATTTATAATATAATGTATTATATGTTTCCAAAAAGTATAAAATATTTTAAATTCATTTTTTCCCTTGGACAATGCCTTCTAAAGGGATGAAGAAAAGACTTGTCACTTGTCAGGGTTAGGTTTAGAAAGAAAGAAAAAAAGAACAGTCAAAAGAAGTGAAAATGGAGTTAGGTAAAAGGTGGGAATAGGAGAAACAATCGTCATCCATTCACGTGCTCACAGGGCAACTTGCCCTTTTCCCTCTGTCAGTCTCCTCCTGCACTCTGCACACTATCGTCTTTTATTCCATCCTTGTTAATTGATATAATCACAAAACAAGCACACGCTAATTGCTCCATAGTTGCAGGAATAAAGGTAATTAATTAAACACAACTGGATTAAGACAAGGAAGCAAACAAAACAAGAGGGCACAAGCTGTTTCTTTGTGCATTGGCTTCAGAAACGCGGGCCACCTCTCCATTCATAAAAACTTGCAGGGAAAGGAGATGATACAAATGAAGACCAAAAATAAAAAATAAAAATACAAGCCTTGCTAATTAGTTATACTTGCATAAGCCTAAACTTACTGAAATATACAAAGTAAGAGAAAGGGGTGATATTTGAATGATACAGGCAAAGGTTAAGGGCAGTTGGGGTTTTTACCAGGCCCCCCATAGTAGAAGTAGTGTCCCCAGTCGGCATTGTTTCCGGTCTGAACATCATAGCAGTTGGACTGCTCGGTGAAGGTGCCGATGTCCTGGGGCGCCTTGAGATTGTTTGATGCATCCACCACTTGTATGTTCCTGAAGTAGCTCGCCTTCCCGAACCCTTCTTCCGGGAAGTGCCCGCTTCCCATCTGTGTTGAGGTATGCTGTCCATTCGGCTCCGAGTTCACCACTTCCCCTCCCCATTCGATCATGGACGCGCTCTCTGCAAGGTACGAGAACAGGAACGCTGGCCAGTACCCCAACACGTAGTCGTTCCCAAACTGCATCCACCAGTGCCCTTCTTTTGGATCCTACAGTATTATCATCATGCATTAGCTCTACTTAATTATCATTTCTAGTAAATCAAACAAACTAGTCAATGGAGAATGCATTTTTTTATGCTTAGATCTCTGTTTACATACATGTGATCTTCTTTTGTCCTCACCTTTACACCTAACAAAATCTCGTCCTGATTACTAATTAACTCTTGCTTGTCTTCATTCACAAAGGGTAAGACTAAGAATGAGTACACTGCTATACCTTTCTAATCAAACTACATTACAAGGAGATCCAGCTCACAAGCTGCCCCACTAGCTAGAAAAGATTCTCACCGTACATGATTTAGACTACACAGGCTTCTCATTCTTTTAACCTTTTTATTGATTTTTCAACTATGTTTTGAGTTGATAAGCCATGGATGCACCTGCAAATCTATACAATCTGTTTCTCATATAATAATGCATATAAATATAATGGAGGAGAATAGTAAGTGTTTTTGAAACTTGGAAAGAGAAAATTGGATGGATTGCATCACTGGACTCTGCCCTAATGCATCTTCTGACAGGATGTACAAATTATTCCTCCATTTCATTAATATTACAATAAACATTTTCTTACTGAGAAAAAGATTGCTAATGAAAGATTTTGTAGTAAAACATAGACAGGTGTGTGTGGATGTGGATGTGGTTTTCCAGTGTTCTCTGAGGAGAGTTTGGCATTTACCTTCCAGACAAGTATACTGATATCGTATTGGGAGTTTCGGAAGGCGGAAACGGGAGAGATGGTTGCTCCCATAGCTATTTCACTATTCACTTGTATGAATCCGGAGCATAGCAGGTTGTAGCAGCCTGTGGCTTGATAAGCATCACTCTGTAGTATATGAGAAACAAGAATTCAAATTCAAGTCTCGCCAATTTCTTATTCTAAGCCGAATGACAATCCATAAAACGATGTAAACTGTAGTAGAAAGCAGTGCTTACAGTCCAATATGTGAAAAGCCTTGTGTTGTTATCGCCATATAGATCTGGACTGACCTGTATCGTTAACATTAAAACGCAAATCTTAGGAAAACTATGCTAATCAAAAACAAATATGATGCAGGCTATAATGTAGTTAATCTCAATGGAAAATCACCTGCCATCCAGCTTCGATGCTGTTGAGATCTTCACCGAAGGAACCTCCCAACACCCAGATTTGTGACAAGCTAAACTCATTAGGCTGCTGAATCATAGGCTCCCAGACATTTATGGTTGCCTTTGCTCCATAGTATTTGTCTCCTTCCACATAAGCTATTGCATGCTAATCACACCAAGACATTTCGCACAAGAAACACAACACTAATTAACCTCTAGAGTCTGGAGATGAGCATATAAAGCAGTCTTATTAAGCTGCTCTCTACATACAGAATCTCCCGTCATGAGCTTTTTCTTTTTTGGGTCAATAAATTCAATCAAGTTCTTGGTTGCTTGCTCATCAATGTAGTGAACGTGTATGTAACAGGAATCACCTGATGTCCACTTTCATTGACGAAATCGGGATCAGCAGACCTCGGCTGAGGAACAGCTCTGTGCTTCTTCCTTCCATACCTCTTAACAGAACTTGCACGCAGCACATCGTCCTTCTTGGTCCTCCTCACTGGTATAGTGTCCGCCGGACACCTACCATTGGAGTGCCACAGCTGGGTCATTGGACTGCTCTTTTCTGTGGGTTTGCTAGAGATTTTGTTGTCATCAAACAGCCCTAATGGATGATAACTAGGCCTCATCTGAGGAGAAGCCCAAAACCCATGTTACAGCTTATACTCAATGTGTTAAGTGAGCAAAAAAGAGGCAAGGGCTAAAGCAAATGATACCTGAATCGAGTGGTTCTTGAGGAAAGGGTGATCAAACGCAGGTTGGTGAGAGATGTGAATACAATCTATTAAGTCCCCATCTGGGCTCTGCACCACAGCATCCAAACAGATTTTCACAGCACAATGTTAACCGCTAAATTTCCTCAATCCTACAAGAATGTCTAAATCTAACTAAGCGCTACACAAATGAAATGAAGGGAGGGGGTATAAGGAAGGGAAAGAACAGCTTCTGAAAATAATGAACACCCCCATTTAATTATTCAGTATTCTATGACAAGCCCATGATTTCAGTTCACTGTTCCAGGAGTAAACATGCACAGGTAAATTTCAGAAAGTGAATGGGAGGAAATTGCATAGCGTTCTTTGTATTAGTCCTTAGTCCAAATCACCAAAGAATGAAAAAATGTAAAGTAATTTAAGTAAAGCAAAGCAAATGTCAAAAAAAAATTATGAGCAGAACAGAGAAGGGAAAGGCAGTAGAGAAAAAGGGGAAATTTTACTAGAGAGAGGAAAGATTAAGAATGAAACCTGAATGGTCTTAATAGGAGGCTTGTTCAGACGCTTAAGGTGCTTCTGCACCTCTAGCTTCTGGCGGGAGGAAGAAGACGGCAATCTAGCGGCGCAAGTTAGAGGAAGGAAGACAACCAACAACAAGAAGACCACAGATGACCACAACGCCGACGCTCTTCTATTGCTAATCTGCGCTTCCATCTCGCTGAAACTTCGAAATGCGGAAAAAAGGAGGACTGGAGAACTCCCAAACTTCAGCAAAACTACACCTCTCTCAGAAGATTCCGTCCGCCATTAACGTAACCACTCTCTCTCTCTCTCTCTCTCTCTCTCTCTCTCAAAGTGATTAAGCCACGGAAACAACCGAACCAAAGCAGCGACAGCAGTATTCAATTCCAATCAAAGCTTCCTCACTCTGACCACTGCTTATCGTGCGCACCCCCAACCCCACCTTTTCTTGTCGCCGAACTCCACCACTACCACGAAGAAACACTCTCTCTCTCTCTCTCTTTCTCTTTCCCACTCACACAATGACAGTGTCAAGATTGGGTTTTTATGGGAGCGCAAAAATCAAAAATCACCACCACAAACTGCCAACTTCTTAAGGAAATTGCAATTCGGAAAGTGTAATTTAATAGTTGGGAAATTTCTGGGATGGAAAATGGAGTTGGCTCAAACTGGGGTCGTGCAATGTGCATTATGGGGATACCATTGTCGTTTTGGAAAGGTAATTACTTTTTGCAGTTTCAACCACGACTTTTTCACTTGCTTTCCTGTTTTGCCCTTCTTTCAAAACTATGATTTTACCTTTCTACCCCTACTCTCAAGCCTGTCGCATCACTGGGCTAATGGTCATAGATATGGGCAAAATCCATGCTCGCAAAAATAGGAAAGTGAAAAAATAAATAAAAAAATTGAAAATATGATGCTCCTGTCAGTTGCCTTTTTCTCCTCGTGTGTGAAGGCCGATGCGAAGCGGAGGAGAGCGCTCGCCGTTAACACCGTTAAGTTGCTGACCCGCGGGTCATCTAGTAACCAATCAAAATTTGGCAGCTGAGATTTAATGATGTGGGCTGGCGGGGCCGCGGTCACAGTTAGTCAGTTACAATTCGAAACGGTGACGGTGGGTTTAAAAACAGACTGATGAATAAAAGAGCCCACGTGATGGCCCATTCACATCTCACGGTGAAATTAAATCTCGTGATGGTTGTTGCACTTGCACAGTTGCAGTGGCTGCCTCACGGTAAAAAGGATGAAAATGTGAGGGTAAGATGGTAATAACGATACAACGGTAACTGAAAGTAGTTTGGTAACTGGGAAGAGTGCTGCCTCAGGCGCTCATTGGGTTACGCCACCATCACCAGTGGAATCCAATGTAAATTACTGCTGTAAAAAAAAAAACAAGTAGTATTTTGGGTTAAATACCGACAACAACATATCTAATATGTCATATTGTCAATAACCATCTCTGTTGGCTAAGTAACACCTTGAGCCAGATGTCTGTTAAATCCTCGTTAAATTCGTGAAAATACTTTTTTTTTTAGCATTTTTAACCTTTTTTCTGATGTAGATTATCATCTTCTTTAACCCTAAAAAATCAACATCTCCATCTGTATGCCTCCCCTCCTCCAAATGTCCACTTGGAACCTCCTCCTACTCCTCGTCATTTTTCAAATCGCACCTACCTCGCCCCGCCCCGCCAAATGCTAGATGGAAAGGACGTTGTTCAATGTCATCCAACCACTGCTCCATGGCTCCTCCAAGGCGCAACTCTCCATGAACCACCAACCCGAATCGGAAGAAGATTGTTGTACCAGGCTACCACCATCGCCATTGGAACCACCACCCAGATTTGCGGCCATGGAGGAAGGAGAAGGAGTGGATTCAAGCTTGATATGGATTTG
Source organism: Rheum nobile (assembly GCA_027886185.1). Classification (NCBI taxonomy): domain Eukaryota; kingdom Viridiplantae; phylum Streptophyta; class Magnoliopsida; order Caryophyllales; family Polygonaceae; genus Rheum; species Rheum nobile. The sequence goes on from WOAB01000699.1 coordinate 951,524, forward strand.
GCAATTATGGTTTGTATATATACTGGTTTGGATTTGTAACTTTTAGAAATTGATATGGATTTACGAGTTAGGGTTAGATATGAATTTGGGGTTTAAGGTTAGATAGATATGGATTCGGGGATTGTGAGAGAGGATGGGAGGTGGGGTTCTTTTAATTATTTTTTTCGTAATTTGATTGTTATTTCTGTCATTGATGAAGCTTGAATTGGATAAACTTGATCCCCAGATCGGCACATTCTCGTTGAGGTAGGGTTTGTCCTTATTATATGGTATTTCTTCTCCATATATTTCGAATTGATAGGTTTTACAGGAAGTTTAAAGACGAATTTCAGAACTTGATCTTAGTTTCACTATGACATAGCTTAGGACGGAATTTAAGATTCTGGAATCTTCGTTTCAGTGAAATAGGAAATCTTCATTTCACTGGGATCTTTAAATATGAACACGTAAGGGAAAGGCTTGAACTGAATGAATTTCAGAAGTGGATCTTTAGGAATCTTCATATCAATAGCAATTTTTGAAATTTTGTTATACAGATAAAGGTGTTTTTTGTCCTTCAGGAAAAAAATCAAGTTAAAAAATTTTAAATAATAAAGTGAAAAATATACTGAATTTTCGAGTGATACCCTTGAGTTTTTGCAATTTTCGCGAAATAGCCGAAGGTTTGTTGTATTCCGCGTGGTACCCTTGAGATTTTGACAAATTTCGCCAAATACCATTGACGTTAAAAAACGTTAAATTTTGGGTTCAGCCGTTAACTCCTAAAAAAAGAAAAAATATATTAAATTACAATATGAAAAATCAAGGTCTATTTGGATCGTATTTTATTTATAATTATAACATGGAATTTAGTATAAATTTATTTAATCTTGCATTATAATATAATAAAATATATCGAAATACGCAATTTAAACAAATCCTAAATCACTTATATCCTCCCCTTTTCAAATATAAATGTATCACAAATAATTAAGTCGAGATGAATGTGTATAAAACCATTCAGAAATTAAAATATCTAAGAATAAATATGAACGAAAAATCATCCTAACTACAAGTAAACTATGTATTTTGTTTTATATAAATCTAAACAGTGGAAGAGTCGTGTGCTTTTATTTTTTCAAACAATAATATCAAAGTTGGTGGTCTTATGCTTCACTTATTTTTTCAAACAATAATATCAAAGTTGGTGGTCTTATGCTTCATTTATATGTAAAGATAAATAATCTTTTACTTTTATATATATATATATTATAAAATTGACATCGTATGGGGATAAGAATTGTAGTTTAGAGTACCACACATACTAAATAAGAAAATTCAGAACAAAAATAAAATAAAAAAATAACACTTCTCGACTTAATTATTTGTGATACATTTATATTTGAAAATGGGAGGATATAGATGATTTAGGATTTGTTTAAATTGTGTATTTCGATATATTTTATTATATTATAATGCAAGATTAAATAAATTTATACTAAATTCCATGTTATAATTATAAATAAAAAACGATCCAAATAGACTTTGATTTTTCATATTGTATTTTAATTTTTTTTTAGGAGTTAACGGCTGAACCCCAAAATTTAACATTTTTTTACGTCAAGGGTATTTGGCGAAATTTGTCAAAACCTCAGGGGTACCACGCGAAATATAACAAACCTTTGGGTATTTCGCAAAAATTGCAAAAACTCAAGGATACCACACGAAAATTCCGAAAAATATATTAATGAAAGGACGACGAAATTGTAGGAGTAGGTGGTATTTGGTTAACGGAGGTATAAATAAGGGTGGTTGTCAGTAAATATGCAAAGGTCGGGTGGTTATCGGCAATATGGCCTATTGGACGAGTGGTTTTCTGTATTTGACCCCAAGTATTTTCTAGTATTTGTAGGGGTGAGTATAAGTCGGACTAAAATTTTGGACCGGACTGGACAGAGTCTGAACCGAATCCGATTGAGAAAATTCCAGTCCCGTCTTCGGCCTAAAAAAATAATAATTTGATTTCAGTTTCAAACCTAGTTTATACTTATTAATCATGCATTTTTTTACATTTAGTATGCACATTATCAAATGTGCCCTCTTAGTATATTTAGTATGAACCTCTAAATAATTAAATATGGATCATAGTCTATGTAGTTCATATATACAACTTTGAGCACGTACATGTTTGAAAATATTTTTCAGCGGTCTATGTGGTTCTCATGTTACATGTTAATGTTCATATAAAATCATCTAAGGTTCATATTTATTCTTTTAAAAACTACATCTTATTTTCCATATTATGCAACATAAAATTAAACTGCAGTTCATCTAAGGTTCATATTTAATAATATATCAAGGTTCATATTAAGGAATAGGGATGTCTATAGACCGATCTGTTTAATTTGGACACAAAATAGAAAATTAAACAATTACATTGAAAACTGTAACTATTTTGGAAGAGATAAAAAGAATAAAAAAATATGTGCTTAAAATTATAATTATTGAATATTTGTGTATGTTTGGGTAATAAAAACTAAGGAGAAAGCAATAAATTAATATTTGTGTGTGTTTGGATAATTAATGTTAAGGAGAAAGCAAGAAATGAATATTTGTGTGTGTTTGGGTAATTAGAGTTAAGAAAAAAACAAATGAAAAATGAAAAAAGGAGGCGTGATGCTTGATTAATTTTCTTAAACCCAATGCTTTTATATGCGCCGCACAATTTGTTGGAACCATGACGTTCTCTCTGGTTTTGATGATGATAAACACCATTGGGTTTTATGGTTTACATTGTTTCTATGAGTTTCAGGGATTGTGAACGATTTAGGGAACAATGGAAAGCATGTGAAAGAAGAGAACTTCTCATGTACATCTGTTCCAAGGCAGCCCACATGTCTTTGGTGGTTGCACAAGATTGTAGCTTTGAAGCATCTTCAGCACTAAGGGTGTTGTTGATGAACATGCGAGCCTTAGAGTTTTTCTTCATGATTCTGAAATCATCTTGACTCCAAGGATAGAAACTCTTACCTAGAAGAGCGTGTGAAGACTCTAGAGAGTGGGCTAAGTGAAAGCCAATCTTGGTACAAAGGTGATGTGTTCTTGCCTCCGATGACGAGCACACTTGTCAAAGGTGACACGTTGGATCTAGTCTTGGGCGAGAAGTCACAAGCTTTCCTTGTCAAGCCTGTCGTGGAACCCTTGGGGTGAAACCCTTGATGTATTGCACGAAAGGTTGACAAGTTGGTGGCGAGATGAACAGTGACTTTTGAGGTTATCGGACACGGTGATGACTGGATGCGAACCCGATGGAGAGTGTCTGGGTGGTATCGGCGGCGGTGACGATGGATGTCACGATGAGTGTCGAGACAGCGAAGGCGGTGACGATGGTGAAGACGATGACGATTGCGATGGCAGTGGCGAGCGATCGACTGGGTTCGATGGCGACGGTGATAGCGATGGTGATGATGAGTGTCACGAGCGAAGGGCTAGCGACGGCGACAACGATGGGTGTGGGTCCGATTGTGGGTACGATGGCGGAAGCGATTGAATGGATGGTGATGGTGTAATGGTTGGTGATAGATGACTTTAAAGGACAAGTCTTTGCCGTAGCGTCGGCGCGGAGTGAAGGGAGATGTGAAGGAAGACTTTGCTTGAATGAATCCAAGCAGTGCCGTAGCGTCGGCGGCGGGGTGAAGGGGATGCGAAGCTAGAGATAGGTGACGTCCAAAAATAGAAATGACTATAAATAGAAAGTTTCTAAAACAAGCAAAATACTAAAGATAGAAATGTCTCAATAATAATGCCAAAACACATGGCAAATAAACCTCTAAGTGATTAACCCGGTGGCGGCGAGGCATGGACCGCAGACACTGGGAGCGGTGGCGACGATGAGTCGAATGGCTCGGCAGTGGATGCACCCGGTGCCGGCAGTGATGGGCTCTTCTCTGCGATGCCGATGGTGGCGAGGACTTGGAGTTTGGGCTCTGTCTCCGGGTTGCCTTGGCCAGCGATGACGCGAAGGACAAGCGATTGCACTGCGTCGGCGATGGCCTTGGACCTAGACCTTGTCACTGGGCCCTCTGAGCGTAGGCTCATGGCATGCTCCTCCTCTGTGGCCGTCATGGAAGGCAGGGATGCATCACCCTCCCCCACTTGGATGTGAAGCATCCCCGCTTCACCATCATCAAACTCAGGCTCAACATACGGTGTCAAGTCCGCTACGTTGAAGGACGCATGGACTCCAAAGTCTAGTGGGAGCTCGAGTTGATAGGCATTGTCCCCTATGGCCTTGATCACGCGAAATGGGCCATCTCCACGTGGTGCCAATTTGTTCTTGCGCCGCGAGGGGAACCTTTCTTTTCGCAAATGCACCCAGACAAGGTCTCTGGGTGCAAACACGACACGGCGGTGGCCATGATTGTGTTGCGATGCATATTGCGAGGCCCGTCTTTCCAATTGTTCGTGCGTCTTGCGATGAAGCTCTTGCACTTGCTCGGCGCGATGGGCGGCGGAGATGTGCACTGGGTCTCATAGTGGGCGCGGCGATAGATCTAGTGACGTTAAGGGATTCCTTCCATAGACCACTTCGAACGGTGTTTGCTTGGTCACCGTGTGCCTGCATCTATTATAACAAAAATCGACAAGAGATAGTAAGTCCTCCCAACGCATAGGGTTGGCCTTTAGCATGGTGCGAAAGAGGGCTCCTAGGGTTCTATTCGTGACCTCAGTTTGGCCATCGGTCTGTGGGTGGTAGCTAGTGGAGAAGAGAAGTTTAGTGCCTAGCTTACCCCAAAGTGTTCTCCAAAAATGACCAACAAACTTAGAATCCCTATCACTAACAATGGTACGTGGGACTCCATGAAGACGCACCACATGCTCAAAGAATAAATCGGTTATCTCACTAGCACTATGGGTTGTCTTACAAGGTACAAAGTGTGCCATCTTAGAAAACCTATCCACAATCACAAAGATAGAGTCTTTACCTCGACGAGAGAGGGGCAAACTCGTGATGAAATCCATAGAAATGTCTTCCCAGGGGGCAGTGGGTATTGGCAGTGGGGTGTAGAGGCCGTGTGGACTAGACTTGGCTTTGGCTCTTTGGCACGTCACACAACTCCTACAGTAGCGGGTCACCTGGTGTGTCATACGAGGCCATAAGAAGTGTTCTCTAAGGGCGACCAAGGTCTTTACAATCCCAAAATATCCTCGGTCATCGTGTGCTTCCTGTATCAAAAGGATCCTAATGGAGAACCTAGGGATGCATAGGCGTCCAGCCGTGTACAAGTAACCTTCACTAAGGAAATAAGACTCAAACTCACGGCTCCTAAGGCAATGCTCAAATATAGGCTTGAAAAAAGGGTAAATAACATATAATTCCTTTATCAAAGCAAAACCAAGAACCTTTGTTTGAACATGTTGAATTCTTTAGGTTTTGATGGTAACAAACATTCAACTAATCTGGGTACTAAGTATTTCAGGAACAAAGACAGTTATCTCAGGGAACCATTACAGCAAAGGATCGTAGAGGGAACAAAGCTCTGTTCATGTGCTTTGTTATCTCTCAAGGAACTGTAGTGACGAACAAGATCAAAGCTGCGAATGGAAGGAAGAAATCCAGTGTGACGATTATGGAAACAAATCAAAGGAGATCACGCGGTCAAGGATGGAAGACTTCGGCTGGAAGGATCTCGCCGAAAAGAAGATTTGGAGAGAGAATCTGAATGTGTTATCTTAGGAAAACTTTCCTAAGATAATATATTTGGAGAGAGAAGAATCTTATCTTAATTCGTTAATGTTATCTTAGGAATTATTTCCTTAGATAATATCGGTTGTTAAGATAATATTCTTTAAATCAATTAATATCATCTTGTTACCAAGTTTAGGAAGATAGGATTATCTTGTTATGATTAGGGTTTGGTCGAGTTATATTTATATGGGAATGTGGGATTCATTTCTATGTAACCACGAAGAGGAAAAAGAAGAACTGAGAGCGTTCAGTTGAGAAGAAAAAGAGAGTGAAGTGTTTGTAAGTCTTTGAGGATTGAGTTCGATTCATCGTTGTAGAAGAGGTTCAAATCTAGGTGGGAAGTCTAGAGGTTGAAGTCCAGGATACAAGTGTAATCGAACAAGAAATCAATAAGACAAGTAGACGCTTCAAAATCCTCTCAAGCGGAAGCTTGAAGGTAGTGGTTTTTCCTTGAGAAGCTAGTTTTGCCAATCAGGGTTTCCACTATATATCGTGAGTTCGTTCGTTATCTTTCTTGTTGTTTTTAATCCGTTGCATCTTCTGTGGGAACAAAGCTTTTATTCCCTCAGACGTAACTCTAACGATCCAACAATTGGTATCAGAGCCTGTTGCTCTAGATTGTTTTCGTTTTAGACTTTGCAGGAAAGATGTCGTCAAGCAACGCTATTGGTGATTCATTCTGGAAGCCACCAGTCCTGAAGGGAGGTGAATATGACTGGTGGGTTGAGCAAATCGAATCCCATATTTGTTCTCTCGATGGACAGATATGGAGAATCATCGAGGTTGGCCCCATGGCTATCCCAAATGAAAAGGACGCTACAAAGCCTAAGCCAAAGATCGACTACACCGATGGAGACTGGAAGAAGCTGGAGAAGAATTGCAGAGCCAAGAAGATCCTTCACATGGCCCTTCTCCCCACGGATCTCAAGAAAATCATCGACTACAAAACCGCCAAGGAGATTTGGGAAGCTCTAAGACGTCTCCATCATGGAAATGAAGATGTCAAGAAAAACAGAATTCTTTCCTTGATGAAGGAGTATGATCAAATTTCTCAAGGAGAGGATGAGCACATTCAAGAGTTCTACTCCAGATTCCAGGGGATCGTAGGTCAATTGGAGTTTCTTGATAAAGAGATGCCAGACTGGAAGCTCACTCATCACTTTATGCAAGGCCTCAACTCTCAGTGGGACGCAATTGCTCTCGCTCTGTACTCCCAAACTGACGTCAAGTCTCTCACCATGGAAGAGGTTGTTGCCAAGCTTGAAAGCAACGCCTCTGTATACAACCACAAGATGAACAAAAAGGGAGAAGAGAAGGCTCAAAGCATTGCCTTAAAGGTTGAACGTGCCTTTGACTTATCTCAAGTTAAAGACGAAGACGAGGATGGTGATGAAGATGTGGCTCTTATCACTAGAGCAATGAAGAAGATATGGTCTCGAAACAAGGAGATGTTGAGTTCCTCTAAAGGGAACAGAGACATGAGGGGTATCGTTTGTTACCACTGTCAGAACAAAGGACATTTCGCCGAAAACTGCTTCAAGAAGAAGGCAAGTCACCTTCCAGTTCGTGAAGGGAAGCAAGCAATGGTCGTAACGTGGGGTGATTCCGACTCAGATGATGAAGATTCGTCACGCTCTAGGGATCTCTGCTTGATGGCCATAGAAGACCATGACAAATCAAAAGGCGGCATACAGGGAACTGAGGTAAGTGAATCTGAACTCATCTCAAGCTTGAAAAGTAAATCAAAAGAAAGCTTGATATCTTTTATTAAGAAACTTGTTCATGAGAATAGTCTTTTCAGTGAGCAAATTGAAGAAAATGATGAATCGATATCAAGTTTGATCGAAGAAAATCAGGGTTGGGCAGACAAAGTGCTCGAGCTTGAGAAATGTTCATCTTTTCCTTCAAGTTCATGTGTCGAATGTCCTAAGCTCGCTGAGAAGATTACGTCTCTTGAGTCCTCTGTCTCCTCACTTGAGTCCGAGTCTTTAATGTTAAAACTTGGAAATGCAAAACTGTCTAGTGATCTAACCAAACTCAGTGAGGAACAGAAGGACAGGCCAAAATGTATTATCTTTGTTGCAGCCAAGAATGAAAAGAAGACTGAGTCAAAGGAAGTACATCGCTTTGGGATTGGCTATCAACCAAAACTTCCTTTTGATGGCACCAAGCAAAAAGGCTCTAAAGTCGAAGGAAAGCAGTCTGTAAAAGAAAAAGGGGAAAGTTCCTCCGGATGGAACAAAGGCAAAAACTGTTCAAACTCGACTGAGGAGAGTAAAGCTTGGTACCATGGACAGAAGGCTCATGCCATTTGGTTGAAGCAGTCTCAAAGCAGTAAGTCCAATAATATTGATTTTCATTCAAGGATTGCTAACAAAACAATTTGGCCTGGACAGAGCAAGTATGTTGATCTAAAGTGTCAAAGAGTATGTTGGTATTGTGGGCACTCTGGTCACTACAAACAAGAGTGCCTCCTGAAGAAACACAATGAGGAACTTGCTCGAACCACTAGGGAGAAAATGAATGCTAAACCTCCAGAAATAAAATATGTTGCTCCCATACCCAGAAAGCATAAGCTTGTCTGGATTCGCAAAAACTAACTCTTTGTGTGCAGGATAAAGTGAGGAAAGTTCCCGGTATTTCACTCGTATTAAGTTCAGTTACCTGACAGGGAACAAAGCGAGTCTCACCTCACTTCTGCAGGAACGTTTGAGATTCAAAGGCTTGGTGACAAAGGTAAAAGAAATGGATATGTGGATAAAGACTTAATGACTGAAGTGTTCCGTGTTTGTATACTCAGGTACCATGTATATCTAGAAAAGACATCACTGTGTGGAGAAAGATTGGCATACAAGGAAATTCTCGTGGAACAAAGAATCAAACGCCAGTTTTCTCATTAAGACACCTGTTGGGGAACTCTACATTCAGTTTCATACGAAGCCTGGTTTGTTCCCTTAACCACATGTCTATTTGTTGTGTTCCCTCAATGATTGGCTAAATTACATGGTAAAGTGTGAAAGGTTAATCATCATGTCTTGGTCTGCATTTCTTCTCTTGATCATTTGTTGAACGCCTTGCTTAGACTCATGCTAATACTTCACTAATGTGCAAAATTGCATGCATGATTCTCTATGCTATCTTGTTAATACATGATTCAGCTTTCTTTCGGCCTAAAAGAGTCAACTTGATGCATTGATCCCTCATTATAAGCCCAAATGATTGTTGACTCTACAGCCTACCCTAGCCATCATGCTTGATGCCTCCTATGAGCCTCTCTTATCATCCACATCTGGGAGCCTCTCATTCATGATTAAACATTATTAAAAATTCTCGTATATATTTATGTGTGATGTTCTTTGTACCCTCGCTGGTAACATTACCCCTGCATCACACTCCTCTACTTTTTCGAAAAGTCGAGAATACGAATTGTCGCCTCTGTGGTCTGTGGCTGGGATTTGACAGGTATGATGTGTAATGATGGCTTGCAACTGCTTGAGAAGTGTTCGTGCATAAAAGGTGATGTGGTGGTTGCGTGATGGTTGTTGCGCTTGAGATTTTGTGGGCTTTGATGGATTTGGACAGAATCTTTTACAAGATCTATTTTTGGAAGATATCTTATTGGCTGTGATCTTGGAAAAAGAAGGAAAGAGGAGGATTTGGAGTAATACCCTTTGCACTTGAAAAGATATGGAGAATGATTCTCGTGGTTACTCCTCTCCTACCTATATGGCGACTTCAGTAAAGTTACCTTATTGCTCCCTTGTACTGTTCCAAAAAAAAAAAAAAAAAAAAACTGGAACATTCCAAGGTACACAAAAAGGCGACCAATGGATCCTTCTTCTACTGGTGGCTGGAGGCTTGTAACCTACACAAGGAGTAGTTTGTTACAAGAAGGTGTTGGTTGGGTCAAGGTTAGACGTGAGATGGAAGCTGGTGTGGAGGAAGAAGAGTCTGAAGGTGCAGACTCTGAGGGGGAACAAAAGGTGGAATCTGATTTGAGGAAGGACCGTGAGAATTTTGTCTCGCGCAATATCTCTGTTGGCAGAACAACAAAGGCGTCTTACAGACTAAGTGAATGCCTAAATTGCTATTCATATTTCAGCTCCCTCTGCAGGCACCAGTGGTGCTTGATTCGTCTTTCTCTGGCTAACCAATCCCTCTTTTGTTCCCAGCACATCTTCCCCTACTACTTTGCTTTTCTTTGCTTCTGTTTCATGTGTTTGCAATGATTGGCATGTTAATCATATGTGTTACATGTGCTCATTTTGTTGTTGTCTTTACATGCAGTCTATGTTTGTGCGTTTCAATCCAATGCAAAAGGGGTTATTTTGCTTATCTTGACGTGGTCGTTTTCTCTCTATCTCCTTACCTATGTTTTTGATGATGTCAAAAGGGGGAAAATGACAGGTAGCTTTGGTTAAGGGGGAATAGAACATGGTTTCATATGTTGCTGAGTTGAGGGGGAACTAATACTGCCTTAATGGGAAGACTTTCTCTCCATAACTGTCTTTATCTCGTACGTGTATGCTTTATTGTCAAGGGTGTTTGTCACCATCAAAAAGGGGGAATTTGTTGAATTCTTTAGGTTTTGATGGTAACAAACATTCAACTAATCTGGGTACTAAGTGTTTCAGGAACAAAGACAGTTATCTCAGGGAACCATTGCAGCAAAGGATCGCAGAGGGAACAAAGCTCTGTTCATGTGCTTTGTTACCTCTCAAGGAACTGTAGTGACGAACAAGATCAAAGCTGCGAATGGAAGGAAGAAATCCAGCGTGACGATTATGGAAACAAATCAAAGGAGATCACGCGGTCAAGGATGGAAGACTTCGGCTGGAAGGATCTCGCCGAAAAGAAGATTTGGAAAGAGAATCTGAATGTGTTATCTTAGGAAAACTTTCCTAAGATAATATATTTGGAGAGAGAAGAATCTTATCTTAATCCGTTAATGTTATCTTAGGAATTATTTCCTTAGATAATATCGGTTGTTAAGATAATATTCTTCAAATCAATTAATATCATCTTGTTACCAAGTTTAGGAAGATAGGATTATCTTGTTATGATTAGGGTTTGGTTGAGTTGTATTTATATGGGAATGTGGGATTCATTTCTATGTAACCACGAAGAGGAAAAAGAAGAACTAAGAGCGTTCAGTTGAGAAGAAAAAGAGAGTGAAGTGTTTGTAAGTCTTTGAGGGTTGAGTTCGATTCATCGTTGTAGAAGAGGTTTCAAAACTAGGTGGGAAGTCTAGAGGTTGAAGTCCAGGATACAAGTGTAATCGAACAAGAAATCAATAAGACAAGTAGACGCTTCAAAATCCTCTCAAGCGGAAGCTTGAAGGTAGTGGTTTTTCCTTGAGAAGCTAGTTTTGTCAATCAGGGTTTCCACTATATATCGTGAGTTCGTTCGTTATCTTTCTTGTTGTTTTTAATCCGCTGCATCTTCTGTGGGAACAAAGTTTTTGTTCCCTCAGACGTGATCCAACAAAACATGCGTCAAGAAAACGTACCTGCGAGAGAGTGCGTCGGCCACAACGTTCTTTTTCCCCTTCTTGTGGACCACGACATAAGGAAATGTCTCAAGGAACTCCACCCAACGAGCATGGCGTCGGTTGAGGTGGGCTTGGCTCTTCAAATAGCTCAAGGCAGCGTGGTCGCTGTGGATGACAAATTCTCGTGGTCAAAGATAATGTTGTCAAGTCTTTAGCACACGAACTAAGGCATATAACACCTTGTCATAGGTGGGGTAGTTGAGGGTGGCCCCGGTGAGCTTCTCATTGAAAAATGCAATGGGCCTCCTCTCTTGGTGCAAGACACCTCTAATGCCGACGTCAGAGGCATCACACTCCACCTCAAAGTGCTTTGCGAAGTCAGGGAGCTGGAGCAAAGGTGCGTGGCACAAGGCATGCTTCAAAGCCGAGAAGGCCGTCTCGTGTGCCTCAAGCCAAGTGACTGTGGTCCCTTTCTTCGTGAGCTCGTGCAAAGGCACAACAATAGAACTAAAATCCCTCACAAAGCGCCTATAAAATCCGGCGAGGCCAAGGAAACTCCTCACCTGTGTGGGCGTCGTCGGCGTCGGCCATTCCTTAATGGCCTTGACTTTGTCTTCGTCGACGCGCAAGCCATCTTTTGACACGACGTAGCCAAGAAAATTCGTAGTGTCGGAGCAGAAATGACACTTGCCAAGGTTGGCGAATAAGCTCTCACGTCGAAGGCACTCCAAGACAAGGCGAAGATGGTCGATGTGATCCTCAAGGCTGCGTGAATACACAAGAATGTCATCGAAATAAACGACAACAAACTTGCCCAGAAATGCTCTCAAGACGTGGTTCATCAAGCGCATGAAGGTGCTGGGGGTGTTGGTGAGCCCAAAAGGCATGATGAGCCACTCGTAGAGCCCATAATTGGTCTTGAAGGCGGTCTTCCACTCATCACATTCTTTCATCCGACTTTGGTGATAACCACTCTTCAAATCAATCTTGGAGAAGAGAGTCGCGCCGTGGAGCTCATCAAGCATGTCGTCTAGGCGTGGTATTGGGTGCCTATACATCACGGTGATCTGGTTTATTGCGCGGCAATCAACACACATCCTCCAAGATCCATCCTTATTTGGCACAAGGATCACATGCACAACGCAAGGGCTTAGAGATTCCCTCACATAGCCGCGATCCAAGAGCTCTTGCACCTAGCGCTGCAGCTCCTGGGTCTCTTCAGGGCCGACGCGGTAAGCGGCGCGATTGGGCAAGGAGGCACCAGATCGATTTGGTGCTCAATGCCCCTCAATGGTGGAAGGCCTTGGGGTAGCTCCGCTGGAAAGACGTCGTCGAAGGCGGTGAGCAACGAGACAACGGCAGGCGGAAGCGACGCGGCGCTTGACGACTCAATGATGCATGGAGTGGGCACCAACAGAAAACATGGAGCCTTGCCCGTCAAAGCTGCAGTGAGGTCACTGGGCCGCGCCAAAAGCAGCATGTGCTCACAGTGACCCTGCAACGGATGCTCATGTGGCGATCGAACGGCCAATTGTGATGATGGCGAGGCGCTTGGCGATTTTTGTGAGGCACTGGGTGTGTGGACACCAGTGCTCGAGCCAGAATTGGGAGTGCCCGGCCATATCTCTGCGGGCTTTGTCCTGGCTTTCCTAACGGCCTGTGTAGCGGCGCCATCACGATCCAAGGAGTCAATGGGTGGCCCACCTATGGCATTCGTCTTCTTATTGGCAGTGCCTGGTGGAGTCGAAAAATTGCTAGATTTGGAGACGTTTGGCTTCTGGAGTGCCGCTGGGGTCATTTCGGTGCTTGTAGCGGCGACCTCGATGGCCTTCTGGCGGTCTCGCTCAACCTGGTCCTGCAAGATCTCATGGGGAGACATTGGATGCAAAGTGATGCGCTTCCCATGGTAAGTGAACACATAAGTGTTCAAATAGCCATCGTGGAGCACGCACTTGTCGAATTGCCATGGGCGCCCAAGCAAAATATGGGTGGCGTCCATTGCAATGACATCACATAAAATGGAATTACAGTATTGACCAATGGAAAAAAAATTAAGCATTGTCGAGATACTGTGTTACCTGGACTAGAAGAAATCCACTGGAGTGCATACGGTTGTGGGTGAGGCGTCGTTGGCAAATTGAAGTGTTTCACGACCTTCTCATTCACAATGTTGCAACATGAACCTCCATCAACAATGACACTCAAGGAAGCCATTTGGACGAGTGCCCTCGTGTGAAACAAGTTTTCTCGTTGATCGACTATGTTCGCTTCCTTGACTGTGAGGATCCGCCTTGTCACCAAGCTCAGTGGTGTGCCCGCATGCAGTGAAGCAGGCTCGCAGTCGTAGGCGTCCTCGGTGTCCTCGATGCCTTCTTCAATGGGCTCGAGAGTGGGCTCATCCTCATCGAAAGACTCATAGCCGGCCGTGGCAGAGGAGAAGAGCACTTTCTTCGCGTTTGGACAGTCCTTCTTATGGTGTCCCCGACCTCCACATTTGTAGCATTCGAGGTCGCACACGCGGTCTGTGCCCACTGGAGGCTGTCTAGGCGCGTTCCCGCGGCTCACTGTGGCTGGCGTCGTAGGCTTCGGCTGGCGGCTTTGGCTAGACGCGGCTGTGGTAGTGGCACTGGGATGCACTGTTAGGAAACGGAACTCTGGAACTTAGGTTCCCCTGAGAGTTCCGTTCCTCAGTTTCTCTACTTTTGAAGATGACAAATATTATGATACTAATGTTTTATCTCAAAGATGTGTTTTAAGGAACCACAGGAATATACCGAAGGCAGGAAAGCCAAACAAAACAAGGGAACCAAAGGAACAAGACAGCTGAAGGAATCCAGAGGAACCCAGGTGTGCCCAGAAATGGAGCTTGCGACATTACGATTCCCGAGAAATCTGGGGATATACAACCTCGGACAAAAGGTGTCGAAAATGACTTGTTGAAGCTTCCAAAAGTCTGCCAAGGTCCAAGAGCTAAAGAACAAGAAGCCTAGAGAACCTCTACCTCGGACAGAGACGATGAAAGCGACAGCTCATGAAGATGTCGCTGTCCAACAGACGGTTCCCAAACGGCCAGCTTACTCAACCTCGGACGAAAGCGTTTTGACAACGACACCACAAGGCTCGTCTGAGGTAGTTGACCAACCAAGAGAGATTCTGAGCTGCCTAGGTTGTTTGCACATGCCAAGAACAACGTGGATCAAGGAGAACCACTAATCCTAGGGCAAGCTCAATCCGTGGGAACCAAGAGAGGATCGAGCTGCGAAGAATCCTCTATAAAAGGAAGACTAACCCAAGGGTTATCTTCAAGCATTCACAATAGAAACACACTTCATAGCAAACATCAAAGTGTGAAGCTTCAAACAAGATCATCAAAGCAAACCGAGATCAAGAGGAACCAGTCAAGGAAGAAGAGCTGAGTGCTAAGTTCCTGTGACTGTAAGTGATAGTTCCTAGGTACGAAAGTCTGTTTCTTGGATTGATTATTGATTGTGTTAAGTTATCTAGGATTGTCTAACTGTGTGTAAGGCAAAGGAACTGTGTGTTCGTTCCTAGGATAAGCTGTAACCAAAAGAGATAAGAAATCAAGAAGTAGACTTTGAAATCCTTTCGGAAGAAAGGTAGTGGTTTTTATCCTGGATTGCTAGTTGGCAATCAAAGGTTTCCACTATAAGGAACTTATCATTTGTTTGATTGTTTATTTCCGCTGCGAAAGGAACTGAGAATTGATATTCTGAGTTCCTTAAGTTTTTTATCTAACAATCACGATCCTACAATTGGTATCAGAGCAGGAAAAGCTCTAGATCTTTGATAACTTTGCAGATCATGTCTCAATCAAGCAAGTTTGAGCTCGAAATCTCCACCAACAAGCCACATCTCCGAAAGAAAGGAGAAGAAATATGGTGGGAAAACTGCATGGAAAGCCACATCAAGACCAACGACTACCAATGCTGGAGGATAGTCGAAAATGAAGATGGCTATGTCGACCTCACCATGAAGGAAGAAGATTGGAAACCAGAACACTATGTTATCATGGAGAAGAATGCCAAGGCCAGGCAGTTCATCCTCAATGGATTGGACAGAGAGGACATGGACAAGGTCATAGGAATCAAGACGGCCAAAGAGATGTGGAAAGCTCTCAAGGAGATGCATGAAGGAAGTGAGGAACTAAAGCAAAGCAGAAAGTTTGCTTTGGAAGGAGAATACCACACCTTCAAAATGATGGAAACTGAGACCATCTTAGAGTACTACTCTCGCTTCAACAGATTAATTGGAAAGTTGACGACGGCGGGAGTTGATCTTGATGAAGTCTCCAAGTCCTTAGTGATCATCAATGGACTCAACTCCAAGTTCACCCTTCTCAAAGGAATCATGAAGAACACTCCAGGCATCCAATCCCTTCCCTTGACCCAAGTCATAGGGAAACTGGAAGTTGAAGAAGGAGAGCACACTAAAGCCAATGCCGATAAGAAACTGGAGAAAGGAATCGCCCTTAAAATCTCCAAAGCTTTCTCAAGGCTTGAGATGGAGCAAGAGAACTCAGACTTGGAAGAAGAGGAGGACGAGCTAACATCCCTCTTCTCAAAGAATATCAAAAAATTCTTTGTGAAGGGAAGGTTCCAAAAGGGCAGTTCCTCTTACAACGGACCCAGAAGGGATCTAAAGGAAGTCTCTTGTTACGAGTGCAAAGAGAAGGGACACTACGCTAAGAACTGTCCCAACAAGGAAGACTCCAAGGAAGAAGAAAAACCTCAGAGAAAGAAGGCTCTCGTAGCCTCATGGGGAGAAGACTCAGATGAGGAACTGGATCTGAGCGGCTTCTCTGGAGGAAGATGTCTCATGGCATAAGGAGACTCAAGCGACTCAGAAGAACTTGAGGTAACTTCTGATGATCTCTTAAAATCCCTAGTTGATTGTGATAAGAAACAACTTCTTAAGATCATAAAGAAACTAGGAAAGGAAACCAGTTCCCTTCAACATAAACTTGATGATTGTGAAGATGAAATTGCATGCTTAACTATTGAGAATTCTGTTTGGAGTAAGAAACTTGATGAAACTGAGAAAGACTTAGCTGAAACTCACTCCAAACTGATTGAAATTAGGAACGTGCATGCTAGTCACCTTAAAATCTGCAAATCTTGCGATGAATCTGGCATAGATTATGTTAAAGCTCCCTCGCATGCTAACTCTATTGGAAATGAAATGCTTCAGTCCATTATTGATAGGTTAGACAATCTCACTGATTCCATTAATGAAAAAACGATAAATCAAACTGTCTTTGTGAGGCAACATCATGGAATAGGATATGTCAACAACAAGGATAACAATGATGCTGAAAATGAAAAGGCCAGACGAGAACTTGTTGAGATGAATGAGAACCTCAGCATTGCTCTTGCCACCTCTCGTGACAGGAATCAGTTCCTATCAGAGAAGATCATGGTGCTTGAGAACAAGGCTGAGGTTGCCAAACATCTCAATGAAGGTTCTCAAAGCCCTAAGAGGGAACCAAAAGGAAAAGAAAAAATGACTCCTGAAAATCAATGGTTCACCAATTCTTTTGCTCACAAAAAGTATGTTGACATGGCCAATAGTAAGGTTAAAAACAATGTTGATTTCAACAAAATAAATGAAAAACCTTTTAGGCCAGGAAAAGGAAAGTATGGTCATGTTGTCTACAACCGCTTATGTACCTACTGTGGTAAGAATGGCCATTACAACACTGATTGTGCTAAGAAAAGGAACTTTGAAAGGGAGAAAAGTGCTTATCACCAGGAAAGGAACCAACTCCCTGATTATTCACAGACTCGAAATGCTAATCCCCCCAGTAAAGCCAAGCTTCGCTGGGTTCAGAAATCTTAGTTCCCTTATGTGCAGAAAGAAGAGAGGCAACCCCAACTATGGTACATTGACAGTGGTTGCTCATGCCATATGACCAGAAAAAAGAAATCAAATGACCTCTCTTCAACCTCTCCAAGGAGGGAACATATCCTTTGGAGACAAAAGCAAAGGAAAAATCTGTGGAATAGGAACTGTGAAACTCAACGATCACATTCAGGTAAACAAAGTTCACCTTGTTGATAGTCTTGGTTTTGATCTAATAAGTGTGTCACAACTGTGTGATCAAGGAGACAATGAAGTCAGATTTAGATCAAACGAATGCTCAGTTCTTGACTCCTCGGGACAAATCATCCTAAAAGGAAAGAGATTCAACAATGTTTACATTGTTGATCCATCCTTCGTCCCCAATGAGAAACTGTGTCTCTCAACCGTGAATGACCAAGCTGAGTTGTGGCACCAACGCCTCGGTCATGCTAGCACCAAGCTGATTCAAAAGCTACACTCAAAGGAACTAGTCAGAGGATTGCCAAAGCTGAGTGGTACATCTAAGGAATCATGCTCTGACTGTGTAAAAGGAAAACAGGCTCGTAGGTCCTTCAAATCCAAAAACATGGTAAGCACCTCAAGGCCTCTTGAGCTCATCCACATGGATCTTTGTGGACCCATGAGAGTTCAAAGCCTAGGAGGGAACATGTATATTTTTGTTATTGTCGATGACTTCTCTCGCTTTACCTGGACCATTTTCATTAAATCTAAAAGTGAAGTCATTGATCGCTTTAAAGACCTGGTTCCCTTGTTAGAAAAATCCCTTGATTGTTCACTTAATGCTATTCGGTCTGACCATGGTACCGAATTCGAAAATGGAGAATTTCTAACCTTTTGCAGTGAGCATGGCATTGATCATAACTTCTCTGCACCATACACTCCTCAACAGAATGGAGTAGTGGAGAGAAAGAATAGGACCTTGGAAGACATGGCTCGAACTATGTTGATCTCAAGTGGACTCTCCCAATCCTTTTGGGCTGAGGCGATCAACACAGCATGCTACATCATCAATAGAGCCATGCTTTGCCCTATCACAGAGAATACACCCTATGAACTCCTAAGAGGAAGAGTTCCCAACATTTCTCATCTAAGGGTGTTCGGATGCAAGTGCTTTGTGCACAACAATGGGAAGGACAATCTTGGCAAGTTCGACCCAAGAAGTGATGAAGGAATTTTCATTGGATATGCCTCAGGCAGCAAGGCATACAAGGTCTTCAACAAAAGGACTAAAAAGGTAGAAGAAAGTGTTCATGTTATTTTTAATGAAAAATCACTCGGAAAGATTGTGTAGAACACCACCAGTTCCTTTGAAGATCCGTTTCCCAAGTCATCCCAAGAAGATCCAGATGAAGATGTCACTCCTCCCAGTTCCTGCCCTGCTGAACGGAACCCTCCAATGGCTCCTCCACCAGTTCCCATGGACAATGAACAACAATCCATTTCTGGGAACCATGAGCATGACGACAACATCTGTGGAGACCTCAATGATTCATCTTCCCACATGTTCTTCAATGGAGAAGGTGACCCCAACCAAGAAGCTGAATACTCAACTCAGAATGTCTCCACATCAAATACTTTGGCTTCCAATAGAGAAAGAAGAGTCGTCAAGCCTCCAATCAGGTACGAACATCTAACTTTCTTTGCCTTTAATGCCTTTTTGTCTATTGTGGAACCAAAGAACATAGGTGAGGCACTGAAGGATGCGGACTGGATCCAAGCCATGCAAGAAGAGCTTCATCAATTTGAAAGGAACAAAGTCTGGCATCTGGTTCCTCGCCCCAAGGATAAGCACATCATAGGAACCAAATGAGTTTTCAGAAACAAGCTAGATGATACAGGAGTTGTGATAAGGAACAAAGCAAGACTTATGGCTCAAGGATACAATCAACAAGAAGGAATTGACTATGATGAAACCTATGCTCCAGTGGCAAGGATCGAAGCAATAAGGTTGTTGATTGCCTTCGCATCTCACAAAGGGTTCAAGTTGTTCCAAATGGATGTGAAGACAGCCTTCCTCAATGGAATTCTTCAAGAAGAAGTCTATGTCAAGCAACCTCCTGGTTTCAAAGACGACGATCATCCAGATCATGTCTACTTTCTAGACAAGGCACTCTATGGCCTCAAGCAAGCTCCCAGAGCTTGGTATGATCGTCTTGCCCAGTTCCTACTCTCAAATGGCTACAGGCGTGGAGTTATTGATAAGACTCTCTTCATCCTAGAAGAAGAAGGTAACATCTTAGTGGTTCAAATTTATGTTGATGATATCATTTTTGGTTCTACTAACCTGTCCCTTGTAGACAAGTTCAAAGACTTGATGAGCAGTGAATTTGAAATGAGTTTAATTGGGGAACTCACATTCTTCCTCGGATTACAAATCACTCAAAAGGAAGATGGTATTCAAATCCACCAACAGAAGTATGTCAGGGAACTACTGAAGAAGTTCAAAATGGATTCATGCAAGCCTCTCTCCACTCCCATATCCACCATTGCCCATCTGGATAAGGACCATTCGAGTCCTCTAGTGGAGGAGAAGCTCTATAGATGTATGATAGGCTCACTCATGTACCTAACCGCTAGTCGACCAGACATTGTCTTTGCTGTTGGCTTGTGTGCTAGGTTCCAATCTTGTCCGAGAGAAACCCACTTGGCTGATGTAAAGAGAATACTTCGATATCTCAAGGGAATTGACGATCTCTGCATTTGGTACCCTAAAGAATGTCCCTTTGAGCTCATGGGTTTCACTGATGCTGATTATGCTGGATATCTTGTGGATAGAAAGAGCACTTCTGGAATGGCACAGTTCCTAGGCCCTTGCCTTGTGTCATGGGGATCAAAGAAACAAGTTTTAGTCTCCCTCTCCACCACAGAATCCGAGTACATTGCAGCTGCCTCTTGTTGTTCCCAACTTCTCTGGCTAAAGCAACAACTCGCGGACTTTGGTATGTCTTATGGCCCTCTCACTATCCTTTGTGACAACACTAGTGCTATAAACATTTCTAAGAATCTTGTGCATCATACTAGGACCAAGCATATTGACATTAGACATCATTTTCTTAGAGATCATGTTGAGAAGGGAAACATCATTATGAAATTTTGTAGAACTGAAGATCAAATTGCAGATATATTCACCAAGGCATTGAATAGAGTTCCTTTTGAGAACCTCAGATTAGAACTAGGAATGATTCCTATTACTCAGTAGTGACCTTAGTTCTGAGAATTCTTTCCGAGTTCCCCTGATTGACTAGTTTAAGATATTTAACTTGTTGAGTCTTGATGTCCTTGTGTTATATCTTTTGCTACAAACCCTTCTTGTCATAATGGTTCCTTATAAAGGCTTAGATAAATTTTTCTAGTTCGTTTCCTTTTGATTATCATTATTTCTCAACTCCTCATTGTTCAAATTTCTTTGATGGCCCAAAAGTCATAATCTGATCATATTTCTAACCCAATATTACAAGCTGAAATGATGATTGTGTACTAAGACATACCCTTGCCTCATTGCTCAATTTAATTCTCTATGATCCATCTCTAAACCTTCTCTGAGAATTATTGTGCAATGTGATAAATAGTCTACCCTGATTCCTTGTATGGGAACGTACTGTTTTTGGTTCCTTTGTCGCCAGAAAGGAACCAGAACATCGTGTCTCTCCAACGGCTCGCTTGGCTCTCCCAGACGCTATTTATGGCATATTGGCAGGGATAAGGCATGTCTCATCAGTGGCAGACCTCCCTCTTCTCGGAATGGGTCATATTTTGAATTTAAATTAGCCGTTCCAAAAAGCTGCAACTCTCTTCAATGCTTCGGATTTGCCTTGATCTTCTCAACGGCTGGATTTGCTTCAACGGTCACCTCAGCTCTTGGCCATCCCAGATCTTCAACGCCCTTAAAGAGGTGCTCAGTTGCTCTGAGTTGATCTCACAAGCTCTCCATCTCTCTGATCTTCTACCTCTCTTTCTCTTCTCACAGCAATCCTCTTAGCTCCTCTCAAATGGCCAACCCTAACCCAATCGTTGTTATGGATGAAGAGGAAGCTGCTTTTCTTCAAGCATTTCGCGAAAAGAAGGCTAAAGCCTCCTCCTCCAAGCCTGTTTCTGCCTCCACTTCTTCAAAATCCCTCCCCAAAGAAAACCCCATGGCGAAACCTACAGTGAAACCAGAAGAGAAGCTTGAGAAACCACCAAAGGATAAGGAAAAGGTGGAAGAGGAACCAACCATGCCCAAAGAAGAGGAGCAAGCCATCACTTTGGCTTCAGCATCAGTCACAAAATCTGTTTCTGAAGGCGGATCGCATGATTCCTCTCCGGATAAATCCCTTCAAGAGATCCTTAGCCCCGAGCCTTCCCCGATCAGCCTCAAATCCAAAACTTCCAACCCAGGCCCCTCTGTCGCCACAAGAATGCAACAGAGGAAGAGAAGCTCCCAAGCCATTGTTCCCTATGAAACCAAATCCACAAAAAGGGCCAAAACCACCACCCTCTTTGTCTCCTCTTCCTTCTCCAAAAGGAAGATCCTAAAACCTCTCATTATCGGCAGAGAATTCTGGACCCAGGCATTAGAAGAAGAGGATGAGGAACTCTATGGAGAAGCTTTGGATGAGTTCCACTCTCTGTTGCAGTTCCAAGGGTGGGATGAGATGTTGTGCGAGCCCTTCTCTGCTTCCGACGAGGTTGTCCGGATGTTTTACCAGTCCATGGAGTTTGTACCCCAGAAAGAGAACTCTCCCTGTCATGACGCCATTCTCATATGGAAGGGAACCAGCTTTCCCCTGTCCGCCAATCTAATCGCGTCTGCTCTAGGGATTGAGTCGAGGTCTGGGTTTGGCATTCTGCCTCAGAAGAAGGGATGGCCCAAGGGAAAGGGCTTCAAGTCCAAAGGAGCAATCGTCAAGAAAATTTATGATGGCGCATCCCCCTCATCTTTGGAGACGAAGGATCTCTCCATCGCAAACCGGCTACTGCATTTTTGGATCACTCGCAACTTGGTTCCCAGGCAAGAGCACAGGAATGAAGTCCTCATCACCGATGTCATCTACATGGACAAAGTGCTCTCCGGCTTTCAGTTGGATCTTCCCCGTATTGTGCTGGCTCACATGCAATTTTGTGCATCCCATGACTCCCATGCTTTACCCTTCCCTCACATCATCAAGAAGCTACTCTCCAACCTCAATCAGTACCCAGAAGACGCACCCGAGACTGCCTACAGCAAATGTCTTACCATGCACACAGTTCGGAAGCTGAAATCTAAGGAACAACAACCCAACCCTGCTGAAACAGAAGAAATCCCGCCTAAGGAAAAGGCGAGTTCCCAGGGCCATTCTAGTTCCCACCCTCAGCAACCCCCCTCTTCAGACTCTTCTGCGATCCTCCTTGCGTTGGATCGTATTGAAAAAGCTATCTTGGAAGGCTCGACTGCCAACACGGTCGCCATCCATGATCAATTAAGAGAGTTGGGGCGTATCAGTTCTGCCGTCGAGAGTCTGGTGGAAGTTCTGCAGAAAGACTGGCAAGGTGCAATCAGTGCTCATCAGGCCGCGGGCCAAAATGTAGGAACCGACGACAAGGATGCAGAAGAAGAGGCCGTTACTACGCCATAGGAACGCTTGTTCTAGGTTCCCAGTGCTGCAACGCCACAGCGAGCTAGTAGTTTCCCTTAGGATCCTACTCTCCTCTTCTATCCCTTTTGTTGTCTTTCTTAAGATTGCTCTTGTTGTCTTCCTTGCTATCTGTTGTTTGTCTTGTCGGTTGTTTGTTGTTTGCTTGTGGTATTTTGTGTGTTTGATCAATGATAAGTGAAGTTTTTAATGATTATCTTCAGTTTCGTTCCCATGATCATTTGTCTTCGCCTTAAGTTTTCATTATGACATTTTATGGGCTTGCTGCAATCGCATATTCACTCCGATATCATGTTCTTAACTTGTACTTAATATTTTCGATGATGTCAAAAGGGGGAAGAAAAGGATAGGAACCTTGAACTTTGGAGACTACTGAATTAATAGGAACTCTGAACTAATTCTATTTCTAAGGGGGAATTTGAAATAAACTTGTTCACTTGCTTAGGGGGAATTTGCAACCATTGAATGTTCTATCACTAATCTGTAATGTTGTAAATCCCGTTATCTCAATATGGTCTCATAAGATTCAAAGTCCTATTATGTTATCAGGTTCCTTGTATTTGTCATCATCAAAAAGGGGGAAATTGTTAGGAAACGGAACTCTGGAACTTAGGTTCCCCTGAGAGTTCCGTTCCTCGGTTTCTCTACTTTTGAAGATGACAAATATTATGATACTAATGTTTTATCTCAAAGATGTGTTTTAAGGAACCACAGGAATATACCGAAGACAGGAAAGCCAAATAGAACAAGGGAACCAAAGGAACAAGACAGCTGAAGGAATCCAGAGGAACCCAGGTGTGCCCAGAAATGGAGCTTGCGACATTACGATTCCCGAGAAATCTGGGGATACACAACCTCGGACAAAAGGTGTCGAAAATGACTTGTTGAAGCTTCCAAAAGTCTGCTAAGGTCCAAGAGCTAAAGAACAAGAAGCCTAGAGAACCTCTACCTCGGACAGAGACGATGAAAGCGACAGCTCATGAAGACGTCGCTGTCCAACAGACGGTTCCCAAACGGCCAGCTTACTCAACCTCGGACGAAAGCGTTTTGACAATGACACCACAAGGCTCGTCTGAGGTAGTTGACCAACCAAGAGAGATTCTGAGCTGCCTAGGTTATTTGCACATGCCAAGAACAATGTGGATCAAGGAGAACCACTAATCCTAGGACAAGCTCAATCCGTGGGAACCAAGAGAGGATCGAGCTGCGAAGAATCCTCTATAAAATGAAGACTAACCCAAGGGTTATCTTCAAGCATTCACAATAGAAACACACTTCATAGCAAACATCAAAGTGTGAAGCTTCAAACAAGATCATCAAAGCAAACCAAGATCAAGAGGAACCAGTCAAGGAAGAAGAGCTGAGTGCTAAGTTCCTGTGACTGTAAGTGATAGTTTCTAGGTACGAAAGTCTGTTTCTTGGATTGATTATTGATTGTGTTAAGTTATCTAGGATTGTCTAACTGTGTGTAAGGCAAAGGAACTGTGTGTTCGTTCCTAGGATAAGCTGTAACCAAAAGAGATAAGAAATCAAGAAGTAGACTTTGAAATCCTTTCGAAAGAAAGGTAGTGGTTTTTATCCTGGATTGCTAGTTGGCAATCAAAGGTTTCCACTATAAGGAACTTGTCATTTATTTGATTTTTTATTTCCGCTGCGAAAGGAACTGAGAATTGATATTATGAGTTCCTTAAGTTTTTATCTAACAATCACGATCCTACACGCACATTAGTAGAAGACAAAGGACTAGGTTTAGACGAATACATGGATTGTCCACTTTGCCAAGTGTAGGACTTGGGGCGATTGAGTTGAGCATGGATTTGCATCGCCGTATGTGTCAACGTGTTGAGGTTTTTGATTGGTAAAATATCTAGTTGGTCTCGGATGGGGGCATTCAAGCCGCTCAAGAATTTGGTTCTCAACGTCGAAGGTGGAGAAGAACTCGAGGGGAGTCTTGGAGCTTTGGCGAGCCATGGCGATCTCCATACGCATTTGGTTGCAATAATCTGGAGGCACATACTTCTTTGTCATCACGTACACCAATTGATGCCATTCGGTGATGAGAGGGAGGCGGCGTCGGACGCTGTCGTCCACAAAACGATGCCACCACACACGGGCGGCGCCTCAGAAGTGTAACGTCGCGGCGTCGACATGGTCCTCAGGTGGCACTCTACAATATCTCAGTGTGTACTCTGTGGCCTGCACCCATTCAAGAAAAACAGAGGGGTTGTATTTACCAAAGAAGTGTTCGATTTTTACCTTACCTTCATGTCTTTGGTAGCGAAGTTGGGGCGGCGCTTGCATGGGCGCATTGTGTGGCGCAGCGGCATAGAGTGGGTTCTCATAGGCAGGCATGCCAGGGGGTGAAACACGTCCAAGTTGTTACCTTTCGCGAACTAGGTGTGCATCGCCGCGAGCGAACTCGTCCATGGGCGCGTAGGCGTCGTTGCGTCGGCGCTGTCGCGGCTGGGCGTCGTAGTCGGCTCGGCGAACGTCTCTGGGCATGGCATCGCGGCGCTCACCGCGAGTGTCATGAGCATCGGCACCTTGTGCATGGAGGCGCGGTGAAGGGATCCAATCGGAAGGGCGATCCTGCAATTTAATTGGATCTCCAAGAGGTGGATGGAAAAAGTTTGGATTGACCATACCTGAATCTTTGATTTCTTCATCGTCGAATTCATCGAAGTCATCTTGGATGGTGGGTGTCGAGGAGCCATAGCCATCGGAGCCGTAGTGGGGCGTCCTTGCACTTTGATGGCGAAGATGGTCTCAAACGTCGTAGTCTCTGGCATGGGTAGTGGGTGTCCTCCTAGGCGCGTCGTTGTGTCGCTGGGAACGACTGGGTCGTCCATTGGGTCTTCTCGGCATCACGGCGGCTTGCGCGGCTTCGTGTGCTCGGCCTTCACGTGGCGCTGATCCTGGGACACGGCGCTGGGTGCGTCTAGAAGCGTACCTAGCATCAAAATCGTATGGTTCAGAAAACTCACCTTGGGAGTCGTCGGCGCGGTCAGAGCCGGTGTTGTATCCAGCGGGTGTGGCTCTGGGCACGTAGCGATCTGTGTGAGACACGTAGCCTTGGCGTCTCTCAATGACACTCTGGATTCGATTGAGTCGTGGTTGAAGATTTGATGTCGAAGGCATCAAGCCTTTCCCTTTGTCCACGCGTGGGTTGTTAGGACCGGCGTCGGTGGCTCTTGGTGCAGTCGGCGCATCCATGGGAATCATGGGTGTCGGTGTGGGCACGAGTTGTGTCGTTCTCTGCATGGCTTCCAAGTGAGCCACTTGTTGTCGAAGGGCTTGGATCTCTCGTTGCTCCTCAGACAACTCCAAGATGGGATCTTGTGGTGGTGGGTTTTGTGGGGGACCCAACGGTTGTGGTGTTGGGTTGGTGTTGTCGGCGCCGGCGTTGTCTCCACTAGATGTGTTGGCCATCATGCTACCTATAACAATATGGCTAGACATAGGAGTAAAAATGAGCAAAAGACACAAAGAACAACAACCAAGAAATCACTAGTCAAGGTCACAATGTTCACGTAAGGGGAGGGCTCGTTTGGTTTGCCGTGAGGGCGGCTAAGGCTAGTCACAAGAGTTGGTGTGAGAAGCAAGTCGTCAATCAAACAAAAAGAACAATTGAAACCCTAAACCAAACGTAAACAATGAAACCAAACTAGCAAAACTTACCTTCAAGGAAGTGAACCTAGACGGCGGAGAGGTTGAGAAGATGAGCCTAGACCGTTGCGAGTGGGTTAGGGTTGCCTTATTTTGGCTTTCCCTAACTTGGAAACTTTTTTTTTTTTTGAATATCCGATTGGATTATCTTTTTTTTAATATCCAAATATCTTATCTTTTTGATTTTCGGATATTGGATAAGGAAACAAAACAAAAAAAATAACGGCCTAAGTAACAAGAATGATCACACGTGATCTTAAGAGATAGGAGAGAGAAAAAAGAAGATATGATTGCTTCTTATAGATAGAAATTCGGCTAATAACCTAAAAAACAAATCAAGCAAATAAGGAAACAAAATTCACGAAAGAGAATAAGGAAACAACTACTCTAGCATGCAAGATATTAGAGTTACCAAACACACCAAAACTTAATGGACAAGAAAAATTTTCGGCCAAGGTGTTACCTTGTAGAAACCGAAGGACAAGCTAAATATGGAAATTTTTGGTTTTTCTCTTTGATGATGATGCGAAAGCAAAGATGGTGGTCAAGAATTTTTTTGTGAACAAGATGCAAACTTGATTTCGTTACTTACAAGACTGCTGGGCTCTGATACCAGTTGATGTGTTCTTGCCTCCGATGACGAGCACACTTGTCAAAGGTGACACGTTGGATCTAGTCTTGGGCAAGAAGTCACAAGCTTTCCTTGTCAAGCCTGTCGTGGAACCCTTGGGGTGAAACCCTTGATGTACTGCACGAAAGGTTGACAAGTTGGTGGCGAGATGAACAGTGACTTTTGAGGTTATCGGACACGGTGGTGACTGGATGTGAACCCGGTGTAGAGTGTCTGGGTGGTATCGGTGGCGGCAACGATGGATGTCACGATGAGTGTCGAGACAGCGAAGGCGGCGGCGATGGTGAAGACGATGACGATTGCGATGGCGGTGGCGAGCGATCGACTGGGTTCAATTCTGGGTTCGATGGCGACGGTGATAGCGATGGTGATGATGAGTGTCACGAGCGAAAGGCTAGCGACGGTGACAGCGACGGCGACAGCGACAACGATGGGTGTGGGTCCGATTGTGGATACGATGGCGGAAGCGATTGAATGGATGGTGATGGTGTAATGGTTGGTGATAGATGACTTGAAAGGACAAGTCTTTGCCATAGCGTCGGCGCAGAGTGAAGGGAGATGTGAAGGAAGACTTTGCTTGAATGAATCCAAGCGGTGTCGTAGCGTCGACGGTGGGGTGAAGGGGATGTGAAGCTAGAGATAGGTGATGTCCGATCAATGGAAGGAGGATAAACACTCGACTTACGCCTTGATTAAAATTGAACGTAAACAATAACAAGAAACAAAGTTTAACTTAAATACTAGAGGCGAGACTCGGATGGGCCGAGTCGAGCCTAGTGGGCTAGCCCATGCAATAGGCACATACCCAAAAATAGAAATGACTATAAATAGAAAGTTTCTAAAACAAGAAAAATACTAAAGATAGAAATGTCTCAACAATAATGCCAAAACACATGGCAAATAAACCTCTAAGTGATTAACCCGGTGGCGGCGAGGCATGGACCGCAGACACTGGGAGCGGTGGCGACGATGAGTCGACTGGCTCGGCAGTGGGTGCACCCGGTGTCGGCAGCGATGGGCTCTTCTCTGCGATGCCGATGGTGGCGAGGACTTGGAGTCTAGGCTCTATCTCCGGGTTGCCTTGGCCAGCGATGACACGAAGGACAAGCGATTGCATTGCATCGGCGATGGCCTTGGACCTAGACCTTGTCATTGGGCTCTCTGAGCGTAGGCTCATGGCATGCTCCTCCTCTGTGGCCGTCATGGAAGGCAGGGATGCATCAAAAGGTTAACCTACCCATAAGATGTATCTCATCCAATCCTAGGGAAATTTGCCTACTAAACCTGACCCAGTTAGAGCCAAGCAACGTAGCATGCCTGTCCCAAACCGTAAGTACACCTTGGGGAACTATTATAAGATTTGCTGGCACTGTGGAAACAACGGCCATGTTGTGAGAAACTGTGCTAAGAAACAAAAGTTCACTGAAGAGCATACTCAACGCAGGAACAGTCAAAGTAACAATGTTGATTTGAATGATCATGATGCATCTTTAGACATGTGCAATGCTAAGCCTAGAGAATATTATTTTGTCTCTAAACGACCAGGTAAAGCTAAGCTTGCCTAGATCGCTAAACACTAACTCTCTTAATGCAGGATGAAGTGAGGGGGAACAATAGGTGGTTCATTGATAGTGCATGCTCATGCCATATGACAGAAAATAGAGATCACCCTACCTCACTTCAACAACACTCTAAGGCAACCGTTTCCCTTGAAGATAAACGATGCAGAGATATAGTGGGAACAGGAGAAGCTACTCTGAACTCAAACATCAAGATAAAAGAGGTTAGTCTGATTCATCAACTTGGTTTTAATTTGTTAAGTGTAGCTCAACTATGTGATCAAGGAGACAACGAGACTGTGTTCACAACCAAAGATTGTTACGTAAGGAATAGAAAAACCAAGGAGAACGTGTTGAAAGGTGTCCGATTCAATGGTGTGTACACTATTGACACAACATTCAAGCCTTCAAGGGAACTATGCTTTGCGTCTTTAGCTGAAGAGACGGAACTATGGAACAGAAGGCTTAGACATGCCAATCTACAACTCATCCACAAACTCCACAAGAAGGAACTGGTTCGAGGTCTTCCAAATGTCAAACCTAAGATCCATGGAGTTTGTGAAGCCTGTGTAAGAGGGAAGCAAACACGTTCCTCTTTCAAGAGCAAACCTGATGTTACCACTTCTCGTCCTCTGGAACTGATCCATATGGATCTCTGTGGTCCCATGAGGATAAGAAGTCATGTAGGGAACATTTATGTGTTTGTTATTGTTGATGATTACTCTAGATTCACATGGACAATTTTTCTCTCTTCCAAGGAACAGGTATTCGAGACATTTGAGTCTTTCATCAAGGGTGTGGAAACTAATCTGGGACACAAGCTAAGCGCCATTCGATCCGACCATGGAATGGAGTTTGAGAATGCTATGTTCCTTGATTATTGCAGGGAACATGGTATCTCTCATAACTTCTCGGCTCCTAGGACACCACAGCAAAATGGAGTGGTCGAGAGGAAGAATAGGACATTGGAGGACATGGCTAGAACAATGCTCATAGCAAGCAATCTTCTACGAATATTCTGGACTGAGGCAATCAATACCTCGTGCTATATCCTTAATTGTGCCATGCTTAGACCCTTGCTAATAAAAACTGCCTATGAACTAATCAGGGAACGCAAGTCCAATGTTTCCCACTTGCGTGCCTTTGCTTGCAGGCGTTTCATTCACAATAATGGAAAAGACAACTTGGGGAAATTTGATCCAAAGAGTGATGAAGGAATCTTTCTGGGATATGCTAATTCAAGTAAAGCTTATAGAGTCTACAATAAGTGTTGGATCGTTAGAGTTACGTCTGAGGGAACAAAAGCTTTGTTCCCACATAAGGCACAGCGGATTTAAATAGCAAGAAAGATAACAGAACGAACTCACGATATATAGTGGAAACCCTGATTAGCAAAACTAGCTTCTCAAGGAAAAACCACTACCTTCAAGCTTCCGCTTGAGAGGATTTTGAACTACGTACTTGTCTTATTAGTTTCTTGCTTGATTACACTTGTATCCTGGACTTCGACCTCTAAACAACCAGCTAGACTCGAAACCTCTTCTACAACGATGAATCAAACTCAACTCTCAAAGACTCACACGCACCTCACTCTCTTTCTCTTCTTTTCTTTTTCTCGTTCAAAGTCGTTCTCAGCCGTGAAGTCGTCCCTAAGAAATGAATCCTCACTTCACTTAAATACAACTCGGCAGAAACCCTAATTGACACAAATTAGGAAATACTAGAATCGGATTACAAAGATATGATTTTGTTTGGAAGATAAGATATCACAACCGATTATATTAATTAAGGAAGGAGTTCCCTAATTAATCCAACCGATTGGATATTATTCTTCTCTCTCCAATCGCCTTATCTTAGGAAATATTCCTAGGATAACACGATCGGGTCTTTTCTCTCTTTCCATATCTTCGCACAATCCGGCTTGACCCTTGGAGCCGAAGTCTTCATCCTCTACCGCGTGGCTTCTTGATTTGTTTCCTTAATTCTGCACGTTGTATGACTTCTTTCCTTTTGCAGCCTCGATCTTGGTCTGTCACTTCAGTTCCTGGAGAGGTAACAAAGCACTTGCTAAGTCTTTGTTCCCTCTGAGATCCTCTGCTGCAACGCTCCTTGGGAAAACTCTTCTTGTCCCTAAAACATTTGGTACACATATTAGTTGAGTGTTTATAACCATCAAAACCTAAGGAATTCAACAAATTCCCCCTTTTTGATGGTGACAAACACCCTTAACAATAAAGCATATACCAACTAGAATAAGACAAAACTGATAAGAAAGTTTCCCACTAAAAACACCGTTAGTTCCCCCTTAGTTCAGCAATACGTTTTACCTGTTCTGTTCCCCCTCAGACAATGCTACCTGTCATTTTCCCCCTTTTGGCATCATCAAAAACACATTAAAGAGTTAGAGAAGAAAGATCAATGCCAGATAAACAAAAACACCCCTTGTCATTAATTTAAGAAAAACTGGAAAACATGCAAACACAACCAAAACAGACAAAACATCACACATTGTCAACTGCCACAACGGGCACATAAACCAGATAACAAGAAAACAGAACAAGGAGGGGTAGACAGCAAGGGAACAAAAGGGGATAGGATGGCAGGTAAGCGATCAAGCACCACTGTGACCAGCCGATTGAGCCGATGCATGGTGAGAAATAAGCGCGCGCACATCTGCCATGAGGAGAGTCTGCTGAGCCACCAGGTCCTTCACTGCTCGGCACAGACTCCTCACATCCTTTCCCAGCGAGAAATTTGTATTTTGTTCCCCCTCTGAGCTATCAGCTTCAGATCCCTCCATTTCCTCAACATCCTCTACAACCACAGAAGCTGTAGGAGCGCCCTCGACCTTCACCCAACCTTCTCCCTCTAGAAGAGCAAACTGCATCTTGTGCAGATTGCTTGCATTAAAGGAACGGGAGAAGACACTCACATCCTCCGACGCGTCGTAGACTTTGTGGTACTCCAGAATCTTTTTGACGACACGAGGGAAGGGAAGAGCATGCTGAGTGGTGTTCCGGGCATGGGCCATATGCTGCATCAAAATCATTGGGAGGCAGACGGGCTCCTTTTTCAGCAGAAGGGACAGAAGGACAATGTCCAAGATCAGAAGGCGGTTTCTCTTCTGTCCCCTTGGCGTGATGTTGCTGATGAGGAAGTGGTATAGCACTTTGTTGACGGCCGACATCTCTGAGATGTCAAGATCAGCACTCCCTGGAGCATCCGCAATCCCAGCTACAGCCAGTACAGCCTCTGAGTAGGCAAAATCTTTTGGCCACCTGCCCTTTGGGTATTCTCCATACCCTTCATGAGGAACACCCAAAACCATGCCCATCTCAATACTTGAGAAGACATGAATCTCCCCATTCATCTTGTAGCTCCCTTGGACAGCATGCGACCGCACTTCCATGACAAATGTGGAGTAGAACTCCCTCAGCAACTCCTCATCCATGTCCACTTCCTCCACAAATAGCCTGCTCCACTTCTGTTCCTCCAAGACGTCAAGCACCCCCTCCAGAAAGTTCTCCTTTAGGAATTCGGGGTCCATCAGCAGCTCCCTCACCACAGACTTGTGGCTCATGTCTTTGACATCATCAACCGCCACAGCCTTTCCTTTGGCTTTGGCCAGTAGACGACGCTGGCTTTGTCGGATGGGAGTGGTGGACACCTTGGCTTTCTTCGCTTGGTTCCCGGAGAGGGGTACCGACTCCTCATCGGAGCACACATAGATTCCCTTCTCCGACTTCTTCTGAGAGTGGGTCTTCCTCTTTGACGAGTAAGTAGTTTTCACCCTGCCGGACGTCTTAGGAGCCTTTGGGGGCTCCGCCACGTCCACTCCTTCATCAAGCTCCTTGGAGAGGTCTCGCACCACAGACTGAATTTTCTCCGTGACGGCCAGGTGCTCCTCCACCGTGACCGGGTTCCCTTGACCGGGCAGCACCTCTGTCTCCTCCTCTATGGGGTCGGGATGGGTAGGCGAGGAATGTACCTCCTCTGTGTTAGTAGAGGAGATGGCTATGGGGATGGCAGAGGCGGTGTTAGGGTTAGGGTTAAGGTTTTGTGGTGCTGGGTCTGTGTTTAGGATTGTGGGGGCTATGTAGAGGACCATGGCGAGTTGGTCTTGGGATGATGATGGAGGAGGGGGTATGGTGGTGGTCGTCGGAGTGGTGGATGTGGAGGGTAGGGATTGATTGATGACGGCGATGAGAGCTGGATCGGCTCCCATGGCTGTGAGGTTGGAGAGGAGGGTTTGAAGGTTTTCGGTGAAGTTGCTGGAAAGGTTAGAGTTGGAGGCCATTTTTGTGATAGAGAGGGAGCTCAGGGAAGACGAGAGACAGAGAGGAGAGAAGATACTTGAGGAAGATTAGGAAACAGTGAGGAGGAGACTTACCCGAAAACCTCAATATGTAGCCTTCAAAAGATCTTCAAGGGTTGCCAAAGATAAGACCAAATCAATCTGTTTCCAAGAGATAATGAACGCGATCTTCCAACTTCCCAAAAATAATTCAAAATCTCGTCCGAATCCAACTGAGCCGGCTGAATTTCTCTTCCCAACTCTCTTCCATCAAATCAACCCTTAAATGTGCAACGCGGCTCAACACAAAATATCATCATTATACCCTGCAAACACGTCACCTCAACCTACACGCACAGAACCCGAATCGTTTCCCGATAATCCAAAAGAGTAGTAGGGTGTGATGCTAGGGGTTAGATACCAGAGAGGGTACAAAAGAGCATCACACCAAAACATATGATTTTTGCGATTGAATTTTACATCATGCATAAGAGGTCTCCAGTTGTGGATGATAAGAGGGGTTCATAGGAGACTTTAAGCACGGCGGTATGGGTAAGCTGTAGAATCAACTATCATTTGGGCTTATGATGAGGGAACAAAACATCAAGTTGATTCTTTTGTGCCGAAATAGAGCTGATTCATGTGACATATGATAACATAGATGACCATGCAAGACATTCAGTACATAAAGGAAGTAAAAGCACATAGTCAAGCTTTTCGAAAATTAATACCCAAGGAAGCTAATGCATAATAAGGCATGAAGATTCGACTTTCACAGTTTACCACGTAATCTAGCCAATCATCGAGGGAACACAACACATAGACATGTAGTTAGGGGAACAAACCAGACTTCGTATGGAGCTGAATGCAGAGTTCCCCAACAGGTGTTCCAATGAGAAAATTGGCGTTTGATCCCCCGTTTGCCAATCTTTCTCGACACAGTGATGTCCTTCCTAGATGTACATGGTACCTGAAATTTTCACACAAGGTACAGATTAGTCATTAAGTCCTTGTCCACATCACCTTTACCTCTAACACCAGGCCTTTGAGTCTCAAGTATTCCATGCAGAAGTGAGGTGAGACTCGTTTTGTTCCCTGTCACGTAGCTGACCCTTGTATGAATGACACACTGGGAACATTCCTCACTTTGTCCTGCACAGAAAGAGTTAGTTTTTGCAAACCCAGACAAGCTTATGCTTTCTGGGTTTAGGGGCAACATATCTAATCTTGGGAGGTTTAGCTTCTATATGCTCTCTTGTAGTGTAGGCAATCTCCTCATTGTGTTGCTTCAGAAGGCACTCATGCTTGTAATGACCAGAATGCCCGCAATACCAACAGACCCTGTGACACTTCAGATCTACATATTTGCTCTGTCCAGGCCAAATCGTTTTGTTAGCAATCCTTGAATGAAAATCAATGTTATTGGACTTACTGCTTTGGGATTGCTTTAGCCAAATTGTATGAGCCTTCTGTCCATGATACCAAGCTTTGCCCTCCTCAGTCGAGTTTGAACAGTTTTTTTCTTTGTTCCCTCCAGAGGAACATTTCCCCTTTTCTTTTACAGACTGTTTTCCATCGACTTTGGAGCCCTTTTTCTTGGTATCATCAACAGGAAGTTTGGGTTGATAGCCGATCCCAAAGCGAGGCACTTCCTTTGACTCAATCTTCTTTTCATTCTTGGCTACAACAAAGACAATACCTTTTGGCTTGTCCTTCTGTTCCTCACTGAGTTTGGTTAGATCACTAGAAAGTTTTGCATTTCCTAGTTTCAACATTAAATACTCAGCCTCGAGTGAGGAAACAGTGGACTCTAGAGACTCAATCTTTTCAGTGAGTTTTGGACACTCAAAGCACGTGTTTGAAGAGAAAGATGAACCTTTCTCAAGCTTGAGCACTTTTTCAGTCCAACCTTGATTTTCTTCGATCAGACCTGAGATCGATTCATCTTTCTCTTCGATTTGCTCACTGAAAAGACTGCTCTCGCGAACAAGATTCTTAATGAGAGCAATCAAGCTTTCTTTAGATTTGCATTTTAAACTAGACACGAGTTCAGATTCAGTTACCTCGTCGTCGATTACCTCACCATTCATCTCGTTTGGAGCTTCTACGGCCATCAAGCAGACATCCCTGGAGTGTGACGAGTCTTCGTCATCTGATTCTGATTCTCCCCAGGTGGCAACCATAGCTTGATTTCCTTCATTTGCTGGAGGCATTCCTGCCCTCTTTTTGAAGCAGTTCCTGGCCATGTGTCCCTTGTTCTGACAGTGGTAACAAACCACATCCTTCATGTCTCTGTTCCCTTCAGAGGAACTGGGCGAGTCCATGTTCTGAGACCATATCTTCCTCATTGCCCTTGTGATAAGAGCCACATCTTCATCGCCATCCTCATCTTCATCACCCATTTGGGACAAATCGAACGCCCTTTCCACCTTCAAGGCAATGCTCTTCGCCTTCTCCTTTCCCTTCTTGTTTACCTTATGATTTTAGACAGAGGCATTACTCTCTAGTTTAGCAACCACCTCTTCCATTGAAAGAGTCTTAACATCTGTC
The DNA here is from genome assembly GCA_027886185.1 of Rheum nobile. Taxonomy (NCBI): domain Eukaryota; kingdom Viridiplantae; phylum Streptophyta; class Magnoliopsida; order Caryophyllales; family Polygonaceae; genus Rheum; species Rheum nobile. The sequence continues at coordinate 986,935 of WOAB01000699.1, forward strand.
TGAGAGTAGAGAGCAAGAGCGATGGCGTCCCACTGAGTGTTGAGGCCTTGCATGAAGTGGTGAGTCAGCTTCCAGTCTGGCAATATTTCACCAAGGTGCTGAAGCTGACCAACTAGCCCATGAAACCTGGAGTAGTACTCTTGAATGTGTTCATCTTTCCCTTGAGAAATTTGGTCGTACTCCTTGAACAGGGAAAGGATCTTGTTCTTCTTCGAGTCTTCATTTCCTTGATGAAGACGTTTCAGGGCATCCCAGATTTCCTTGGCAGTCTTATAGCTCATGACTTTCTTGAGATCGGAGGGAAGAAGGGCCATGTAAAGGATCTTCTTAGCCCTGCTGTTTTTCTCCAGTTTCTTCCAATCCTCATCGGTGTAGTCGACCTTTGGTTTTGGCTTTGTCTCATCTGTCTCGTTCTTGATCACAAAAGGTCCGACTTCAATAACTTTCCAGAGCTGTCCATCAAGGGAACAGATATGGGACTCAATTTGCTCCACCCACCAGCTATACTCACCAGACTTCAGAGTTGGTGGTTTCCAGAACGAATCATCGATTGCATTGCTGTTTGACGACATCTTTCCTGCAAATTCTGTAACGAAAACAATCTAGAGCACCAGGCTCTGATACCAATTGTTGGATCGTTAGAGTTACATCTGAGGGAACAAAAGCTTTGTTCCCACAGAAGGCACAGCGGATTTAAATAGCAAGAAAGATAACAGAACGAACTCACGATATATAGTGGAAACCCTGATTAGCAAAACTAGCTTCTCAAGTAAAAACCACTACCTTCAAGCTTCCGCTTGAGAGGATTTTGAACTGCGTACTTGTCTTATTAGTTTCTTGCTTGATTACACTTGTATCCTGGACTTCGACCTCTAAACAACCAGCTAGACTCGAAACCTCTTCTATAACGATGAATCAAACTCAACTCTCAAAGACTCACACGCACCTCACTCTCCTTCTCTTCTTTTCTTTTTCTCATTCAAAGTCGTTCTCAGCCGTGAAGTCGTCCCTAAGAAATGAATCCTCACTTCACTTAAATACAACTCGGCAGAAACCCTAATTGACACAAATTAGGAAATACTAGAATCAGATTACAAAGATATGATTTTGTTTGGAAGATAAGATATCACAACCGATTATATTAATTAAGGAAGGAGTTCCCTAATTAACCCAACCGATTGGATATTATTCTTCTCTCTCCAATTGCCTTATCTTAGGAAAGATTCCTAGGATAACACGATCGGGTCTTTTCTCTCTTTCCATATCTTCGCACAATCCGGCTTGATCCTTGGAGCCGAAGTCTTCATCCTCTACCGCGTGGCTTCTTGATTTGTTTCCTTAATTATGCACGCTGTATGACTTATTTCCTTTTGTAGCCTCGATCTTGGTCTGTCACTTCAGTTCCTGGAGAGGTAACAAAGCACTTGCTAAGTCTTTGTTCCCTCTGAGATCCTCTACTGCAACGCTCCTTGGGAAAACTCTTCTTGTCCCTGAAACACTTGGTACACATATTAGTTGAGTGTTTATAACCATCAAAACCTAAGGAATTCAACAATAAGAGAACCCAGAAGATTGAAGAGAGCATTCATGTTGTCTTTGATGAACACTCAAAAGCTGTGAGTGATGATTCCAACACGCCGTTCCCTGATGATCATTTTCCACGAATGCAAGGAGAAGACTCAAATGATGAAGGTGATGATGGGAATCACTAGGGTACTCCATGTATAGGGAACCGTGCCCCCAATGCTGGTGGGAGCACTACTAGTTCTCTCGGAGTTACCACAAATAGTGGCGATGCTAATACCACTACTATGCCAGCGCCTGACGTTCCCACAACATCCACTCCAATCATTGATGCTGATGTCACTACTGTTCCCAACGGAACTTCTAGTGGTGATACTTCGGATGCACAACTCGTGCAAGATGGCCAAGAGAGTGTTGATGTGGTAACAATTACTAAGGAAGAACCTATGGATGTTGTTGAAGGAGTTGTCCCTGATGTAGCCACCACTATTGTTGCTGACATTCCTCCTTCCTCATCCTCAACTGCAACAACTAATGTTGATCTTCCTCCTATCCCTCTGCTTTCTGTATCCAAAAATGTCAGAGTTCAAAAGAATCATCCAGTTGATGCTCTTCTCACACCGTACGAACAAAGAGGTTCACGTTCTCAACTATACAACTTTTGTGCTTTCTTTGCCTTTATCTTATTTATATAGCAAAAAACCATCAAAGAAGCATTGAAAGAGCCAGATTGGATAATTGCTATGCAAGAAGAGCTATACCAATTTGAGAGGAACAAAGTATGGAGACTTGGTCCCCTTCCCAAGAACAAGCGTGCTATTGGTACTCGCTGGGTATTCAGGAACAAGCTCGATGACTCTGGAACTGTGACAAGGAACAAAGCAAGACTGGTTGCTCAAGGCTACAACCAACAAGAAGGGATCGACTATGATGAGACATATGCTCTAGTAGCTCGCATCGAAGCCATTCGACTTCTCATCGCGTATGCTGCCTTCAAAGGATTCACATTGTATCAAATGGATGTCAAAATAGCATTCCTCAATGGCTATCTTCAAGAGGAAGTATATGTGAAACCACCCCTAGGCTTTGAAGATATGGATCGTCCTGACCATGTGTATGCATTGGACAAGGCACTGTATGGGCTTAAACAAGCTCTCAGAGCTTGGTATGACCGGCTGGCACAATTCCTTCTCTCCAATGGATATAGACGTGGTGCGATCGACAAGACACTATTCCTCTTGGAAAACAAAGGTGAGATTCTCGTAGTTCAAGTCTATGTTGATTTTATTATTTTTGGTTCCACTAACCTTGCCCTTGTAGAAAAGTTCAAAAATCTCATGAGCAGTGAATTTGAGATGAGTATGATTGGGGAACTTTCCTTTTTCCTCGGATTACAAGTCTCTCAAACCTCTGAGGGAACAAGAGTGCATCAACAAAAATACATCAAGGAACTGCTGAAGAAGTATGATATAGATAAAGCTAAACCTATTGATACTCCTATTTCTCCTAACACTCGTCTTGATGCAGATTTGAATGGAAAAGATGTAGATGATACAATGTGTAGAGGAATGATTGGCTCATTACTCTATCTAACAGCAAGTAGGCCAGATATTATGTTTAGTGTGTGTCTTTGTGCTAGATTTCAAGCAAATCCTAAGGAGTCACACCTAACTGAGGTCAAACGGATCTTGCGGTACTTGAAAGGGAACGACAATCTCTGTCTTTGGTATCCAAGGAACAATGGGTTTGAACTTGTGGGTTTCACTGATGCTGATTTTGATGGCCACCTAGTTGATCGCAAAAGCACATCAGGGATGGCACAGTTCATTGGCCCATGTCTTGTCTCTTGGGCATCAAAGAAACAAAATTATGTTGCTCTTTCCACCGCCGAAGCTGAGTACGTAGCTGCTGCATCTTGTTGTGCCCAGGTATTGTGGCTCAAACAACAATTGGAGGATTTTGGTATATCTCTTGGCACCGTTCCCATTATGTGTGATAATACTAGTGCTATCAACATTTCCAAAAAACTTGTTCATCACTCACGTACTAAGCATATTGATATTCGTCACCATTTTCTTCGTGATAATGTTGAGAAAATTTTCATTAGAATGGATCATTGTAGGACAGAGGATCAAGTTGCAGATATCTTCACCAAAGCACTGGATAGAAAACCCTTTGAGTATTTGAGAATGCTCCTTGGGATGATCTCTCTAAACTGAGGAACTCACTATCCACTATTCCCTCCATGATTGGCTAAATTGATCAATCTTATTCAAGGAACATCTTCTATGTCGCTTATTAGTTGTAAAATTTAGTTCATCGTGTCTTGTTGTGTGCTATGTGTTACATGATATCATAATTACTTGCTACTTCTTTACTTGATCATATGTGCTTTAGGGTTACTTGGTAACATCTTCTTTCATGCCCAAAGCAACCAATTTGATTATCTGAACCCTCAATACAAGCCAAAATGATTATTGGTTGCACTACCGTCCCAAGCCTGGATCCAGGTAAACGTTCCCTATGCACCTTTCTTTGTTTACCAAATTTTACTGGGAATCATTATCTGGATCGTCTTTGTTCCCTACCTTTATTTTTGTTTGGATATATCTTTGAAATTTTGTGTGCATCCCATAAAAGTATCCAAACTAGCCTTTCTATCCACTCAAGTATCTTGGAGTCGTCTTGATGGAGCTTTGCCTAAGGGGGAACTGAGAAAGGAACAGTAGACAGGAACAGTCTGTTGAATGTTGAGATTTGAAGGTGAACGTTGCTTCAATGAGAAGCTTGCATTGAATGTTGATTTGATGGAACTGAAGAAAGGAATGACTACTTTGCTGCAAAAAGAGTTATATATATATATAAAAGCGAAAAGAAAAAGAAGATTACCAGGAAGAATGAGAAGTTTTCATGGTCACCGAGCTGGATATGGTGAATGTGAACAAGATGAAATATCAGGGAGATGATAAGGGAACTCTGCCTGTGTCAGAGATTATGAAGTGAGACGCTGGAGAGGGAACATCAAAGGGTGGCTCTGTGCAAAGCCAGATGTTGACTGAATTGCGTGAGATCAAGAACATCCTTTTGCTGCTTCTTGAGTATTTTCTCAACAAGGACAAAGACCGAAAGGAGGATTCTGAGTCTTGAGTGGACACCTTTCCCTATCCTAGCCCGTCTTTCCCTATTTCTCTTGGATTTATTATGTTATTTTGTGATCTTGCTTGCTCTTTTGGTTTTGTTTAGTTGTTTGCTATGTTTTCTATGATCTTATGTAATCATTCCCTGCTCGATATATGAACTTTATTTTGCTTCTGATTTGCAACAATAGTCCTATTGTTCCCTTGTTTTTCTTTTGATCTTTTGATGATGCTAAAAGGGGGAAGTGTGAAAAATTGTGATGAACTCAGTAAAGTGAGGTAATCGCTTTATTGTTCCTAAATCTTTATGAATTTTTGAACGATTCTAGTACTGAGGGGGAACGATGATGCAACTTGAAGGTATGACTTGCTTTTATTCATTTGATATAAAATTTTGCTTACCATTTGATCTTAGAAACATTATGACTTATATCTTTCTGCTTTTTACCCTATGTTATGATTGAACAATTTTGAATGGGTTTGTCATCACCAAAAAGGGGGAAATTGTTGGAACCATGACGTTCCTCTGGTTTTGATGATGATAAACACCATTGGGTTTTATGGTTTATATTGTTTCTATGAGTTTCAGGGATTGTGAACGATTTAGGGAATAATGAAAAGCATGTGAAAGAAGAAAAAGTAGAGGATTGCTAAGGAACGTGGTGAAAGCATGGAACAGTTACACGGAAGCAAAAGTGAAGAATAAAGCACGCGTATAGTTCATACAAGAAAACTTTTATACTTGGAAACAACGTATCAGGAACAATGAAGAACTCAGAAGTTGCCAGCTGTTACCAGTGAAGAACGCTACTTATGGAAACTTTGTTTTAAAGATCTACTCGAAGAGAGAAGAGCTAGATAGCGTGTCTTAGGAAAGTTTACTTATGGAAACCATCTGTTCATGAGCCAAGTTGTTTAGAAGGAAAAGAAATCTCAGACTGTTACCATGTATAGAAACAGATAGATGTCTTAGATGTTTGGTAACAAGGTCTTGGCTATCACTATAAATAGTTGAGGATATCTTAGGATAAGGGATCTCAATCATCACCAAGGAATTGTACTGAAGAGCTATTGCGATTGAGATCAAAGGTTCAAGGCAAGGTACAAACTAGTGTTGTGAGTACTTGCTTAGAGTCTTTTGTTGTGTTCTTGTGTTATTACTAGTTGATTGCACTCAAAGTCTAGAAACCTAGGAACTGTGTGCGAGTAGGTGGAGATAAGACTTGTGAGACTGTACAACTTATTAATAATACAAGTACACGTGTTTGAAATTCTCCTAGGGTAATACCTAGAGGTAGAGGTTTTATCTTTTCAACTAGTTGTTTGATAGAGTTTCCTCTCTAAGGAACTGTCTTATTATTACTACTGAATCTCTATTATTTCCGCTGCTCAGAGAACAGTTTCATAATTCTCTGTCTAACACACTACGATTCAACACAATTCAAACAAATGTACAACCATGTACGACCATCTTCCGTCCGCATTTAACACATTAGCCTTTGTTTGCAATTGATACGGTGCCTTGATTTAGAGAAATAGCAACCAATACCCCAAATCATATATGGCTTTGCAATTCTACCCTAGTACTTTTGTTTTTTGCAAATATACCCTATTGACTTATTTTTGGCTTGTTTTTTGCAAAAATACCCCACAAATAAAAAGGTAAATTAAAATCTGACTTTACTTTTTCTTTTGGAAAATAAAATATGATATGACACTATTTTAAATGCGAAAAAAAAAGCAAATCCCAAATAATTTTGAAATCCCAAATGAAATCTGAAAATTTCGCAACAGGAAAAAAAACCAAGCCTCTCTCCCAAATCTGATATTTTCCGACGGAATGTCCATCTTCTCCGGCGGAGTGTAGATCTGTTTTTTTTCCGGCGAATTTAACCGATTTCGGCGTTAAGGTTTCTCTTCCAGGTTTGTTTGCTTAAACCCTTCTTCACCCATTCGAGGTAGCTTAAACCCTTCTTCACCGTTCGAGGTAGCTTAAACCCTTCTTCACCGTTCGAGGTAGCTTAATCCCATCGCCGCTTGAGCTCCGATTAAGGCCCTTGCGATTCGGTCGTGAATCCGATTCATCTGCCTCTTCTGTCTATCTCCTTCGAGCCTTGTTGTTCATTTGGGTTGCTCCGATTAAGGCCCTTGTTGTTAGAGGTAGGTATGTCAAGTTTTTCAGAGTTCAAGTCAAGTAACGCCATTTTAGGGTTGCTCCGTTGCTCTTCATTTGGTTTTTAGGGTTGATTCGCTGTTGTTTGAGCTGAAATGAAGTGAGGAAGTGAGGTTGAATGCAGCGAATTGTATAAACCTGTGAAATCCGTGTTTGTAAAATGAGAATGTCAGATTATGTTTGTTTTTGTCACAATTGCAGGAATTACCATTGTTTCAACATTTCTTGTCAGCGTTGATGAAAGATTTATCACATCGTATAGTGTTATTGTTGAAATGATCAATTTTATTGTCATGAATGTCAGATTATCTTCCTTACTTGAAATTTTAATGTTTATATTTTCCTGATATTATAGCTCTCTTACTCTTGCAACTTCCTTGTCTTCTCGTGTGATCTCTACAACTGAGTATGTTGAGTTAGGTGCTTAGAAAAAGCTTAAATGTTGATATTTTATGTTGTTTGTCTATCTCCCCCAGTGCAGCTGAAGTGGTGTAGTTCTCCATATTGAAACGGAGGAGATTAAAATGGGTAAAAAGGTAAATTTTGTTTAGCTCATTGTGTGTAGTTTTCCATAGTTGACATCCTGTCAGTTTGTGTTGAAGTCTAAGTTCGTTTTTTATTTATTGACCTTGTATAATTTGTATTTTTTAGGGTCATTTAATGAGATTTGAAGGGAAAAAGTTCATCGGCAGAGTCAACCAAAACTATCGGCGTGAATTGCTGAATCTTATTGAGAAATGCCTCTCCCCTGTGGACTGGCAGAGGATAATAGATGGTCCATTTGGACCTACTGTGAAGATGGTTCGTCGCCAAAACTTTTCATGCCAGCTTGTACATTACGTTTTATTCCGTCAAGTAGAAACGAGGAAGTTGTGGGAGACGTGGTATGACCTGCAAGGACAGCTGTTGTGTTTTTCAATGAAGGAATTTGCACTTGTGACGGGGTTATGCTGCCACAGAATGAAAGATAATGAGCTGAATCCGGATAAAAATGTCGTGAAAGAGTTATTTGATGTACAGAATTTGACGTTGGCTGAGCTCGAGTCTTTATTTATGCGTACACAGCTTGATAGCCCTTTGAAATATAAGATGGCATTATTGATTATATTAGAGGGCGTCATTCTTGGGGTTGAGAAAAAAGTTCGCATAAGCACAGGTCATGTGAAATTATTGGCTGATATCGATCGATTCACGAAATTCCCATGGGGCAGGGTTAGCTACATTGAAACTCACCAGGGATTGAGTTCAACGGTGAAGAATAGATTGGAAACGGTTGAAACAAGCAGAGACTCAAGTGCAAGGTTGGGTTACAAACTCAAGGGGTTGCCAATGGCCTTTCAGGTAACATGACAGGATGTAATGTATATTGTATTGAAGTTGGTATTGTAGTTACAATATATTGATGGTTTGGTTGTTCAGGTTTGGCTGTTTGAAGCTGTTAAACCAATTGCTTCAGCATTTGCACATTTGGTGGATAAGGAGGCCTACCCACGCGGTCTACGATGGTCATCAGATTCACAACCTGATGCGACGGTTGTGGAGTCTTTCTTAGGGAAGGCCACATCCCGTTTTATTCCAAATGTGGTGTTGATAGAGGAAGAAGCAGTGGTGGAGGTCTTAAAAGAATGCAAATTTTATGGGGAAGTGAAGGACACTTACTTTGACAAGGCAGTTGAGAAATTCGAGCTAAGTATAAAGAGGTCTATCAATGGTAGAAGAAAAGGAAAGAATGATTCGGACTCTGCCCCTGCTACAAAGTCCTCGAGCCTGGATGCAAGACAAGTGATGTGCGCTATGAAAGAGCTTCATGAGCGTATGATTAATTTGGAAAACCAAGTGGACGCAGGGTTTTGTGCTATGAATAAAACCTTGGGCATAATGCAACAGATGATCAAGGAGAGGGTATTCAACAAGTCAGGTTCAACAAATGATGAACAAGAGGAAGGGGAGGTAAGATAACTGTCAACAATCGTTATTAAGTTATGTTTGGGAACTTAGATATATATATGTCGTGGAAGCTCAAGCATTTATACTTATGTAGAATAGTAATGTCATTTTGAATTGTAATTTAGTTATGCATAAAGCTCTGTTTTTGACAAATATTATAGAATGGTGCACTTACTGATTATTCTTTTGAGTTAAATCTAACTTGTAATTTATTGAAGCAGAATGGTATACATGGTCGTGATGAGGATGTCGGAATGGATAGAATGGGGGGTCTGATTCAAATCCCCTACAGGATGACGATGATGAAGGTGCCACTAAAGTCGACAATGGCAATTTAGGAAGCATGGTTGTTTATCGAGAGCAAAAGGATGATGAAGATGGTATAGTTCAGAGAGATGATGTTGAGGGTGCAGTAGAAGATGAGGGGGAAAATGGAGAAACGATGACAAAAGAAGAAGACGATAAGAAAGAAGGAAAGCAAGTTGCAAGGAAGACTCGTTCAAAAAAAAAGGATGATAAAGATGGTGCAGTTCAGAGAGATGATGTTGAGGGTTCAATACAGGATGAGGGGAAAAGTAATCGCAAGGAAGGAAAAGTAGTGACAAGGAAGACTCGCTCAGAAAATAAGATGGGTGATGAAGATGGCGCAGTTCAGAATGAGGCGAAAAATAAAATAGGGAGGACAAGAGGAGTTGAGGTATGCATCAATAAACCATCCTGACAGGATGGTCCCTCAGATCACCAACATGTTATTTATGAAAAAACTTATTTGCAGACGCAAAAACAAGCTGAGGTGGAAGGAGAGTCTACCAAAGAATCAATTGGACTCTCAATAAGAAAAAGCAGCTCAACAAAAACAATTGATACAACTGGTGAACTGAAGGACCATCCTGTCAGGAAGAGAGGACTATCCAGAGTAGCCGATAATCCCAAACGATACAAGGTTTCAACGCCCAAAGGATTTTCAAACATGAATAAATTGCAGTGTTGGTTAGACTCGAATGAAAGGTTAGGAAGTTGTCCCTCCTGTCTTGATTATATGAACCTGTCTTGAAGATATGAATGCGTGTTTGAGGTGTTAATTAAACCATGTTATGATGCAGTGAGGAAATTGTTTCTCCAACTGGAGAATATCTAAAGAGGGAGTTTTTTGAGCCATTGTTGCAACCAAAGGGGTGGCTGAAATCTAATGTAAGCTCCTTTCATTTTTTATATAAATTATCGTGGCATGCAACAAATTTGTGATATGACATATATTTTTGGTTTGTAGCACTTGGACGAATGTATGTATTATCTTGGGTGTCGCGTGCGTGACAAACCAGTGGCAATATTGGATACCTGGTTTCAACGTAATTTGGACAAGGAAATGAATAGATGGTTATCAGATAAGCAAAGTTATGCTGCTAATGGAGGTAAGATGAGATACCTACGTGGGGAACTGCCTGCAATTTATGGGAAGGATTGGAAGGATGTGGATCGTATATACCTCCCCTTCAATTTCAAGGACAAACATTGGGTAACTCTAGAGATACAACTAAGTAAATGGTGTGTCACTGTATACGATCCCGACGTCAATTTGTTCAAATTGTCGGAAGTCCATAGGCTCCTTGCAGAGTTGACATATATTCTTCCTGTCATGATAGCACAATATGAGCCTTTGGCAACAATTTATGAACATAGGCGGGGAAATCCCCTAAATGTGACTCGTGTTCCTACATTGGAGAGAAACAAGAGAGGGTAAGTTGTTTACATAAATTGTTCATTTGTTTGTGTGAAATTGGTTATAATATCAGCAAACCAACTACATTTTTTACTTGTGTGCAGGGGCGATTGTGGCGTCTTCACGATGAAGTACATAGAAATGCTAAGTTTCGGACGTCAAAACATCGTGAACGTGGGTGACAAATTTGTGGATGAGTACAGAAAAAGGATAGCCGATAGTATATTCGATATGAACTGGTTTGACTAGTGGAGGATATGTTATTCACTTTCATGTAAGCTTCACTGTAGTTGGGATAGTGCTAGTGTTGTATGATTCCTTGTTGGGGGTTTTCGCTAGAATTGACTTGTATTGTTGACAATAAGTTGTGTTGAGATTGTTTTGGAAATGTAGCAATATTGGTTGTTGCATTTCTTGTTCAAAATTCCTGCCAGTGTTGTTCAAAATTCTTGTCAGTGTTGTTTTGGAAATCTAGGGTAATTGCCAGTGTTGCACATATATTATTTGTCACATTGTATACTCCTATTGTCGGAAATATCCTTTTTTCTGTTGTTTTAGGGTACAAAATTATTTTGTAATATTATTTGTTCACCGATTTGACCGTTTTAATAATATTTAATTGAGAATAAAAAGCGTAAGACATACACCGATTTACCTTTCTTCAAAGTTCGAATTCTCCCAAAAGCCCCTCCGTGTTTACCTTCCAAAATTCCCTCCACATTTCTTATTTTTCCTTCCCAAGAAGGCGACTCTGCAAACATCCATCATTGTTATCAGACATTTTCTTCTTCCCCAGAAGGCGACTCTTCAACTCCTCCATCTTTCTCGATTTATGCTTACTTACTCTTGAAGTCCATCTCCACATTTTCTTACTTACTCCCTCCTCCATCTTTCTCCATTAACGCGTTACAAAAGAACCCTAGAAAATGGTAGTGCTTAGAGACCGTAAAGAATCGACCCCAAAGAAGAGTGGAGAGAAAAGGAAGAGAAAAGAAGACGACAGCCAGGTTCGAAAGAAGAAGAAGAAGCAGAGAGGCGTAGTGCAGGCGAAAGGCGGAAAAACTTCTAACAGTTCCATAGGGAAAAAAGCCGCGAAGGGCAGGTCGAGGCCAAAAGCGAATGATGAACAGGGGAATAAACCCTTAATCTTTAAAGAGGATGTAAGTTGTCTAATTTTTTTTGTTTAGGGCTTAGCGTAATTTTTCAATTGTCATGTCACCCATCTGAAATGGTTTACTTTGTATCAGGAATGTTTTTTTAGGGTTTTATGTTTTTTCATCTGTCGTTTAAGGCTTCTGAAATGGTTCGATTGCGTGTGTTTATGGTTATTTTCATTTGGCTTGCAGATTAGGTACAGTTATTTCAGAGGTGCACCTTTCTACGGCAGAATTAACATAAACTGTAGGGTGCACTTTGTTCGTGAGATTGAAAACAAGTTGACACATGTGGATTGGCAACGGGTTTTGGATGGCCCGTTTGGAAAAGTTTTGAAAATGTTGCAGCAGGTATCATTTTCTTCACAGACAGTGCATGCAGTTCTATTTAAGCAACTTGAAACAAAAAAGAAGTGGGAGTCTTGGTATGAGGTGGCAGGGAAAGAGTTGAGGTTTTCGATTAAGGAGTTCTCTCTCATAACTGGACTGAATTGTGGGGAACTTCCATTTGTGGATACTAAAGGAGACGGGCTAGTAATGGAGCGTTTTTTTGGTAGTCCTGGTGGTCCTAAGACGACCATACAAGATGTTTACAACAGATTTAAAGAACATCGTGAATTGGACAACTACAAAATGAAATTGGCACTGTTGTTGATAGTTGAGGGTCTGTTGCTGGGAGGGGATAAGAAGAGGCTAGTGAAGCCGCTGCATGTTAGGCTGTTGGAGAATATGGATAACTTTTGGGATTATCCATGGGGAAGGGTTGCTTATGAAGAGCTTCACAAGTCATTGACCACAGCATTGGCCAAAAGGATGCAAACAGTAGAGAAGGCAAAGCTACTCTCCGACACACCAAGAATTCCATATTCCATTCAAGGCATGCCAGTTGTGTTTAGGTAGTTTTATTTGCAGCATAGTAGTATACTTTATGCTATACTATTACAGGATATTTCAGTACTGGGTGACAGGATCATGGTGAATATGCAGGAAGTTTTTCTTGTTTGATTGACACTACATAGTAGTTTTCCAACATACTATTAATTGCATTCCAGATTGTTTTAGGGTGACATGATCTAAATTTGTAATGGTTGAAATATTAATTACTGAATGTGTTTTACTTGCAGCATAGTAGTATACTTTATGCTATACTATGACAGGATATTTGAGTACTGGGTGACAGGATCGTGGTGAATATGCCCGAAGTTTTTCTTGTTTGATTGACACTACATAGTAGTTTTCCAACATACTTTTAATTGCATTCCAGATTGTTTTAGGGTGACCTGATCTAAATTATAGGGTGACAGGATAAAATGAAATAATGTATCTTAATTTGCTAATTCTCAAACCGCTTGTTATTGTAGATATGGGTATGGGAAGCTGTGCCAACATTTGGTCTCCAATTTGCATCAAAGTTGAGTGAATCTGCAATGCCTCGAGGTCTTCATTGGTTTTCAGATGACGCCCCTGAACATGGAGTGTTGGAGTTATCTTTGGCTGATCCTACACATGTGGTTAAGCCCATTCTTATTCCCGATGAGGATGAGCTGTCCGACTACTACTATGTTGCTGAATTGGATGACCCGCATTTTGACAAAATTGTGAAGGAAGCAATGAAGGGTTTGAAAAAGAAGGGGAAGGAGAAGCAAGGAAAAGATGGAGCGAGCTCGAGTAATGCATATGTGCAGTCATCAGAGGTGATAAGTCAGATGTTCAGAATGATGAAGAGGTTGGAAAAAGGAGTGCTTGACAGGATGAGAATGCTGGAAAAGAGGGTATCAAAGGAGGAGGAGGTGCGTAAGCTCAAGAGTACTGGGAAATCAAAGAATTATTCGGATGAGAATGAATCCTATGGTGAGTCTGATGAGGAAGAGGAGGAAGTTTATAAGGATGATGAGGTGGATGATAAGAAAGTTGAGGGTGTTTTATCTGAGAGTGATGATGATGATGATGATGATGATGATGATGATGATGATGATGATGATGATGATGATGATGATGATGATGATGATGATGATGATGATGATGATGATGATGATGATGATGATGATGATGATGATGATGATGATGATGATGATGATGATGATGATGATGATGATGATGATGATGATGATGATGATGATGATGATGATGATGATGATGATGATGATGATGATGATGATGATGATGATGATGATGATGATGATGATGATGATGATGATGATGATGATGATGATGATGATGATGATGATGATGATGATGATGATGATGATGATGATGATGATGATGATGAATCTGGTGATGGTGATGAGGCTAATGACAATGAAGAACTTCGGCAGGGTGGTGACAAACCGAAGGAGGATGACAAGGTAGATGTTTCTGATGAGGAGGAAGTTTCTGATGAGGATAATGAGACTGATGGTGAGGAAGTTAAGGAGGCTGCGGAGGAGGAAGTTTCTGATGAAGATAATGAGACTGATGGTGAGGAAGTTAAGGAGGCTGCGGAGGAGAAGGTTGCGTTGGAGAAGGTGGAGAAGGTAGAGGCTGAGGTTCAGGAGGCTGTGGTGGAGAAGGTACAGGCTGAAGGAAAAGAGGTATGAAAATTATCAATTTCTCATCCCTACTATGACATTATTGTTTGTACGAAGTGACAAGATTTATAGTTTATAGTCTGTGAGTTTTTATGTTTTACAAGAAAAGGCATGGTGACAGGATGTGTACGCATGCATGACATGGTTATTATGATTGCAGGATTTTGATAATTCCATTGAGGCTAACAATGATGTTGAGGGTGCGTATGGTGTTATGGCCCTTGTCAAAGACATAAATGAAAATGATGGCGTTGGGGAAAAGGACCAGGAGCAGGATTTTACTAACGACATTGAAGGAGCACCGGAGGCTACCCAAGATGAGGTAGAGGAAAGAGAGGAACCTCTTTCAGTGCTAGCCGTTGTGGTTGCTTCATCCAAGAAGGCAAAACCCAGAAATAAACGAGAGCAGCATCTCCAACCGACGAGGTTTCTTCCTAGTCGTATGGTGAAGCCATCCGCCCAAAAAAAAACACCTTACACAGATGAGAAAAAAGGGAAAATTGTGAAGAAGATAACCAAGAATCCACATGTGAATGAGATGACTGCTTTGCTGGAATGGATGAATGATGAAAGGTTAGTATCCCACGGATTTAATAATAATGTTCAACTATCTTTCATGGATTGAATTATGCCTTCTTTGTTTTTCAGCTCTAAGCCAATAGTTGGACTGTGTGGTGAAGAGATGGGCAAGAAGTGGATTGGCCTAATACTGGAACCAAAAGCTTGGCTGGAAGATGGTGTAAGCTATTTAAGTATGATGTCAACATAGTTTACTGTTGGGATTTATTGCAATGCCTGACAGGATGAATTATATTTTTTTGAAGCATATCGATGAAGTTTGTGGTTATATCCGTAAGGCGCTTTTGGAGTCCGAAGTTAAAAGCAAGGCCACAATATTGGATGTTTTCTGGACTGCTTATTATACAGATGCATTGAAATACTATATGAAAAATGACTGCACTGTTCCACCTGCATCTGAACGTGCACTCGCATACTTTAGGGGAGATCGGCCTAAGACTTATGGGTCCAGTTGGGATGATCTGGACTTCATTTACTTCCCCCTCAACATCGATAACAACCATTGGGTGGCTGTTGAGATCGATTTGCAGCAATGGCAGGCAAATGTATATGATTGTAATGTGGCTTTGAACCCTGACTTGGCCATAGAGAACTGCGTGCATGCGATTTGTCGGTTTCTTCCTCACTTCATGACACAGTACCCCCCGCTTGGCAAGAGATTTGAACATCGGGGTACTAAAGAGATTAAATTTGAGAGAATTCAAGGACTGAAGCAGAACAAGCGTGGATAAGTCGAAATATGAATCCCCTTACGAATTTTATTGTATACTTCATCTGAGTAACAAAGTGCATGTTGTGTTAGTAGTCATGACTGTGGGATATACACTCTGAAACACATGGAGTTGCTCAGTGCGGGTCGGAAAAATCTGGACGTTGTGGCAGACAAATTTATTGACGGCTTCAGGAGCGACATGGCTCACAGCGTGTTTGACGGGGTCTGGAGGTCGAGTATATGAGAGTGTGCATCGGTTAGATTACAAGGAAGTTTATTTGGATATAAGATTTTTGGATATTTGGATCACATCGTGTTTTATGACAACTTGAACTTGTTTAGATTGCTCACATCGTTTAGATCACAATGTGTTTTATGACAACTTAACTGACAAGAAAAAAGTAGTCAACCGTCATGAACTTTCACTAACTGCCCAAGTGCCCACCAACTCCTATCAATCAATGACAGGATAATATGACAACTTGAAATTGAACTTTTTTAGATTGCATACAAGTTTTATGACAACTTCACTGACAACAACAAAAATAGTCAACCGTCATGAACTTTCATTAAATGCCCACCAAATCTTGTCAATCAGGATATTAACCCAATTAACCCTAATAAATGAAACCCTAACCGTCACCAACCCAAAAACCACCCCCTCATACAAACCATATTTCCTCATCCACAATCCGCTCCAAAACTTCTTCCACAATCCGCTCCAAAAATTTCCCTTCTCTTGTTTCGTTTGTTTCCTCATACTAACCATGGCTTATGAGCCTAACGGCCAAAACGATCACATGGTTTACACAACTGTCCATACCGGGGGGGAGACTCATCCCTTCAAGGGGACAAGATGCCAGGATTTCAACCCATGTCTACCAAGGCGGGAGGAAGCAAAACTGGAGGCCCTCGGCTGAAATGGTACAAGATATCCATTGGTTGTTGAACCAACTATTTTATTTTAACGACTCCGAATGGGATGCCTCTTACTTCTTCGAAGTTGTGCCCACCCATGACGGGCCTCGTACCTTGAGGGCCTTACAGCGCTGCGGAGACGCCGTCGCCCTTGCCGCCCAAGGTAGATCCGTTGCCTTCATCAACATATATGTCGTCACTGGAGATATTGTTGATGAACTTCCGCAGCGTGACGGCCCAGAATCATCTGTCTCCTCCGCAAATATATAGAATCTGATTAAGTGATCTAGTTTAGGGACAATGTAATGTAGTATTTTATGGTATGTTATGATAGGTATGTCAAGTAGGAAGATGATAATGTCATATAGCGACTATATATAGTCAATAGATTATGGTATAGTATGTTATGGTATGTTGTAATGTCGCATGAATTATTATTATATGTCAAGTTCCTCATCCATAATGTGATATTATGTAATTCTCTTTTATTTAATATAGAATGTTATGGTAATGGCGCATGAAATAATACTCTATGGTGATGGTAATGGCGCATGAAATAATACTCTATGGTGAATACTCTATGTCGGGATATATATATAACGACGACAGGATAATATTACATTAACATACGGATGCATATTAACAAAATACATACCATTTATACGAAAATTAATATGAGTGGTAAGAGATCCTTCAAGAGTTTGGAACTCTGACTACACATATTAACAAAATACATAATTGAAGAGGTAACACAACACAATTAACGGCATCATGGGCCGGTTGAGGGATTAGGACAGTTTCGTGAGTTATGGCCGACAGCACCACAACTTCCACACCTTCTCCTCGGGCCCCTGTATTCTCCACGTGACGGGATCCTTTTCTTCCTTGGTCTTCCGGATTTCCTCCTAACAACCGGGGGCAAACATGCTCTATTCAAGACCGTGTCAGGAACTTCCCAATGCTCAAATACAGGAACCGGATATATAGTTTCCTTGTACACTTCCTTCCACATTTCAGCAGTAAAGAAGGGATGAACAAGAGTGACAGGATCCACACCACAATCCTTCACGGCCGCTATTGCATGCGCACAGGGAATTTGGTCAACTTGGAAGACGTTGCAGTAGCAGGTTCGAGCATGCAGATTTACCAAGAGTGTAGTTCCATTGGCATGAACTTGAAACTCATATTGATTTAGCCTACTCACAACCATTGTCAATGATTTCAAATAATTACCTTCTAGCTCAGTAGAAATAGTCACGGTCAGAATATCCAAATGTCGTTCTCCCTTAAATCGCCTGTCACAAAACCAATTACTCATGACATTCAGTATACCATCAAGCAACCCAATCAACGGCAGTCGACGCGGGCCCAGTAAGCGACTATTCACAGATTCTGCATTGTTGGACGTCATAATGTTGAATCTATTTACGGGCATATGACTTCTTGTCCACGCTTCAAATCCAACACCCCTGAGGTACGTACCGACTTTAGGAGACTGGTTGCAAAGTCTTGCAAATTCACGATTAAAGTCTTGTTTGGTGTACGCTTGATTTGCCTTTTGGTACAGAATCCACAAGTCATTTCTTTTAAACCTCGTCTTCACATTACCCCATAGGTGAAGTGTGCAACAACCATGTTTTGCGAAGATATAGCGCTCTCTTAAACCTTTGTATATACTTCCATGACAATCAGACACAAATACGAGGTCATGATCGTCGGCAACAACAGAGCGTAGGTGTCGGAAGAAATACGACCATGAACTATCATTCTCGCTGTCAACAACAGCAAAAGCCACTGGATATATTTGTCTGTTTCCGTCTTGTGCCACTGCAACTAGAAGTGTGCCTCTGTACTTTGATCCTAGATGGGTACCATCCACAGTTATGACCTGCAGTAGTTTTCAATCAGCTCTACAATGTCATGTATCGATTTGACAATAGCATCACGAAACGTGACAAGATGGAAATATACCTTTCTTAAAAACTTCATTCCATTGCGCCAAGCACCCAAGCTGATGAAACAATACTTGAATCGACGATTAGATTCTACTTCAACATGTGTGACTGTCCCTGTATTCATCCTTTCGAGCATGTACATGTATCCATGAATCCTATTGTAGCTTTCTTCAGCTGTGCCTCTTATCCTGTCAATGGCGGTTAAACGTGCTATGTTTGCCTTGTCGTAACCAACTGCCACTCCCATTTTCTTCATGTTGTCTTGAATTTCGGCAGCATGAGGTCCGGGACATGTATCGGCTGTGTTAAATCTATAACAGGATTGTATATGTAACATGCTAAGGTTAGTTCATAGACATGCTCATATATGATCGTACTGACAGGATAGTTTACTTACCTTGACATAATATGGTCAGCAATTACGCTTGAACTTGCATGTCTGTGGTAATTATGCTTTAGCTTCATGCCAAATGTATGTTGTCCACAATACTTCCTTACTTGAAACAATCCTGTGCTGCCAAGAGCGGTTCCACGACAAAAAATGTGCAACTAGGATCAATGCACCTTCCCACATATAACTTCTTATCAGACTTTTGGACGTGCATCTGGAAGCGCCTCTGTAATGCCATCAAGGATAAACGATCTTTAAGATCCTTCTTGCAATTGAAGTGCTCTCCAACTTTTATTTCCAAATTATTACCGCTCACCCCATTATCCTCCATTGGCTCATCAAATTGCCTTTTACACAACCGTTTGCTACGATAGTACTCGGCTTCAATCTGTTGTAGAACTTCCTCATCAATGTCTATGAATAAGTTTTCGACTTCATTAGTGTCATCCAACAATGTCCCTTCTTCAACATCCTCCTCAAGGTCATCCCAATCAAAATCTCGCCCAACGTCTTCCCCATAATCACTCTCAATGTCAATACAGTCATGTATTCTTTTCGTTCCTGTGGAAGACCTTTTTTCTCTCCCATCAGTTTCCGAGTCTACCTCAAATTGGCTCACCAAGTCAACTATTTGAACTTCCCCATTGTTTACACGCCAAATTTTGGTTTAAGTTCATACATGTCACAATCAACGATATTCCGTATTTCGTCAGTGGGATAATTGTTGCTTACCTTATTGTTCTTGTCGGATTTGGGACGATCAGTGACAGGATGGCGATCTACCACAGCCTCGGGCTCTGCCTCTTGAGTTTGTGTTAACGGTGGCGGAGTCAGACACACTGTGATGTCCTCATCATCACTTCTACTTGGATGGCAACCTACCACAACCTCTGGCTCTTTGTTTCCCTTCTTTTTCATACTCGCATATAACTCGATAGGCCAAATGTTATCGTGCGAGTGTGCATTCAAAAACTTTAACGCACCAAGGTCCTCGTCATCTTTGACATCGATTGGTTGTGCCAGTGGTTTCCACGATGACAGATATTTTATCTCCATTTCATCTATCTCGTCGATGCATTTAATCTTCTCAGCTAACTTTTTCCTGAGATTTGAGTAATTCATATCTGCATATAAAAGAAGTCATGTTGTCGTTGTGATCCCATCAAAAACCCACTTGTTTCCCTTACATGTCCATTCACCACCTGTTTTCAGAGTCAAGTAGTATGATGTTGAACCTATTACACAAACAAAAAGCAAACACAAGTTCAATACTTTATTAGGGCCAAATAGGGACCCCCGTATGACAATGCCCTAACACCGACATGAAAGAGTAAGCAAGACCACAAAAGATTTTATTGTAAAGAAGAATAGGAATAAGAACGTGAAAGTCAGAACTCACCCATTATTAAACTTCTTCTATTCCAAAGACATTGAAGACGCTGCATAATCTATTTTGAAGCTTTGTGGATTTAAGGTATTGTGGTTTTACAGAAGCTTTGTATAGGTTTACATGTTGGGTTATGCTTGGATAACAATCCCTAACACGTGGGTAAAGGGGTAGAAATTGGAGGGAAATTTTAGAGGAAAAACAGAGGTTTTCCCTCTAAGTGTGTACTATATTTTCAGAAGTCATATCAGGTAAATAGTTATGAAGTAATATTTCTCCAACAAAAACAGCTAAATAAACCTCAGCGGGGACCCCCGACCATTCCTTCTCATTTTTCCTCAACAATCCCTAAACCCTCTCTGCGCCGAACTTGAAGGTAACCCTCTTTGTTTATTGTGTGGTTTTCATACTGGATCAATAAGCACGTATCACTTATTTTTTGCTGCAAATCTTTCTTTGTTTCTATAGTACTCGAGTACAATGTCATCCAGCGACACCTCAAGTTTTCAAAGCGGGGACCCCCGCAAATATGAACATCCACCTTCATCTCCTACACCTTCTCAATTAGAGGAGAAGTTGCAAGAAGAGTTAGACATGTTGCTAATGAATAGCCCACGTTCCAACATGTTGGGTGAAATAATCACACGCCTCGTACGGAGATACATGAACTTGGACAGAGAATCATGGAACTCAATACAAATGAGATGCAATTCGATCATGCAATTTGGCGACTAAATGCAAGGGTGGCAGAACTTGAAGCTGAAAACAAGGCACTACACTCCCAGGCAAACTTCAGAAACCATGTAATATTTCCTATTTTTGCGTTTGGTGCTGGTGTGATTCTAGGGATTAGTGCTTTCAGCATTTGTAATCGAGCATGTAGGCATGGTTGAGGATGAATTGACTATGAAGTATGTACCTCATGACTTTGGTTTTTTATGTAAGAGGCTGAATTTTATTTTCGAATAGTTTTAGAAAGCATGGTTTCAGCATTTGTAATCTACATGTCAGATTGCCAAAACATTAATGTCGACACTACATACACCGACAATTACCTTACTAGAATAGTTGTCAACTGGATACTATCATTACATTCCTACAATATTGTAGTGTGGGCTACCATTACATTTCTACAAAAAGGATAGTTGTCAACTGGATGCTATCATTACATTACTAGAATCACAACTACCTACTATCAAACTACTCATGCACGCGGAATGCACAACCTTCATAGGCGCTACGTAATACACAATCCTTTAGGATTTCTTGCCAGTGCCAATCCTGTCAAAGACCAAAAACACCGTAGTTAATCAACCTTGCTAATCATGTCAATGACCAACAACAATGACCAACTCTACTTTTTTTTTTTACCGGGAATTACCTTTTCTAAAATATAAGGGTTTCCAACTATAATAAGCAATGATCGGGCATGAGTCAGGGCAAAATTTAACCTCTTCGGGTTGCTCAGATATCCCATGCGGAAAGTCCTGTCATATTCATCGTGGTTAGCGGTCGATCAGACTGTTGACAGGATGATCACTTCCTTTTCTTCACCCAGAAACTGCTCAACCCCGCCAATCTCAATATGCCTCATACGTAGAGACATGAGAGCCTTCCTTATCTTTAGTACTTGTTGTGGGAAAGGGGTAATAATCCTGATGTCTTGCTCAGGCACATTCCTTCTTATCAGCCTCTGTACGAGCTCAACCACCTTGCTAGCTTCAATCCTATTAAACCATGATGGGCTGCCCTTTTCCCTCTCATCAAAGCCTTGGATGCCACAGAACATGAAAGGGAAGTTCCTATTGGGAAGCATATCAGCCCAAGGTAAGAAACATGTCTTACTGTCTTCTCGATTTGGCCTCAATGCTCCACTATAAAATAGTCTTGAAGGAACATTGACAATAGCAGGGTGGCTCCGATAATTGTTCAACAACATTGTGACATAATTAGGATCCCCTAATCTGTAAACTTCAAAGTCCAACAGCCTTTCTAGAAAAGATCTTCCCAAACCATAAGCCTCAGCTTGCTTTGAAAAAATATCAGGCCCAAGTTGTTTGGGATCACCACAAAGAACAATAACTGTGTTCTTTTCTATGAGGGTTGATATGGGGATCATTGTCTCTGGCTCTGAAACTTGGCTTGCATCATCTAAGATGATGTGGGAGAAGTGGCCACGGTTAACCCTTTCAGCATGATAGAGGTAAGATGCACTCGTGTATGTCGTTATTATTATCTTGTACATGCGGAGTGCATCTCGAGAAGGGCAAGTGAAGAAACCAGCACTGTAGGTGCAGAACCTCAACAATGAAGCGTTTATTCTTTGTAAGGGACGATGTGTGGCATTCAACCTATAAATATCTTCCTCCCTAAGTGAAGGACACTCACAAAGGATTTTCTCTATATGTGATCTTCCGCGCAATTTGAATAAGCACATACCAGTATATGAGAATCACGTCTAGTGTTATAGAGTTGTAGATCACCTCCACCAGTGTTTTTGTCTTTCTGTTCCCGGGGTCCATAATCACATAAGGAGCTCCTCCTCTGCAAGCCTAAATTACCGAACAGCATTTTGTTGTTCCTCATCAAGAAGAAGTGAGATAGGCACAAATTATTGGTGTAATCCTCCGTTTTGACTGATACTCATGGGGAAAGAGGAAGTTTTCCATGTAATGCCTCTGCAGATAGAATGGCTTCATGAAGCTTACGGAAATTTGTCCCGTTGAACACAAAACAGATTTCATACACATTGCTATCTATATTGCCTTTGGTAAAATTCATCATTAAATTGCAATACTAATTCATCAGCTTCAACACAGTCGATCACGCCCTATTCAAAGAACTTAGCAAGTTCAACATGAGAACATAGCTTTGACAACGATAATTCGTGCAATTCATAATTCATACCGACAATAGTATAATACACTTTGACAAAATACATAAGATACCTAACATATTGACATACCTGATGGACAGAATATTCTCCATAATATTCACCACATCTCCACTGACAACTGAGGGCCTTCTTTCACCTAGTCCTGACACTTTAAGTGATACAAGACTGACATTATACCTTTGTCTCAAAGTAACAAACTTCATATTATAAGCTTGACATACTCCTGTAAACAAATATATAAAAAAGTCATTCAACAACTTGGTACTACGGCAGAACGATGCCATTTAGCTATCCCCTCAGTCCCCCAACCCCATACATAGAAAACATAACACTTACCATAATCAGAAGTCCTCCACCCCTAACAACTCAATGAAATACGACACATAATTTTCCTCTGTCAAGCCTTGTAAGACCACTTCAGGGATTTCCTCAAACTCTATTCGCTTTCCGATCTGTGTTGGTATGTTTATATGGTCTCTGAGGTGCCAAAGCTTTGGATACCTCATCTTCAGCCAAGAGGAAGACAAGTCGTTCAATAATCCCCTGACCAGTTTGGATATGCAGTATAGATGTGAAAAGGCCAATCTCCTTGGGCACACAAGACATCCATATAGTCAGGCTACCATGTGGGTTCAAATTTCGTTCCTCCATATCAAAACAAGGGACAAATCTTCCTCGGGTATGTCATCTGGCTGGCCAGATGGAGGTTTCATCAATGACAACACAAATGAATCTTCAGGGAATTGAAGCATAAATCTTCACACCCCAAAGTAAAATATATTCATCTGTGGTGTTTTCTATGGTGAATGACACCACGGCAACCTCGTTCACAGGAACCGATTGAGGCTTTCCTCCAGCAAATGGAAACGGCACAGACACCATGACAGGACCCTCCTCAGTTGGCGATGATGTTGTGACTGAAGGAACATCGATGAAGCCAACCTCTCCCTTGTCTCCAATGGTGGAGTAGTTCATCGTCCATACCTATTTGCCACTCAATTAAAATCCAACTGAAGTTTGTGACTCCCCAGGAAAAACACCAACAACCACACGAGCTGCTCTAAGGAGGAAAGAGATGGGTAAGATGAAGTGAAACAAAGAGAGAGTAGAACTGGAAGTATGTACAGTTAGGATAGTCAAAACAACACACACTCCATGAGATGGGGTAGATGAAGTGCCATTACTATCTCCATAAAGTAAGACCTATGCCGAAGTAAATCAGTCTGAATACGGTCACATTTGTCAATCATACATTATTAACTGTGAAAATAGTATAAATAGTATGTCACAATAACAATTAAAATGTCACGCTTTGGAAATCACCAGCACTACAAGTGCCTCCTTTGTACCTAAAAATACTCAAACATGGAGCATTTTCTAATTAATATATCTTAAAAGTAGATTGGTGAGATGAAGTGCAATTAATATCTATGTAAAGTAAAATTGCCAAAGAAGTATAGCATGAGAACGGGAGATCTAATTAAGATATCTTGTATTAGATTAGTGAGATGAACTATACCACTTCTTAGTAGACATATATCCAATTTCAACGCTGTAGTTATGACATTTTTATTTCTAAGTATGACAATTGTTTCCCCTACGACAAGAACTTTCTATTATAGCAGGAAAAAAACCTTTTCATATAACTACCAGTTCATCCAGACTAGAATCATTTCTACTTCAGAAAATTTCCACTCATCTCTTCACTTGGGTTTTACATTTGCTCCCTTTTGAATATTTGTTTTTACATACTTTAGCCCTAGAATCATTTCTTTAACTACCAGTTCATCCAGACTAGAATCATTTCTTTACTTCAGAAAAAAAAACTTTGTCAATATAACTACCAGTTCACCTTGAAAACTGCTTCTAATCAATCTGTTGAGGTCCAACAGTTCTTCGAGTTCATATGCTGAGGTTTAAACCTTCTCTCGCCCATCGCCATTCCTTTTTAACAGTTGCACAGTTCGCCATGGAGATACATCGTCATTCTGTTTACATCGCCATGGAGATACATCGCCATTCTTTTTACAGTTGCACAGTTCGCCATGAAAAAAAAATCTCTGAATATAACTACCTACCAGTTCAAATCTTTCACTTTAACAGTTACAAGGACGTCTGCAGAATGGAAGGGAGGGGAGGGGAGGGGAGGGAGGATGGGTGTTAAATCTTTCACTTTCAACTTTGATGCACGGCCGCGGGGGATGGAGGAAGCCGGGATGGCCGGGAAGTGGGGGGGGAAGTGGGAGGGAAGGGAGGCGGGGCGGGAAATATTTTGGGGTTTTTAGAGGGAAATCCAAAAATTTTATTTTACTATTTTGGGCTTTTTGTTTCCTTTTTCTTTTCATGCTTTTTTTTTATTTTATTTCATTCTGAATTAAAAGAAAAAAAATTAAATATTTTGCAAAATACTCCTTGGGTGTAGATATGCAAAAAAAAAGTCAAAGTGTGATATATGCAACTCACTAATAATTTGGGGTTTTTTGCAATTCGGTGCTTGATCTTATGGTATATCAATATGATACAATATTTAACATTTTTAGAAAATTTATGTGCGTTTTTCTATGTAAAA